>VXBX01003748.1:84481-162849 GCA_013400415.1 Scytalopus superciliaris | reverse complement strand
TTTTTTTTTTTTTTTTTTTAAAAGCTCTTAAAGGCAAAAAAAATAAAAGAGAAGCCCCGAGGAGCGGCATTCCCGGCTCGCTGTTATCCAACCGGGAGCAGCGGGACGGCGCGGATGCTGCACCGGGAGCCGCGGGGCCGCCGGGGCTGAAGGCTCTCCGCTCGCATCCTCCTCNGGTGTGTTTGGGGTTCCCCCCCGGCCCCGAAGTTGCTCCGCCGGGAGCCCCGCACCGCAGAGCTCGCTCCCGGTAAGGACCCGCAGCGCCGAGCGCCGGGGATGGGGGGAAAGCGGGGCCGGAGGGGGGGCGGGCAGCGCCGGCATCTGCCCCATCCCCGGACACCGCGGCTCCCCCGGCGCCGCCCAAGTTGTTCCCAGCCTTTCCTGGGGTGTCCCGCGCCGTGTCGCTCTCCCCGCAGCATCCCCCTCTCCCCGCCGTGGGATGGGGTTTATTTTCCCCCGCTTCGGAGTTTGGGAAGCCGGGGGGGGCTCCCCTCGCCCCGCCGACTCCCACCGCAGCCCTCGCAACCCCCCCAAAGTCCTTTGGTGTCAGGGAAAGCGGGGAGGATGGGGCGGGGTGTGGGGGGGAGCGGCACCGGGAGCCGCGAATCCATCGGGGAGAGCGGCGGGATGCGAGTGGGATGTACAGGGTTTTGCGCCGGGAGCTTTGAGCCGCGCCGCGTTTATCGCGGGGTTCGGGGTCCCGCACCCCGAGGGGGGTCCGCAACTTCGCTGTCCGGGGTGCGGGGAAGGCACGATCAGCGTGGGAAAGAGGAGAAGTCCCGCTCCGTGAGCGCGGGGGGAGAGCGGAGGGTGCGTGGGGAAAGCGGCGCTTCTGAGGGAAAATTAAAAACTCCTTCATTGAGTTTACTTTCTGCTCTTAATTCCAGAGCAGCTCAGTTGTTGCTCAGCGTTGTCCCTTTATTTCAATAGGGTGTTAATCCAATAATAAGAAAAAAAAACCCGGAGCCAGCCAAGTCAAGACACAATCTAATTTTGTGTTTTTAATACTCTGGCTATCAGTCCCCAGCGAGTGCTGAGTACTCTTCAAAGAGAACAAAGAGCATTGATTCTATTTGTTCCCATGAACTGCAGTTTCTTAATAATATCAGGTGAAGATTTATTTTCTAAGAATCAAACCAAATCAAGCAGGGTGAAACCTTTATAATTCAGGGAGCCTCTCTGCCCCGTTTGCAGTATGTTGGCTCGTTTCAGAGCAACACTCCAACTATTTCTGCAAAGGAACTGGACTGGCAAAGTGTTGCACCTCAGAGTTCACCCCAAATCCTCTCGCCTGGCTGACGGACTGAGAGTAAATACATTTTTCCCCCAGCTTATTTTTATTTCCCTGGAAATCTATGACATTTAGCCAGCATAACAAGACACTAATAGATATTATAGATCCTTTCTACCTGGGTTTTTCCCTGACAGCCATTCAAGTGCAAAATATAATTGTTGAGGCTATGAAAATAGATCCATAAACTTAACAGCACTGGAGTCCTCATTAAAACTACCCTGCTTGTTTTCTGCACAATACCAGAGTCTCACACTCTGCGCTGTTATCAGGCACTTGGCAGTGACCAGTTTGATGTAATAATTAGGAACTGACTTGTTATAACTGAAAAGACAGCTCTGATGTAAGTAGGACTTATAAACACTGTGTCACACCGGCTTATTATTTTTACTACATTTACTCATAATGTAAAAATAGCAGCCAGTCTATTCTTTTTCTGGGAGTTTATTCAGGTCCAACGCAGCTATAATAGGCTCTTCGTTGAGAGCTGGCAATGAAGCATGAGAGACAGCTTCTCTTTTCTGAACTCATTCATCTCAATCAGCAATCTTTCAACCAAAAAGGGGGGAAAGGGAGATGGTAGCACAGCGATGTGAAGCCCCTGAACACGGATCAATGCATCTGTTAACCTGGAGTTTCTGAGCTTTATGAGAAAGCACATGCTAAACGTGCTGTCGAAGCAGACATCCCTAAATTGTGGAAGAAAAGTTGGGGAAACAAACAGAAAGGGAATTATCCAGAGCTAAATTTCTGTTTGGATACGTGCCTCCCGCCTTCTCAGATGAGATCTCCCTCCTGAATCTATTGCTGAGAGAGGGTTAGACTTTTTTTTTTTTTCCCTTCAGTTCTTTGTCATTTTGTTTTGTAATTACTTACAGTTTTTATAGCTCTACTGGAAAGACAGCAAAATTGCAGAAATGTTGTTCTAACCTGAAATGAATACTGGGAAGGTCATTGCTCTTTGTATTAGGTGAACCTAAATGTTATTAGGACTTTAAATTGTTTTTTATTAAATGTTATTGTTCAGATAAATCATATGTGGGGATGCTGGACAATGTATCTGTCTCCCCAGCTGTCTTATTTATTTGCTTATCTTTTTAAGACTACCAATTTGTCTGTCTATCCCTGCTCTGTGTCTGCATATTTTCCATCTTCTAATGACCTATAGCTCCTTCTTGATATTATTTGAAGACCCATTAGAGCTCCTGTTGACCAGTTGCTGTTTCAAAGCAGATACCTTAAATGGGGCAGTGCTCCTTCCCTTCTCCCAGACAGCAGAAGAGCCATAAGCATCTTACTATGGATTGGCTTTTATTAAAGTTGTATATCTCCCTGTTGCAAAAACCTGTCTGGTGGCTTGGGAAGCCCAGCTGAGGGCTCTGCCTCCTTGGGGACCCCTGTTCTTACGAGTCTTGTTGCTCCAACTGTCCCCCCCTTGCTTCCACCTAATTTGTCTTTCAATTTCTTGCAGGTGCTGCCTGCTGATGAGCTCTCCCTTTCCCCTGACCATGAAGGAGAGAGGAGATCTCAGGTAGCCACATGGATTGCAGCTGAAGGCTTTGGGAACTTGGTGCTCTGTTGCCAAAAGAGAGAGAGACAGAAATCCTCGCCTGCGAGTGCCTCTCCACCACCACAGGACACAGCAGGAGGAGCAAAGGCCAGCACTGCTCCTGTCAACCCAGTGACCACCCGGCATCCTGCTGGGACCACCACGGATCTTGACACCAGACCTGTTCATGTTGACACAACCATCCTTTGGGAAAAAGGAATTTTAGCTCCAAGGAGTCTCTCTTGGCAGAGTCGCACTGATGACCAGATGCTCTATTTATTTTATGTGTTAATGTTCCAACGCCCCAGTAATTGAGGCAGACACAGTTTAAGGCGCTTTCCACAGCGACGCATTTGCAGCAGACGAGAAGGTTGAGGAAAACCTGATCCAGCACCATCTCACGGCCTCTCCGATTTACTCCTATCAAATTTCATCAGCAACTCAGAACTTGATCTTTCTATTGATTGACTGGAGTCACCTGGAGATATTTTCATGCTGATTTGGAAGACCTTTCGTACAATAAAAGGGGGGGAAAATGAGGCTAAGGAAGACTTTTGACCACTGATCAGCAACTCTGGCCAAAACTTTCCCAATCAAGTGAATTGCAAAGTTGACTTCTGTGCCGAGAGGAGCTTTCCACATCCAGACACAGCGTGCAGAGTGGGATCACCCCTGTTGCCACCTGGATCTCCTTCGACTGGATCATTTTTAGATGAGGAGTTTCCATGCTGATCCCGAGAGGAACCCCTAGCCCAGTAGCTGCCTTCCTCGGGACTCTCGGCACTGCCCTCGCCCAGGGCCCCCGCGCTTGGCCGCAGCTGCCATGCTGCACCTGCTTGCCCTCCTCGTGCACTGGCTCCCCTTGGCCATGGGACAGTATGACATTTGCAAGTCCTGGGTGACCACGGACGATGGCCCGTCATGGGAGTTTTATGCCTGTCAGCCCAAGGCCATGCGGATGAAGGATTATGTGACGGTGCGGGTGGATCCGGCAGGAATCACCTGTGGGGACCCACCAGAGAGGTTCTGCACACATGTAAGTGTTTCCCTCCTTATCTGATGGGGTTGAACAGGCTCTGCTGGTGGCCAGAGGCAGCGTCCTGCCAATGTGCCACTGTAAGGGTGTTGTGGGTCAGGGTGGCCACAGTGGTTGCTGCCTTGAGCTCTGAGTCTCCCGGTGTGCAGAGTGGGGAGGAGGCATCCTGCCCATCCCAGTGCTGTGCTGAGCTCAGTCCTGTGGCAGGGACGGTGCTGGCACGCTGAGGGGAGGGCAAGGAGGAGCTGGGGAGGGCTGAGCAAGTCTGGCTTTTGGGAAAGTTCTGCCCTCAGCGAGCACTAAACCTGAGCTGCTCCAAGCACATCCCTCTGCTTGCTGAAGCGTGTGGGGTGTGCTCACCAGTGCCATCCCAAAGGGCTGCTCCCGCACTGGGGTTTTATCAGACCTGGCTGCGTCGTCTCAGTGTGAGAGTGGGGGACAGTGTGGCCCCTGCACACCATCAGCTCTGGCAGTTGGTCTGACAGCCACAAATTTCACTGAAGTCTCTGAAAATGTGGTTCTCCCTCTCTTCCAGCCTCCCCATGAAAAGACTCTGTGGACAGACATTTGCCCTTGTAGTTAAAATCTTTAACTTATTTTCTCTTAAATATTAATCATTGCATTTCATTCTGTGCACCACAAAGCTCAGCAGGAGCATTTGATTTATAATTCACAAGGCTTTACATTCTTAACGAGTTCAGGGGTCAAAGCAAAGAGCAGAACAGTAATGCCCCCTTTCAAATGTCCCCCAGGAGTGGTCCAAGCACACATTTAAGGGACAGGGACCAAGCCAGCCCATGCTGACAGGGTTTCCATTGTGGTGAGCACTGAACAAGGAGGTGTTCTGAAAGAGTATATTATTCTTTTATTGCCTATAATGAGAAGGGGAGTTCTCTCTGTAAATCAGTAGAGTCCCACTTTCTATTGCCAGTGCTATCCAGGCTTGTGTACCCCACGCCTCAGTTTGCCACCTAGGAAATAACCTTGGGCCCAACCAGCTCAGGGCACCTCTTGAAAATCCAGGAGAAAAATGCTGCTTTGATACCAAGGGATGCCAAACATTTATGCTGCCAGTAGTTACCCAGTTCCCTCCAGCCTAAGGGGGCTCATTAGTACCAGGGAAGACACTTCCACTAATTCCAGGTAAGTAGCAGCTTTTCCTTTTAAAAGATCGTTTGAAAAGAAAGATTAAGTCGAAGGTTGCAAACAAAACAGTTAACTATTGATGGGTCAGTCTGTATTTCCATTTATCTGACTGGCTGCAGAAGGATTAAAAGGAGAACACTAGATTGCTCTGCACTACACTCACTGCAGCTCTTTGCAAACCCTTTCTGGTTAAGGATGCTCCAGACTTCAGCTCCACTGACCTCCAAGGCAGCGAAAGACACAAACTGCAATCAGCTCTCCACATCTCTCGATTCAGTCAATACCGAGCTAAAATCTTTCTATTCTGGGTCCCGGCAGTATTTCCGTGTAGCGTACGCCTGCCATGTGCTGTAACACTTGCAAACACCGTGTACAGCCGTGAATGAGAGCTACACAAATGCAAAACATGGATTTGCCTTCCTGTCCCTGCCTCACCCCAGCCTGGCCCAGCTCTTGTCTTCCCAAAACAGAAACAAGCACTCACAGCAACGTCCCCGAGCAATTCCCTGATGAAGAATCAAGCCAAGGACAGGAATAATATATTGCAGTATATTTGTTTAGATTTTTTGGGGGTAGGTTTAGGTATTCATAGCCCTTTCCCCCCCCCATCTTACACCAGTGCTGTCCTCTCCCAGAGGACTGAAGAGCTATAGAAGTGAAGCAGAGGCAGAGCAGCCCTGCTGAGGTGAGAAGGAGCCCACCCAGCACTTGGTGCACGGAGCAAGAGGTGGGTTCCAGCCTTAGGACTGGAGCGGTGGAGGAGCTGGGAAGGCCATCAAGGTAAATTTTCACAGGGAGTGACAGGTGGCCACTTACTGCTGAGCATCCCCTTCTGGTCAGCAGAAAGTGGAATCAGCAAGAAATGGCCCTTCCATCGCCGGCCCTGGGTGGTGACTTGACACCTATTGACATGCAGGGGAGGGGGGTGAGCGGAGCCCGCAGAGGACGAGCCGAGTTCTGCCCCCCCTGCTCTGAGGAAGTGCTGGACAGAAATCGATGTGTGTGCCCACGGATCGTTACAGCCCCCGAGCCCCAGCCCTGCGAGAGGGGAGGGGGAGCACTCACACAAACCCCGAGCTGCTCTGAGCTGCCAGCCCTCTCAGGTGCCTTTCGCTGTCCTGTTATCCTTTCTCTTCTGGTTTTAATTATTTCTTTGTAACAGGTGGGTTCTCATAGGAGCCTGGCTTTCCAGCAGAGAAGTTCTTACGGTGACTATATTGCTTTCCTAGGTGTCTTTCAAAACAGCAGGGGACTGTCCGTGCAGTTAAACTCGCGTTACTCAGAATTAAGCGCAGCCCAGCAGGACACCTGCACTGCTCAGACAGCTGAAATCAAAACGAAAGGCACACAAAAACACCCCTCCATGCTCAAAGCAGCCAGACAGGAGGGAGCTGGACCGTGTCCCTGCGCAGGGCACTGCTGTGAGCAGGCAGAGGGGCAGAGTCCTGGTGACAGTGAGGACCTTGTCAGACAGGGAGTGTGTCCTGCGAGGCTGTACCAGCACCAGGAGGCATCACAGAGCCCACGGGATCACACACTGCCCTGCGACAACTCCGAGTGCTGCTCACGGAGAGTTCTGCACAAGGAGGCGTCAGGGGACGGCAGGAATTATTTGGAGGACAGTCTTTTGTGGTTTATAGCAATTCTAGTCACATCTGGCTGCTTTCTTCTGGTTGGGAAGTGTTTTGCTGCTTATTAAAGTCAAGGGGTTTGCTTTTTCCACAGTTTCTGAACCTGCTCCTATTCATGTCAATGCCTTCCTGGCAGGGTCACCTGAAAAATGAATTGTACTTTTCCTCCTGGCAGGGCAGGGGGAGTGGTGGGAGCAAGAAGACAGATGGATAAGTAAATAAAAGCCTAAATGAATTTAAAAGCGTGACTGAAGACTAATAGGGAACAGATCTTTTAACCAAGGATGCCGAGGGAGGGGTGAGGCTTCAAAGATCACATGCAGGGCATGGCACGGAGCAGCTGAACGTGGGTTTCAGAGGAGAGGGGTTTGCAGGATAAGCACGGCTGGGGAATGGCAAAGCTGCACAGTCTGCACGGGGCAGAGTGGAGATGGAGTGTTCCTTCACCTTCTCCCCCTCCTGGGGAGGAGAGGGAGGATGGCCCAGCTGGCAGGGCGCTCCCAGGTGTTGATGCTCTGAGATGCTGAAGCACTTCTTTGCTACCCAGCAGGGACCTTGGAGAATTTCACTTTCAAGCGTCAGCGCTTTGCTCAGAGGATAAAAAGCCCCTCAGGTTTTGTGGGGAGTTCACACGTGGGGTGTGCAGCGGGGAGCAAGCCAACACCAAAGCCCCAATCCTGGCTCCAAACAGGCTGGTAGTTCAAGGGGTTTCCAAATCATTCTGGCACATCATTCTGGCAAAAGCAAGGAGAGGTGTCCGTAGCCGACAGTCCCCATGGAATGGCTTTGCTGCTTCTTGACATCCCAGTGAGAGCTCCCTGCACCAGCAGCACAGGGAGCCCGCCTTGCTGCAGGAATGGGGGCCTTTTTCCCCCCGGAGGTGTCAGTCTTTCTTGTTCTGACAGCAGCTCTTTGATGCAGGGCCGAGCTCTTAGCCCGTATTGATGGGTCAGGGGTATTTTTATTTGGCGTCAGCATTGTTTCATCAGCTAATAGAGCTTGTTGACTTTGGCACGGGCACATGAAAGGAAAAGGCTTTATTTATTCATTACACATGCAGCCAAATTGGATGTTTAGTTTAATTCTTAGCTAAACTTTTCTGAATGACATGTGGTTATAAGGCTTGTACTGAAGAACTATTTCTTTTACTAGATGGGGTGCTAAAATTGGAAAAAGCAGAACAAACTTTTGGGCACACAAAACCTTTTCCCTACGCTCTTAATGCATCTCATACAAATCTGTTCACCCACATCTTCATATACCTGTTCAGGTGCAAACAAGGGATTGTGGGTTTGGGGATGGTTAAAAGTAAAGCCAAAGTTTTTAAAGTAAGAAGGAAAAAGGAGTTGCTTCAGAAATGCTCCTCCAAAAGCATTTTTTCAAGATGCAGCGTGATCTGATGGTTAAAGAATGGATTCATCCCTTCTGGTACCTGGAGCAGAGACCCACAGCCCTTCCCCAGCCCACTGGAGGTGCCTGTGCTGTCCCTGCACCTTGTTTCAGATAGAACCAGGGGGCAAAGGATAAGGCATCCTCAACCTTGAGACTGCCCCAGGTTCAAGGGCGTCCTTTGGGCTAAGCAGAGCCTCTATACAAGCCCTGGAAAATCCTTTCCAAGAAAAGCGGATGTTCTGCCTCCTCCTTGAATAAATCAGCACTACCCACTGCTGGTTGCCAACCCATCCTCGGCCGTAGCAATGGGCTGGGAGTTGGAGCTCCCCTTTGCCCTTCCTGTGGGACCTACATGGCACTGGGGACTGTCACTTTGCCTTCATGGCAAAATTCAGCAGCACAAGAAACTCACTCTCTGCTGTCAAATCACCTGTGACATCTCGGGCAGGGTTGTGGGCACAGAAAGACACATCTTTCTTTTCACATCCACAGAGTGCTAACAGCCCCCTTAAATTCTCCTGTACATTAAATTAACACCGGGAAAATGGTCCCCTTTCCTCTGAGGAGAGCCATTTCCATCTGGATGAAGGTTTCCCTAATCCACCCCTTGTGCCTGCCGTGGCATTGCTGTCCAGCATGGGAGAGAGAGCTGGAGCCTTCTGGTTCTCTTCCCACCCTTAATCACTCCTCAGCATCAGGGTTGCTGCAAAGGACACTGTTTGAAGTCGGGATCAGTAGCTCCTTGCCCCTGGGGCCAGACCCGTGGGTTGTACATTATTAGCTGCTCAGCAAATTACACACTGCTGCTCCCCTACCACCGAGGCTACTCCGGAGCGATGCAATATCTTGGTGTTACAAAAGCAAAGGCTTCACGGAAAAATAAAAGGATACAATTCAGCTTTAAATTAGAGAGTGCTGAGCACACGGGATTTTCCCTCACAGTCTGTAACAATTTCGTTAAATGCCCAGTTCGGGATTCATCTTGTTGTAAAGTGGGATGCTACTCCCCTAACAAGGATCATTTCCACTTGCTGATGGAAAAGACACAGCAATAAAAATGAAGCTGTCAAGTAGATTAAATTGGTACAGTAAGCAGAAAGTTTACCCCCACCTTGAAAAAGATGAGGAAGAATAAACTACTTTTAAGAAAAGCTTTGCTCTTCAAAGGGAACAGTGTCCAGATGGGAAAAGCAGCAGAGAATGGACTCTGAAGACTTGCTGGGGAGTGTGGCCAGAGCTGGAAAAGCAGCTCTCACAGCAGCCCTTGTATCGTACACCAGCTCCATGTACCACAGTTTTCCATAAGCAACTTTTGAAGCCAAAGGTGTTCAGGAAAATCCTTCCTCTTTATTTATTCTAAAATCTGTTTTGCATTCTATAGCATAAATATGATTTCCCATTAAACTTTAAACGGGATTTTCCATACAGAAAATCCTGCTAGAGTGGGAAGGAGTGCTCTCCTACCATGCTCTGGTTTCCCTAAGTGAAAGTCCAGTTCTAACCTTAATTTCAGACCCCAAACCACCTTTTTACCATCAAGCTTTTGAGACATGGGGCTTTGGCTGACCCAGCCCCACCACCCTGCCTGTTGTCCCATGCAAACAATCCTGATGCCCTCAATGGGGACCATCCAAGCTCTGCACTTGGTTTTGGAGAAACCAAAACAGAAACGTGCCCAAACAGTGCCAAAACCCTTGTCCATGGCACAAGCAGCATCACCCCTTCCTTCCCAGCAGCCTCATTTCCCCAGCCAAGCAGCTGCTTCCATCCCCACCAGGGCTGCAGCAGAACCTGTGGCTTTGCCCCTCTGTGCTGAGCCCAGCCCCACTGGGCAGGAGGAGCCAGCCCCCCGTGCCAGCAGTGGGGGACAGGGTGGTGAGGAGCCAGGGGTGTCCCTCTTTGCTGGGGTACAGAGCTCACAGCAATGCAGCCACAGCCAGGAGGTCCCAGAGATTCCTGCTCTGACCTGGATGGGGAGCTCAGCAGTGCTTGGCTGACAGAGCTTGAATTTGGGACTTGCCAGGGTTGTCCTGCACATGGGCTGTTGCTGACCTTAGCAGGAGTTCTCCACCAAGAAGGGGTGAGCACCCTCTCCAAGCTGTCCAGCTCCCTGGGCACTCAGCTGTGCTGCTGAGTGTGCTGTGGGTGTTACTCGAGCAGTTCCATGCAGGTTTCTGTGATGGAAAACACCAAAGAGGCTTTTTCCTCCCCAAATCACACAGCACTTCTGGGTGACCATTCTGGAGATGCTCATTCCTGCGAAGCCCTGGCAGGCAGCAGTTTGGACTTCCAGCCTTCACCCCACGCAGATGAGCCATCCCCTGCAGCCCCAGGCGTGTCCCCTGTGAGGTTCCCACAAGTCCCCCCATCTTTCAGGCAGGGTCGGCAGCACCCACAGAGGGGACATGTTGCAGTGTTGACCCTGCTCCCACCCTGCTCCACTGCCCTGACCTGTGCTTGCTCCAGCGTTTGGCACCGGTACCTCTGCACATCTGCTCTGTGCCACACATGGGCAGGCTTAGGGAAACCTGTGCCTCTTGGCTCTGGGGTGGATTTCCCCATTTCTCAGCCATCCCTGAGCTGCCTCCAGCTGGGGACTGGCTGGGGCTGCTTGTCCAGGAGCTCAGTTGGTGCATCCACAAAGCATTACAGAACCACCAGGTTGGGTCTCATCCCAGCTGGCTCCTGCCTCTCCCTCTCGCTCCCATTCCTGCAGGAGCCACTAAGGCAGCAGCCCCCCCTCCACTCTGCTCCATGGAGCAATTCCACACAGGGTGCCACAGCTCCAGCATCCAGCAGGTTGCAAGGAGAGTGAGCACCAGTGTGTGTTGGAGCAGCAGTGGGGGCTGGAATGGGCACCAGGGTTGCATCCAGCAGGGCCAGGTGGTGCCAGTGCCCACATGCTCAGCACCACCACCCGTTTTGCTGCACCCTCCAGAACAAGCCCCAGGTCGCTGCTCCCTCAGTGCTGAGCTCCACATGGATGCTGCTGCCAGCACGGCAGCCAATCCTGCCTCCACGCCCCTTTCAGGGGGAATATCCCAAAGGAACAACTAGCACAGATTCAACTGGTTCTAATCCCAGCTACAGGGTTTGTAACTCCCCATCTGCTGGCTGAGTCAGCTGCTTCAGCTCCATGATGCTGCCACTCAGGGCTTGTGGGGAGCCCTCTCAAAGGAAAGGATCACTGTCCTGCTCTCAGGGACAGCCAGGACATGTTCTGGGCTGACCACAGCTCAGTCCCAACCTCCAACAGGCACCTGCTGAGTTGTTCCCCTGAAATAGAGCATAAAGCAGCCAAACACTGTGCTATGACAGCAAAGGCAGAGTGCTTGATGCAGCAGACACAGGAGCCCTGATCACAGGCTGGGGTGGGTGCAGGGGTACCCACCACCCAACCCTGCGCCCCTTCAAAGGCTTTGGGGAAGATCTGCACCTCCATTTGAGGAGCACAGCAAAGCCTCCCCTCCCTCCCTTTCCCACCCCCAGCCTCCACGTCCTGCCCTCCCCCATTCAAACTATCAGGGCCTCTCTTGCAGAATAAATTATTAATAGCGGCGTAGCGAGCCTCTCTGCAAAGGCTGCATGTATTGAGCTTACAAGGCGCACAAGCTTTTAGAGAGCAGGACACTTTTCCTACCTCCTAAGCATTTTCTTAGTCCTGAATCAATAATGCACTTGCAGCCCAGCACACAGGTCGCTGCTGCTGTGCTCCTGCTGGTAGGGGCTGCGGACACAAATACATCTCTCTAGCAAGATGCAAGGGTTTAATAATCTGGCAGAGGAGGGATGGGGCAGGATCCAAGCAGCTTAATTTGTAAACAAGCTTCAGGGAAGTGCCCTGGGAAGAGCAAAGCTTGGGTACAGAAAGTCCGAGTTCGGAGACAAGCTAAAAAGCAGTCAATGGGATTAAACGCCTGCGTTTTTGAATGCGTGCCCGTGGCTGCCAGCTGAGGGGTGTCTGGTTCATCAGCCTCTGATCCCGGGCTCTAGGTCACCCTGCAATCCCCACTGCCAAAGGGGGGGGCTGCCGGGGTAGGGAGCTGGGGGTGGAGGTGAGCCCAGGGCGCCAGGAGCGATGGGGTTAGAGCAGCTCACCGGGGGATTAGCAGTTCGCAGAGAAAGAGCTGCTCAAAAATGATTCCACGGGAAGCCGGGGCTGCGGGTGCTGTGTGTGTATCCCCAGCACAGATGAGATTATCTGCTTAGGAGTGGAATTTTCCGGGGCGGCCTTAACCCTTGTGTCGCCCCCAAATCGGTTGCACACACATCCCACGGGACGTGGTGCTGGGCAGTGGATCCAACAGCAGGAGCTGAACTGCTGCCAGGCTTTGGCAGTGGAAGGGCTGCCCTGATGTCACAATGCAAACATCGTGCTTAGGGCCCTTCCTGGAGAGGTCACCCATGGCCTGGGCCGATTTCAATCTGGAGGTTAAATTTCCTCGCGTAGCCAGATTTTCTGTTTCTGGCTTAGCCAGAGTGGGCGTGAAGGGATTTGTGTCGGTGCCCGAGCGGCGCCGGCTGCGCTGTGAGAGTGGGCAGGTGACTGGGGTCAGCCCTTGTGCGTGACAAGGAGCATCTCCCTCGGGATCCTGCCTTTGGGGAGAGCATGCTTCCTGCCTGGGTATCAGCCTCCTGCCAAGGTTGTGTCATGTATGGTGCAAAGACCAGTTCAGACCCTTTTCATGGAGCAACTAACAGGCCAGGGGAGAGTTTGAGACAGCGTGGGGTGAGAGCAGAGATTTCCTTGACTCTCATGGTTTGTCTTGACTCTCACATCAAGACTGGGTGGTGGAGCCACTTTGCCCAGCTGCAGGTGCCTGGGGAGTTCAGTCCCCAGAAAGGTGGAGCCCTCAGTGCTCCTGATGAAACCCAGACCTGCTCCTGAAATCCCTCCCTGCCTCAATTTCCCCACCTGGAGACAGGCCATTGAACTGCCACCACCCCGCCCTGTCTGGCACGGCGATGTTTCCCCAGGGCAGGTGCAGAGAAGGGCACAGCCCTGAGCCAGGATGAAATACGAACGAGATGCTTCTCGAATTCAGAGCAGGCTGGAGGGGGAAGGGGAAGAGCAGCCACGAGGAGGGCTTGAATCTCTTCTCTGGCAGAGAGACGGGCCCAAGGGAGCCCGAGAGCCTTGAAGGAGCGGCGCGCTGCTCGGTGAGCGAGGAGCTGCTTGGGGCCAAAGGGAAGAGGCAGAAAGCAGAACGTGTGTGTGTCCCGGGGTGTCTCCCCGAGAGCCGCGTGCGGGGCCGGCTGTGCTGACTCACGCGCTCCCGCATCCCGCACGCAGGCAAAGCACATCCCGAGCATCCCCGTGCAAGGGGTCACCTTGTGCTTGGACAACCTCCCAGCCGGGAGGAAGGGGAAGGAAGCGGAGGAGCAATCAATCCCCCCAAACCACGGCCGGGGAGGAGATGGAGGGAGTGACATTCGGCTGAGCCAGAATTAGCAGCAGATCTGTGGAGGGACCCCATTTCCACCCTATTAATAATTCATTCCAGCTCTGCCTTTACCTGCTCATAAACAGCAAACAGCTTGTTAGCGAGGATGGTTTTCTCCCCTTTTGCTGTCTCTGCCTTAATAAGAGCCCCTTGCAGATGGCTGGGGGAGGGAGGCGGCAAGGGAAGGACACAGGAGCGAGCAAACCACCCCACCAGCCCACCTTGAGCTTCCCATCCCATCCCCATCTCCCATCCCATCCCATCCATGTTCCTGCTCCAGCACCCGCTGCCCCCCAGCAGGAGCTGCCCTTCCCCAGGAGAGGTGAAGCTGTGCAATAACCAACACCCAGGTGCTTTGCCAGAACCTCCCTACCCACACAGGCCACTAAAAAACATCCCTCTGGAGGGTCAGCAGGAATAGCAGAGCAATGCCTGGGGAATATGTGGATGAGGGGAGCATTCCCGAGTGGTTCTCGGGCTGCAGCCGTGCAAGCAGCCCTTGGGAAAACTGTACCTGCTCCAATATGAGGCAGCTCCTGGTTACCTAAAATATATAGAGCTTGACCAAAGTAGTTTTTAGAAAAAATAAAAAATAGAAGAAAACAGCATCTTGAAGAAAACCGTTGAGATTTTGTTTCCAGAAGGGCACATTTTTCCATTCAGAGCACCCCCAGTGTCTCCACAGTCCAGTGCTGTGTTGCTGGACCCATCAGGGACCCCTCCCTGCACACTGACAGGCATCCCAAAAAGGCACAGGCAAGGCTGTTCCCGAGATGTTTTCCAGGCTCAAATCACAGCTAAGCTGGCAGGGAAAGCCCCCTTGGGCACCAGAGGGTGGAAGAATTAATGCAAGAGAAGTGAACCCTGGCCAGGCAGCTCCCAGTGCCCTCCCATGTCCCTCGAGCATCGAGCCAGGAGGGCACAGACCTTCACCTGGGCTCACAGGGAAGGGCCAGGGTGGGGCTCTTTGGCACAAGAGGGGCCTCATATTTCTCCTCATCTCTCTCTGAGCTCCCAGCCCTCTCTGCAGTGAGTTATGCCACTTGCCAGCTGTTGGAAATAATCACTGTAAATTAATTATGGTTGTTTCACCCCTCTGATCCCTCCCAGCCCATGAATAGAGTGAAAATTAATTGTCAGAGAGTATTTCCACTTCTCTGGGAGTCCCATCCTGGCCACTGGCAGGTTATGGTTTATGCCCTGAAGCATGAGATTTAATTACTCACAAATGTTATTTTTGATCATAAAATCACCTTGTCTTTTCATAAATCCAGACAGAGCAGTTGAACCCTCAGATCAGGAGCTGCAAGAGTGACAACACCCTGAAATGACATTAGGGCGAGCCTGCGTTTTCTCCTGGGTAAATGCAATTCTGTTTGGGAAAGAGCAGCACGTCCTGGAGCAGTTATTGGAAGAAAAGACAAGGAAATTTCCCAAAACGCGCATTGCTCAGTGTGACCCTTGTCAAAAATTTGTGTTGCAGAAAATAGGTTTAACTCGGTGTCCAGGGGAAGGATAAGGATATTTGTGACGGGAGCTGGATTGGGCATCGTGCCCACGCAGCGGGTGATTTTCCGGTGCTGACAGACACCAGAGCAAACCCACAGCCCATCCAGGATGGGGACAGAGATCCCTGGGAAGCCCTGGCAGAGTCAGGAAAGCTGGAGCAGGGGGTGGAAGGGAAGTGAAGCCCCGCAGTTCCATCCCAGCGTGACCTGGGGGAACTCAGCCCAGTGTAAAGCAGGGAAGTGAATGTGTTTGGGCGGTGCTTTCAGCTCCATCCTGCAGCCTGTGGAGCACCTGGATCCAATTTGGTGCTGAAGAGGAAAAGGGAGGGGGGAAGTAAAATATTGGGGAGGGGGATGTGTTCCCAAACACCTGTAAGAGAGGCAGGGATGGAGCAGGCTGGCCCTGCTCCCCTCCACAGGCTGGGGACATCCATCTCCCATGGCCACCAGTCCTCCCGTGCTGGACAGGTTGTTCAGGGAAGGGGAGGCTGCAGGACATCCTGGTGACACCACTCTATGGCAGGGACATTGTCAGGGCAGGAGGGATCAGGTGCACATGAAGATTTTGCTGATCTGGTTGTTTTGCAGGATTTGGACGAAATTTGATACCGACTTCGGGACTTAGTTTTTGTGAAGCTCATCAGCTGAGCTCTGAGCAGACAATCAAAGGCAGCATCCAGCCCTGCAGGAAGCAGAAGGGCCTTGGGATGCAGGAGAACTCCTTAAGCATCACAGCTGGATGGGGTGGGTGCTGTGGAGGGGGAATTGTCCCCTCTTGAGTGGAGATGGAGGTCCAGACTAAGGTTTTCTCAGCCATAAACACTGCTGAGGAGGGAAGGAGGTTTGTGCCATCTCCTGCCTTCTTCATTTCAAGGGAGCCAGACACATTTAATTTCTTCCCCTTTGATAAAAATCTTCCTATTACAAGCCAAGGACTCCCCCTCACCCCACAAGTAAAAAAATACAAAGTTGTTTTTTTTTCCAAGACTAGTCCAAGCTGAAGAGATCTTGTCATTACTCTTCTTAGGAGACTGCAGTTAAAAACAAGTGGCCCCAGGGCTCTCTAGGCTTTAGCAGAGGCTTTGGGTTAAACAACACGATTCCATCAAGCAGAAGAGACCCCACAAATAAAGGAAGTCCAGGAGGGTTCTCTGGGCCAAGACACCATTAAACTAATCACATCAGGTGATGAGCATCCTTGGCTGAGCAATACAAGCTCTCACATCATCTTCTTATTTTTCCATGCTCAAATCTTTGTTCTTGTTTTTTATTCCCCTTTTAGTATTATTATTATTCTTGTTTTTCTCCACTGTGCAGCTAGTGGTTGCAGTTGCTTTCCAGCTTCCCTTTGGCATGGAGATCTAAAAGCTGCAGTCTTATTTCTCTGCAGCTTTCACCATTCACAACAGATGTCTAGTTTGTTTAAAATATTCAACAGCTTAATGATTAATCAAGCAATTTCACCTACAAAAATACATAATTTTATGCTGTGAGGTTTAAAAATGGCAGTATCTGCTAGAGGGGAAAAAAAAAAACAAACTAACTTTTACACTCATTAAGAGCCCTGAAAACCAGATGGGCTTTGTAAAATTGGGACCTTTTATTGTGGCTGTTTTCCCCTGTTCCCTCCCTTCCCAGCAAGGTGAGGAGCAGCTCTGCAGCATCCTGGGTTGCTGTCGTTGTGCTTTGTCAGACCAAGATCTCGTTTCTTAGGAAATCCTCCTCAAGGAGCAAGTCTCCTCTGCCACCTTCACAAAGTGCCTTTTGCAGCATTTCTGCCCAGCACAGGCTCCAGGCACCAAGAGAGGCAAACCCAAGGGCTGGGGCTGCACTCACCAGGGCTGGGACGCGTTTCCAGATCGAGGAGTGTGTCCATTGGAGCCTCATGAGGTTCAGCAAGGCCAAGCACAAGGTCCTGCACCTGAGTCAGGGCATTAATCCAGGCTGGGGGTGAAGGGACTGAGAGCAGCCCTGTCAGGGAGGACTTCGAGTCCCTTCCAGTATCTAAAGGGATCTGCAGAAAGGGTGGGGAGGGACTCTGTATCAGGATTTGGAGTAATAGGACGAGGAATAATGATTTTAAACTAAAAGAGAGTAGATTCAGACTAGTTATAAGGAAGAAATTTTTTACAGTGGGCACTGGCACAGGTTGCCCAAAGGTGATGATGTCTTGTCCATGGAAACATTCAAGGTCAGGTTGGATGGAGCAACCTCACCTATTTGAAGATGTCCTTACCCATATCAGGGAGTTTGGACCAAATGACCTTTAAAGGTCCCTTCCAACCCAAGCCATTCTATGACTTCCTCATGGAGCCACAATCTTGCTATGATGCCATTTGTGAGGACTGTGTGGCCTCAGTGAGGCTCGTGCAGTTTGTGCCCCAGAGATCTGCCCCTTTGGGCTGAGCTGGGGCCAAGCAAGGCTGCAATGCTCTTTGGTGCACCCCCAAGAAATGCCCAACCAGAAGAGCTGGAGAGGCTGAAACCTGCAATGTCTAGTTGTCGTGAGGACACTCACGACTGATTTAATAGCGTGAGACTCAAAGTGAACTGGTTTATTTTAAGCTCACTGAGACCAAGTTTGCCTGGCTAATGCATCCTGACTTTTAGATTGAAGACTTAAATATCTTGAGACTTTGGACAGATTCTTTGGAGGACACACGGCTTGGGGGAGGAAACCAAATTCAAAAATAATACCTGGAATTGTTTCAACAGTGCTATATCTGATCTTACCAGGACCAAGGGAGCAGCCAAAGTATGACCATCTGTTTCCGCTCCCCCCTGCCCTCCTGGCTGACTTCAAACCACCCCCCCGGCAGAAAAGGCATCGAGCATCCCGCACAGGAAGGACAATTCAATAAACCCAAACCCAAAAAGGAACACTTCATTTTAGCAGAGGAAGCCGTAGTGGTGTGACTCACTCGGTGGCTCTTGAGGCTCTCCCCCACCTTCCAGCACTGTCACTTAGAGGTTATTTCTGTGTTTGCCCTGTTACAACCATGCAGCCCTCGAGCCATGTGCCTCTCCAGAGCATCTTTGGGGTTGCTGCCTGCTGAGCTGAGCACACTCACAGGTTGGGATGTATGGGAGCAATCAGGGATCGTGCACCTCCAGTCCCTCATCTCTGGGACAGGCAGATGGCAGGCAGAGCTTTGGCTCCACTTCTCCCTGCTCCTGACCCGCCAGCTCCCCTGCCAGGGACATGCCTGGCCGACCCTGTCCCTCCAGACGGGACACTGGGAGGAGGATCATGCTTGTCAGACTCAGTTGCTTCCCCCACTGCTCCTGGGAAACATGTCCCACCTCCCATCCTGGTCACCCTTTACTGGTCTGGGTAATGTTTTCATATTGTGGTTTGGTCACAGAGTCCCTCCTTTGTTCAGTTTGGCCCCTGCTTAAGAAAGCCCCCAAAGAAAGCCTTGATAGGAGCATCATCCATAGCCCTGCAGGTGAAGGTGGCCACTGTGGCCATGCTGGGGACAGCTCAAGTGGCAAATACTCAGTGGAGATTCATCTTACACCAGCTCAAGGGCTTTTGGCAGCCCCAGTGGCTGCTGCACACAGGGAAAGGAAGGTGCACAGCCAGAGCCAGGCCAGCTATGTGACAGACTCCTCTCAGACAGAGCCACTCTGAGCAACAAGGCGGGTTTATCAGGGAATTTTCTGCTGCCACCCCAAGCCAATTCTCCAGCTGAGCCCACCAAGCCACTGCACTGCTGCACCCTCCTTCACACGAGTGGGGAAATCAGACCTCCGGGATGGTCTTTTCAGGACTGTCCTATTAAGCCATCTGTATGGCCACACTGGCAGGAGGACCATACTGCAACACAATATGTTGCCTCAGCACAGGGAACACACTCACAGAGCCCCCAGCACTTCAGCTGAGGGGGATTTGTCTGCCTTTTCCATCAGCTAGTGCTGTAAAGCTGCACTGAGAGGCAGCTCCATCCCCCAGCAGGAAGCTGTGTCTCATTAGCAGAGGTAAACAATTCCTCTGAACATGACGAGTCAGGAGAGCATATTAAATATGTCAGTATCTTGGTGTTTTTTAATCCCTACTCCAGAACAGCATGTTGAGGCAGGAGAAGAACCCCCAGTGTGGCTCAGAGCTCCACCACACCCCAGCTGGCAACTCCCCCTCTTTGGGGCATTGTGGGGTGCCCTCACCCTTCAACCTCCCAAGCCTGAGCACTCTATTCACTTCCCTTGCTCAGTTATCACAGCTGCAAACAAAACAACGATAAAACCTATCCAGCCATTTGCTTTTAAAACATCAACGAACACATCCCTTCAGTGCCCTCCCTGCTTCAGGGTGGGCACCACACCAGAGCCCAGCAGCTCCAGCCCTTCCTCCTGGCACACACAGAGGTGGCAAAAGCCCCACGTTGCTCAAGCTGAGGCTGTGACAGGAGGAACAAACCCCAGCAGAGCCCTCGCAGCTTTGCCATCAGGCAGGTGCGTGTCAGAGCAAGACGGTGTTGAAAACAGTTTGAGCTTTGACCTGTTTTATGATCTGCTTTCCCTGGCAGCCTCGTAAACACACACACACACACACACACACTCACACACTGTGCTGTCCTCACAGGAGTCCCCTTGTCTCCCCAAGGCTGTCGCTGTCTCCCCTGCAGAGGATCGTGGTGCTCACGTGTGGATCAGTTCCTCACTGGTTTGTTTCATCCCCCGTGCTGAAGGAGCTGCCTCCTGCCTTTTTTACAGTGCGTTACTCACACGCTGCTCCGAACACAGAATTATTTATGCCCCCCTGAGCCTTCCTGGGCTCCTGGGTGCCGTGGCCTCCGCTCTCTTTGCAAACAGTCACTCACTCAGCACAGGGCTCTGAGCTGCAGGGAGGTACCCGAGGCCCGTTTTACAGAGTGGAAAAGCTCCAGGTAGTTCCCAAGTCCTTTGGTTGCCCAGATTTTCCAAAGCACCTCGTGTTACTCAGTGGTTTCCACGTTCTAAGCACAGCCCCAAAGCTCCACTTTGCGCCCACTTGTACAAGCCAGATCCTCTCCTCTGCTTTGCCTGGGGCACCCTAAAAGCAGGTCACAAGAATTCAGACTCCAACAGCTTCCCAGGTGAAAGCAAGCCGTGGTGCAGGGTCACAGACACAGGAGCAGCCTCTTCCCATGCCTGCAGCAGCTCTCCCAGCTCAGGGACACAACCAGCCTGCACAGATCCCAGCCCTGCACCCCGTTTTTCAGAGCCCCCAGGTACCAGCATCACGTCCCTGCACCCCAGCAGAGCCTCAGCACTGCAGGAGGTCTCAAGGAACACACTGATCCCCACACACAGCACCTTCCTATGCCTCTGACCACACACAAGGCACCCACAAACCAAACCACAGCACCCAGCTCAGTCTTACCTTGCAAGTCCACTGCGCTTGGGAGGGACAGACCTTGCACCCCAGCAGGCTCCTCATCTCCAGCCAGCAGCTCCGAGCAGCTCCAACTGCTTTATCACCTCCTCCTCCTCCTCTGCCAGGTGCCTCTGCCTCCCTGACAAGGGTCCCACTGCAGCAGAGCCTGCTGTTGTACCAGTGCCTCTCCAATCCTTTGGATTTGGAGTCTGAGAGGGAGGTAAAGTGACAGCAAAGAGATGCTTCCTATGCAAAAAAGATTTGCTGTGCGTTGCAGAGTTGATTTGTGGTCTGTACCCACTATAAGACAGGCCTACATCATCCCCAGGGCAGGTCTGACCCTGGAGGCAGGGGCTGCAGGGCAAGTCTTGTTGGGCTTTAACACACATGGATGAGCAATAAACCCATTGGCACAGCTAATAACCCTGCTGCCCACCTCCTGAACTTCAGCCCCCATGGTATGTCCTAGTGCAGCTCAGCGGATGTGGATGTGGATATGTGGCCCTGCAAAGCATGCCAGCTTGGCTGTGCACTGTCACTTGTGGGCAAAATGGGATGACTGTTCCTTTTCTGCCATTGCCCAGGCCTGCACATGGTGGATATTGTCACCTGGATGGGATGAGCTGTCCTTTCCTCCATGGTCCCTGCAGGCAGGAGAGGACTGTGGCATGGGGAGCACAAATCTCTGCTCTCTCTGCTACTGCTCAGTCTTGTCCCAAATTGGAACTGGGGAAATTGTGTTTCCCCCCTCTGCCTGTGCTCAGAGGCATGGGAGGATGGTGTGCCCCCAACCTGTTCGGCATCAGGAGCCATGGGAGGCAGGGATGTGTTTGGGGGATTTTAGCCATCCAGTTCCTCCAAGGCAGAATGAAGCTTTCCATGGGCTTGTAAATCAGCCAAGCTGAACCGAAGTTTCCCAGAGACCATCTCAGGGAAGGCACTTTCTATGAAAATTGCCCCCGTGCCAAATTGAAAAGCCCTTTCCCAAAGGGCCTTTCAAAGGAAACAGCTCAGCCGTTCTTACAGTGGAGGCAAAGCCACATCTTTCTGCCTTAAATTCACTCTCAGAAACAGCATCCTCCAGAGCCAGACCCGTGGCACTGTCCAGTTCAGCCCAGCAGCTAATGTTGGACACAAACAGCCAAATCCTGGGCCTGGCAATGGGGTGAGCTTGGCTGTGATGCCCACACTATGCCCACACGATGCCCAGGCTTTGCCTTCTCCTCTGGTGACCGTTGTTGTTGTTCCAGGAGAACCCGTACCTGTGCAGCGACGAGTGCGACGCCTCCAACCCGGACCTGGCCCACCCGCCAAAACTCATGTTCGACAGCGAGGACGAGGGGCTGGCCACGTACTGGCAGAGCGTGACGTGGCGCCGGTACCCGGAGCCGCTGCTGGCCAACATCACCCTGTCCTGGAACAAGAGCATCGAGCTGACGGACGACATCGTGATCACCTTCGAGTACGGGCGACCCACCATCATGATGCTGGAGAAGTCGCTGGACAACGGGAGGACTTGGCACCCGTACCAGTATTACGCAGATGACTGCATGGAGGCCTTCAGCATGCCAGCACGGAGGGTCCGGGACCTCTCCACCACCAGTGCCAACAGGGTCCTCTGCACGGAGGAGTATTCCCGCTGGGCGGGCTCCAAAAAAGAGAAGACCGTCCGCTTCGAGGTGAGGGACCGCTTTGCCATCTTTGCCGGCCCTGACCTCAAGAACATGGACAACTTGTACACCCGGCTGGAGAGCGCCAAAGGGCTCAAGGACTTCTTCACCGTGACTGACCTGCGGATGAGGCTGCTGAGACCCGCCCTGGGGGGCACCTACGTGCAGAGGGAGAACTTGTACAAGTACTTCTATGCTGTCTCCAACATTGAAGTCACCGGCAGGTAACGGCTGCTGTATTTGTTTGGGCGTCTCTCCTCTGAGGGACGAGAAGAGGGTTACTGCTAGAAAGCTGATCCATCAGCGTTTCTGCAAACTGATAAAATAGCCAGTGTTTCTCCCTCTCTAACACCCTTTCTCCCCAGGCAGGGTAGCATTGGAAATAAAACAGATGTGTCCTTGCAGGGAACAGCTGGGGCACCTCCAAGGCTGTGCTGAAGAGCTGTGTCCTCCTGCAGCCGGTGCTGGGGGAGGTGGGACATGGCTTAGATGGACAGTCAGAGTCTGAGTTCCCTCCCATACCCTGCACCCAGCTGTGCAAACACAGCCAGCCTCCACCCAAACATCTCAGGGGGGGATGCTGATGGATCTGGGGGGTGAGAAGTGAGGTTCACCCCACTAAATTCCAGCCAGTACAAGCAGGATGGGTCATCCCGAGTCAGTCCTGCACCCCATGAGCAGCCCTGGCTCCAGCAGAGGTAGTCTGGGGTGAGAGTAAACCCCCAGACAGATCTGGGGCAGGGCAAGCAGGGGGGTGGGTTTGTTTCTCCTGGGTTTTGTTTTTAATTTCTCTGTATGGTGCCATATGTTACGTTATGACATCAACCAAAAAAGCAAAGTAAGGTGGAAAAGTGCCGAGATGGCTAATTTCCCATCCAGCTTGTGCGAGACTTACAGGCGAGAGGGGAAAAACCTCCCCATCACCCACCCCGTGCTAACGAGCATCACCACAGCGACAGAGGAGCCGTTTGTGTCGGTTCCAAACTCTTTGCTACTGAGACTTGCAAGTAGAAATGTTTTGCAGGTGCCACTGGGGCTGGCTTTGAACAGGCTCCAAGGGGAAGGAAGCTGCAGCAGCGATGGGAGAGCCCTTTCCACCCACAAGGGCAGGCAGGAGGCAGCGGTGAGGGTCTTTCTCACGGTGTGGCTGCCTGGCTGGGATGAGCAGCTGTGGCTCTCAGCTGGACTGGTGGCATGTTGGGGTGCCCACTGCTGGGAATGCTCAGGGAGGGGCCCTGCAGGGCTTGGGCACATGGGCAGAGGAGAGGGAGAGCACCTCTGCACGTGTCTGCAAGCACCCAGGTTTCCATGCAATGTGCTGCTGTGTAAGTATGTGCAGAGAGACATTTTTACACCTGCCTTTAAGAAGCATTGCCAGGTGTACTAAAGATCTACGGGTCCAAAAACAGCTCAGGATGGAGCGAAATAGCCAAGTAAAGAGGGTGGAAGAGAAGAAAGCAGGCAGAGGCAAGGAAAAAGGCAAGTGTGTTGCCTTCACCTCCACCCCAACCGAGCCAGTCCTGTTCCCTGCCCCATCTGTGGTGGCCCTGCTCCCCCTGGGTGGGGGACATGATGTGACTGACAGCAGTGGCAAAACCACAAGGATCAATTCCCAGCCAAAGCCCACACTGACCAGATCACCTGGCAGGAAGGGTTGGAGCAGGTGTATCAGCTTCTCTGGGCTGGTTAGACTCTCTAACAGTGACACACAGCTCAGAAAGTGGGAAATTAGGACTAAATGTTTGATGTCAGTGCTTGTGCAATGACCTTTGGCTTCCAAGCATGGAGATAACTGCAGATAACTAATGCTTCAAAGAGTTAAAGTACTCCAGGTGTCCTGTGAATACCTTCCTCCTCCTCCCTTTACCTTCTCTGCCTGCCTTGGGCAGGATTTGTTGCCTCAGTACTTTGGACTTAAGGCCTTTCTGGCGGGATTCTCCCCAAACCAGCACCTTGCTGTCAGCTGCCCTCCTCCTCCCCACCCAGTCCCTCCCCAGCTTTTGAACTCACTCGCCAAATTTTACACCATTTAATAGCAGCAGAAATTGGATCAAGAGATAAAAATCCCTAACATTTTCTGTGAAAAGAACTAGAGCAGGGGGAGGAAAACCCTTTCAAACACGCAGGGGTGGGAGGGGGTGTCACAACCTCTATGAGACATCCACGATTCCACAGCCACCTGCACCCTGAGGTCGGGGCTGGCGAAGGAGGCTCGGGCTGCGAAGGCCCAGTGGAAGCTGCAATGCTGCTTCTTTTCTGGGGCCAGGAGGAGACAGGTTGGGGTTTGTTGGCCGGTTCCTGGCGGCCTCCCCTGGTGCTGGCTCTCTGCCGGCGTGGCTGCCTGCCCGCGGCTGCTGCAGAGCAGTGGCTCCCGCTCGCCTGCTCTTCCCTCTTGGCTCCGCTCACCACGAGCTGCCTGACCCACTCCTCCCGTGCAGCAGGGCCTCTGGGAGGGAGGACAGGGCTTTTCCTTGGCTGGGAACAGAGAAAAGTCAGAAATCTGCTTTTTTTTCAGCCCAAAACTCCCAAGTCCTGAGCTACGGCAACACCCGGCTTTGCACTGCTCCGGCTCTCCCGGCTGGCTGGGATGGGTCCCAGGAGAGGGGTAAACTCAGCTTGGACAGGGAAATGGTCAATACCTGTTCTGTGCTGACTCGTCCAGCCCCTCAGACCCCGGGAAAGGTGACCAGCTGAGGAGCTGTGGATAAGTGCTGGATAAGATGGAGAAGCCTCATGTGAATTAACTCTGCTCCTGTGATTATTCCAGTCCCAGCAAGCAGGTTTTTCACTGAAAAGCAATCTAATTCCAGCTGTAAGCAAAGCCAGTTACAGTGCAGGGATAAAACCAAATTAAATCTTGTGTATGGCTCAACAAGGGATGGGTTATGGAGAGGAAGACAGGAGAAATCAATGTGCGCCTGACAGGAGCCCTGTGCTGGGAAGGGAGGAGGAAGGGTGGGCAGGGATGGGGATGGACACACGTTGCCACTTCCAGCATGTGGGAACGACCTCTTTGAGGAACAGGAGGAAAAGTGCTTAGATAAAACTGAGGTGGTGTTAGGGATCCACAATAGGGGGCGTGGAAACAAGAGGGAAGGTGATTACGAAAAGATGAGGGCTCAGAGGCAAAAGCAGCCAGAAAATTCCACCTGGAGAGCAGAGATGTGAGCAGCCCTGGGAGGCTGGAGGAGCCATGCCCAGCCACGGTGTGTGCTGGCAGAGTGTGTGGCACTGACCGTGTCCCTGTACAGCACCTGGATTTTGGCAGGCAGCTGGCAGTGCCCACAGGGTGATGAGACACTTGGCAGCTCATTTTCAGTTGATGCTCACGGTCAAGGGATGAGCAAAATGCTCTGCCCTCAGAGCAGACTGTGAGTAAGGGCAGTTTCTCGTGCCCCCATCCAAGTCCATGCCTTCCTTCACACCTCAGCTTTCCACCACGAAGGACCCCTCACCACAACCTCCCAGAACTTTTGGGAAAAGCAGAAAGGGATGGAGCAAAGGACATGGGGACAAGGGGAAGGAGCTGTAGCCTTCTCTTCTCCTGTAAGCCAGGGGACTGGGGTGGTTTGGCAGAGTCTGGTGAATCTGGGGCGTCACTGCTTCTTTCCTGGGAGTTGGTGCAACAGGCTAATGCTTCAGGGTCTCCTCTGCATCTCCTGCCACAGCCTCAGCCGGGTCCATTTCTCTGTCTGTGGCTGACAGTTTATTTTTACTCTCCTTCTTCTTGGTATCTTTTTTCTTTTCTTTTTTTTTTTTATCCCTTTCTTCTTCCATCCTGTCCCTATTGATCTGCGGAGTAACTGGAGATGCAGAAGAGCCAAGACAGGAACAGAGCCGCGCGAGCCCTCGGCCTGCGTGCTGTGTGTGTGCCAGGCAGGGCGGGGAAGGGAAGCGGAAAGGCTTTTCCCCACAGATCTCTACCCACTGCTCAATTTTCTCCTCGGTGCAGCAACGGGCTCGGTCATCTGCTCAGGAAGGGCTGAATGAGCCTTTCCCGGCGGCCGGCGCGATGGAAGCCGCTGCTTCTCTTTCCATTACACGCCGAGTCTCTTCGGAGCAATTTTTTCCCCTCCATAATGTCAGTCACCGCCGTGCTCAGCAGGCCGAGCTCCATCACCGAGACATTAATAAGCTGTAATTGAAGTTAATGTGCCATGGCCGGGACATGTGGATCCAGTTAGGAGAAATCAGACTGAGCAGAAGTGAATCAATTTTAGGCTGATTTATATTAAGATTTCTCTCCTTCGTCCTCCCCTGCCCCAGTGCGTGCGCTGTCTGTCTGTCTGTCCATCCTGCTGGTGGTGAGCAGTCTCTGGAGGAAGGCAGGAGGAGGGAGTGTTCGTCATCCCTGAGCAGCTCCATGGAGCAGTGCCTCCTCTTGGGCAGAGGCACAAACAGGAGGAGGCTTCCAGTTTTGTAACAGCATTTCCTTTCCTCTTTTCTCGCTTTTCTGATGATTTCCTTGGCTACTGCTTTGGTTACACAAAAGAACTCTGTTGAAGTTGTTGGAGACCCTGCAGTTGATCTTGGCTTCTCCAGCAAAGCTGTCTCTAAAAGGGAGAAAAGAATCAGGTTTGGTCCATGGAACAGCCTCTTGTTGAGGGTCTTAGGTTTTGTGTGATGGTTGGTGTCCCCACTGAGCATCTCTGGGGAGCAGAGTGGGACCTGCACCTCTGCTGCTTCACCAAAGGGGAACAGGCAGGGCCTGGGGTGACTGATCTCTGACAGTGTGGGCTTCCCCAGCTGAGCTTGCCCCACCCCAGTGCTGGGGCATCACCCCCAAAACAGCCATGGGCTCACCCGAACAACCCCCAAGAACTTGCCCAACAGCCCCGGGCCAGCTGCCACCCGCACTCAGAAACTTTGGGAAGACCACAAAAAGCAGGGCAGGCACTGCCTGTGCCCGTCCCTGCTCCTTCCCCTGCAGCTCCTGGCAGGCAGAATCCGGGTCCCAGGAGGTAACAGCATCCTCGTGTCAAGGACGGCCAAGTCTGTGCCAACGGTGCGCCGTGTTCCTCGGCCCGTCCTCGCCTCCACGCTGGGCAGCCCCTGAGAGCTGCATGGCTGAATTTCCCTGGCATTCCTCCAGGCTGGAATTAGCTCAAGTTCAAGCGAAATCTTGCTCTTGGTCAGATAGTTAAGTTAATGTGGAGCAACTGTTCGCTCGAGTCTCGCCAAGGCTTCCACTCCCACTGCAGAGCAGGAGGGAGGGAGTTGGTGAGAAACCCGGAGAGCTGCTCCTTCCCCCAGCACTCCTGACACTTTGTCAATAGCCAGAGATGGATGCCCAAGGTCCTGTTACCTGTTCCTGCCTTCAGTTCGTGGAGGTTTTTATTTCCCCTCCGATTTTGTTGCCGAGTTGCGTCCGGCCCTGAGCGGATAATAGAATTTCATTGATAGACTGAGAAGGTGATGTATGTTAAAGCACTTAATATAAAGAGACTTCTACAGGAGCCCAAATTCAATTTGGCCAATGAACTCAATTGCAGGCATTATTGCATTCCAGGAGAAAGACCAAGAGCATTTATACACATTACTCTGCAAATATTTATGTTCACATATCCCTGTGATGTCCTCTTCACCCTTCCTCCCTTCTGTTGCTGGACCCCCTAATGGGGAAGTTTAGTTTCGTGTTTGCTTTTTTAAGACAGCTTTGAATGTAAATAATGTTCCACCAGTCAGCAGGATCTTGACAGCTGGTGAGTGTCAACTTATTTAAAATAAATAGCCTCTCGGATGGGAGCAGCCAGCTAGCATGCTCTCCACTTTGGCATCTTTTAAATTGTCTCATCTTTGTAACCCAAACCTCAAATCATTTCAAAGGGCAGCGAGGAGGGTTCCTTCCACCCCTACCACACAATCAAGAGTAAAAACCCACAGGGAAAATAACCCACTCACAGCATGTCCCTCTGACCGAACTCAGGGGGTTTTTATCACTTTTTTTGGCTCTGCACAAAGCAGTGAAACCCAGAAGCTTCTCACCCCGCTTCAAGCTGAAAGAAACAACACATTAAAATGGCTTTTCCTCCCCTTCAGCCCCAGGCCCACAGACTCCAGTAAGCTCCCAGTCCTGCTCCTGGGATGAACCAGCCACCTTTGCCTCCTTCAGCCCTTTCAGCCCTGCTGCAGGACTGGCAAACCTCTGCCAGAGCCATCTCCCAGCAAGGCAAATCCTCATATAACTCTCTCCACAAAGGGACTTTGCTTCTTCCATGGCCCAGCCATTAGAAGCTATTTTTACCTGCTTCCACACGCACAGATGGGCCAGAAACAATCCAAGCTCAGCACCCGTTATGCTTTGCCCAAAAGATTTGCTCCCTGCTTTTGCTGAGCTGCCAAAACAGTTGCAAAGGAGCAGGTAAAAGTGGGTAAGTGATGGCCAGGCAGCTGCTGGAGTGCTGAGAGCAACGGCTGGGGATGACAATAGAGAGATGGAGAGGAGTTATTCATGTTTCCCCGAGAGCCGAGATCAGTTGAAACATCATTTTCCTTGGGGATGGAGAGGAAAGAGCTCCCCTCAAACACATGGTCCCCTGAGACTCATTAAAGGCTCATCAATTACAGTGAGAGCAAACAATTCAGGGGAAGCTCTGATAAGCCTTCCTTTGGCCGGCAGTCATTAGCAGCTCTCCGAGCGCTGCCTCTCCCCAGCACCGGCTCAGGGAGCACAGGGGGAGCAGGGGGGCAAAGCCCCAGCGATGAGGGGCACGAGCAGGAGCCCAGTGTCTCAGAAGCCAGCAGGAGGGGACCAGTATCCACAGAATCCCTGGGGACAGGCAGGAGCATCTGCAGAGTGAGCACAGTGGGGAGGGGAGTGTGCAGGCTGGGCTGGAAGGATGCTTGGAAAGGAGATGGTGGCCCACTGCTGGTCCATGTCCTCTCCCAGAGTCTTTTAAGGAGCTCAGGGTTTTAAGGAGTCAGTGTTGTCTCGTGGGAACTGGGCAAGAGGTGCAAGGGGACAGAACAGCTCTGTGGATCTCACCCAGCAGGTGGTTCCTCCAGCCCTAACCCACACAGCAGTGGGGTCCCAGCACCCCAAGACTGTCTCAGCCCTGTGGGAAGGGAGAGGGATGTAGAAATGCTTTTTGCTTTACTCTTCCTTACTTCCCTGCTTTGTAAGTTGGGTTGTGGACAAAAAAAAGAGGCTGCAAACCACGTAAGAATCCTTGGAAGGGTAACAAAGGGCTGGGATGACTTTTAAAATTACTTCAAAAGTCATTATTAGTGAAAACTCAGGGAAAGGGGCCGTTTTCCCACTCCCAGCATGGCTTCTGCACTCACCCCCTTCCTCTGCGTGGGCATCTCCTTCCCTCACATGTGGGCTTGGCACCAGACACCTCTCCAGCTACTCACTGCTGTGACCTCCAGGATGCTGACTCAGAGAAATGCAGAAAACTGTTCTTTATGGCTAAAAAAACCCCCAAACTGGACACTTTCCTGTAAACTTTCCTTGGCACTCCAAGATCTGTGATGTTCCCTGGTGGAGGCATTGGCAGCATCAGACCACACTGCACCACTCTGAGGAAAGGCAGTGGCTGAACAGCCTGCACTGAAATAAACTCATAAATACCCCGTGGTGCAAACTGCAATGTCCTGGGCCACACACTGCTCTGGCCTCCCTTCCTGGGAACACTGCGAGCCACTTCTGTTTAATGCAAAATGCAGCTGTGTGACTTATTCCCCAATGCAGGATGGGTGTCCCCAGGCCCTGGGGGTACCTGTGGGTGCTGCCCATGGGTGTGCATCCTGAATGCTGACCAAGAAACAGCACTGTCACTGTGAGCCTTGACCCACGAGTTAGAGGAGAAACACTCCCAGCTCTCCAGATCTCCAGAGCCAGAGAGACCATATTGCAACCAGCACTTTGCTGGAGCAGCCCCGGGGCTGGAGCGAGGCCATGGCTTGCCTTCTGCAGAACACGGCGCAGGTGTCTGCCCCGCTGCTGCTATTTAAGCCTCCTTGCTAAGTAGCTCCTAACCTTTCCCTTCATCCTCTCCTTCCTGCAGTGGCTGGCCGCCCAGGAGGATGAGCAGAGGCAAGCAGGACCAGCAGCTCCCACCCAGGGGACTGGGCTAATGCCATTTACTCCAGTCTCTGCCAGCTGGGTCTTGGCTGGGGAAAGACACTGAGCACAAACCATCAGCGAGCACATGTCCTTGGGCTGCAGGCCCAGAGGAGGAGGCAGAGAAGCCTGAAGAAAGGGTTGAAGCTGAGCCTCTGAGCCCAAGCAGCAGCAAGGCCAGGATGCAAAAAGCTTCTCCCGAAGCAGAGATGGCAATCAGGGCTGACTGAGAGCACTGGGCTGTTGGCCATTAAATAATGCAGCCTGATTGATTGGGCTGCAAAGTGCTGTGCTGCGGGGTCAGCCTGCTGGGGTTACAGTTCTCTGCTTAGACTGATGATCCTCAAAGGTCAAATTCAGAAAGCAATTCCCTGGTAAAATTGATCCTTTGGATAACAAAACTTTTGCACAGTGGCGAAGGATGAGTGAGAAAAATCAGGGACCTGGGCACAGGCAGAAAAGGTGTCAATCTGCCTCTGCTTTCTCTGAACTTAATTTTCCTTGTTTACACCAATTAGGAAGTGAGGATCTTCTCTGGGAAGAGCAGTGCCCCATCACACATACACATGCAATATCTGGGGGATGTCCATGAGCGCCCATCCTGTCCCCATCCTGCTGGCCAGGGCAGGAGGTGGCTGGAGCTGTCCCAGGAGCTGGTGCTGGGCTCCCAGCCCTCCTCAGCAGCAAGAGAGCAGTGTGTATGTACAAGCAGACAATCTGATTGCTCTTGCTTTCCCTGCAGCAGGAAGGCTGGGTCCCACTGCTTGGGGAAGCAACTCCCCCTCAGCTGCATTGTGAGGCTGGTCCCATCCCCTCTCTCCCACCAGAGGAGGAGGGAGGAGAGCTGCAGCTCCCAAAGTTGTTGCTCTGTTCAGGCTGGGCCCAGAGCAGCAGTGGTGAGGATTTGACCTGCTTTAACCCACTATCTTGCCTGCTTTGCTCTCGTCTGCTCGTTTTGAAGTGAGAGAAGGAGGCCACGCTGTGTGGACGCTGAATAATTCAGAGCCAGGCTCCGCAGCACTCCGGGGCTGGGCATCGCCTCTGCCAAAGGGCTGGGACAGCTCAGCCAAAATCCTTCCTCACCAGAGGCAGAGGGGACACGGAGCATCTGAAATTCAGCCTCCCTCCTGTGTAGGTACCGGCCAAAGCCACTTCCTTCCCCTGGATGCTCGGATTTTGCTCCCAGAGCACCAATGCTGAGAGGCTGGTAATGCTTTCAGCCGTGACGCGGCATCTCCAGCTCTCACTAACACAGTTTCAAGTGGAGCATGCTGAGTGTGTCTGCCTCTGCTCCCTGGGCCCCGTTTTCTTCCTTCCTCCCTTTTAGAGGCTGCAAAATTCCCTCCTCTGCTTGGTCAGAGACAGGGCGGGATTGTAAGACGGGGAGAGAGATCGTTCATCCAGCTTATGCTGAGCCTCTGAGCGGGGTTTGCTAGAATTAAGGACAGGGAGGGGAGGAGGAGAAAAAAAATAATACATGAGGTCAGCTTATCCAGCCATGCATGAGGAGAGCACGGCAAAGGCAGCCTCAGTGGGTCAGGCAGGTGGCTGGGGAGCTTCTTTGGGGACTCCAAGGGAGAGGGGGAGAGGCACCAGGAGCTGGGGGGCATGCGCAGCACCAGCTCCCAGCCTAATCCAGGCTGTTTATCCCAGTGCAGGGAGAGCACAAGGAGCAGCAGGCCATGTTTCCTCTGCCTCCTCTGCAAGTGTCTCATCCCCTCAGCTCTGCATTTCTGGAGCACTCAGCCCTGTAGAAGGAAGTGTTGCCCCCTCAGACCTCACCCGTGCACATAAGGCTCAGCATTACTGCTTTTCTAATGGCTCTGCTTCTGAGAGTGTAAATTATTGCACAAAGCATCGGGCTGTGCTAGGGATTGACTGTCTGGAATGAAATGAGATGTTTTGGTCCCCAAAGTCTCTGTCTGATGGCCTGAGCTCGGGCCCAGGAGTCACCAGAGCCACGTGTGAGTTATGGGCTCAGTCTCTGTGCTCTGCACAAGTCACCTCCGGAGTGTGAGCAACAGGAATTATTGTGCACCGAGATAATTATTCCCTGCATACTGCACTACAGCTCATTAAAAGTTTCTTAATGTTTGCAAATTGCTGAATAGTGTTTTTAGTTGTTGCCTTCTCTGATGAGGCGGATTCTGATGGTGGCTTGTTCTCTGTGTTATTTTGGTCACAGCAGGCTGGGGCTGTGCTGAACAGAGGGAAAAGGGTTTGTGCTGTGCAGCCTCACACCATGGGAGAAAATGGCTTTATCACAGGGGGCAAGGGCTGAGTCCCACCAGTGCTGGCCATGCTCCTCCATCTAAAACCCAAGGCTGCCTCCCAGTAAAAGCCTCCAGCTGAGGTAATCACCCAAATTTCTGTAAGGCCTGAAAGGTGAGTGACTCCTTCCTGGAGTCTCAGCTGGAGACGTTGGCTTGCCATTAAGCAGTCTGTGCTACTGCAGTAGGATGGTGGTAGTAAAGTGTTTCTTATCTTGGACTGGAGACTGCAGATCCACCTTGGGCAAGGAAATGGACATTGTAACCCCAGCACAGATACCTGGGGAAAACAGCTGAGTTCAGTGAAAAGGAGCAGAAAGGGGGTGACCAGCCTGGATTCAGCACTACACCAGGGGCAAAGAGGAGCAGCAGTGACACCTGACAGCTCTTCCCTGTCTTCCTCCTCCAGGTGTAAATGCAACCTCCACGCTAACCTGTGCACCTTCAAAGAGGGCAGCCTCCAGTGTGAGTGTGAGCACAACACCACGGGGCAGGACTGCGGCAAGTGCAAGAAGAACTTTCGCTCCCGGTCTTGGCGAGCAGGGTCTTACCTGCCTCTCCCTAACGGGTCCCCCAATGCATGTGAGTACCCCTGCAGAGAGCCAGCCCTGGCTGCACAACACCCACAGGGAGGACCAGGGTCTTGTGTTGTCCTTCTCCAACTGGGATCAGTGCAGGATGCTCAGATTTCAAAAGGGAAGTGGATATTTACCCTTGTCTTTGTACACAGAGTAATGAAAGAGGATCTGGTGGCTGCAGGGGTGGTATGTTGGCTGCAAAGGGTGGTCAGGAATAGGGAGGATGACCTTGGGCCAAGATACAGGTCCATGGCTTTGTGGCAGTGCAGATGACTGTCCTTTAAAGAAAGCAGTGTTTAGCCACAGCAGAGCACTGGCTGTCGAGTAGGAGTGGGAGTGCAGGCTGATTCCTGGATCCCGTTGTGTGCACGTCAGTGTCTCAGGCAAGTGCCGCGAGCTCCGGTCCCTCCGCGCAGCTCCAGTCTCATCCAATTGCTGCTGGAACGAGGCTCTGACAGAAGCAAAGGCGCGCAGGCGAGGTGAGGGACACATCCCCACCATGGCCCGGGCGGGGGAATTGGGGCAGGAAACATCACAGATGGGCTGGTTCCTCCTGGGTTCCTGTCCACTCCACATTAGCAGGCTTGTTTAAATGTCACGGAGCCACGGTAGCCACTCCAGCCTTTCAAGCAGCAGCTTTGAGCATTGCCAAAGAGAATCTTTTCCCTCCCTCCCCCCCAAATTTTTTGAAAGATTCATGTGCTTTAAGATGATCAAAGCTGAAATCCAGGCTCCGAAGGCCGTGACAGGAATGTTTTGTGTGTGCCAGGGCTGGTAGACGAGCAGGTTCTTTGAAAGGGAACGCGCTTGTCAGCTCCCACCAAGCGGCTGCATTGCTTCAAAGGAGCCTGGGAGAGTTTCTGGTGTTGACAGGCACAGACATGCTGTTCTGTCTCTTTCCCTCCCCTCCGTTCCTTGTGTCTCTTCCCATTTCTCTTTCTCCTCTGCTCGCTCTTCTCCCGTTCATCTCTCTTCCCATCTGTCACTCAGTCTTCCTCCTCCCCACCCCAACTCTCTGCTGCTTCTTCCTCCCCACATCACCATCCTCTTCCTCTGCAGCAGAGGCAGCTCTCTGAAGCCCTCTCCTCTTGGTAGTCCCACCTCTTCCATCGCTGCTGCTGTGCTTTATATTCCTGCAAAGCTGAGCCTTTCCATGATTCACCCACTTGTTACAGCAGGGAGGACCAGGGCCTTTCATCTCCTGGGTGCCAAAACCAGGAGCTGGTCCTTGGATGGACTTGGACTGGTGGTTTTGAAGCAAGTGCTGTAGTGGGGAGAATCTTCAGCCCTTCTTGCTCCCTGAGAACTGGTTCAGTCCCTTCAGCTTGTCCTTTGCCCCCTGAGCCTCAGAGGACATGCTTGTCCTTTGCTGGCCTTTAAGGGCAGGTCATGGAAATGCTTAACAGAAAAACCCCTGAGCAAAGACCACGCTGGTTTTCCTTCCCCAGATGGCAGGCTCGAGGTGCCAACACCCCAGACAGCACTGTTTGGTTGCTTCTGTGGTCTGACAAAAGCAGCTTTTAAGCTGTTTGTTGCAACAAACTGATGTGCCCGTGGGCAAGACCCCCATTAATTAATTAATTGCCATTTGGTTCCATGTTATGTGCCTGTGTGACCTGCTGGTAACAGAGCTGAGGGTGTCCTGCTTCCTGTGACTGGGATTCTTTTTGTTTTTTGCAGGTGCAGCTGCAGGCTCAGCCTTTGGCAGTAAGTAAAACCCTAACTGAAATGCTGGCATTTAACACCTCGGTGCATGGTCCTTGTGGATGTCACTAGGAAAAAGAAATATGGTTATTTTCTGTCTATTATCATTTTCCAGGCTATAAGTCTTCCCTAATTGTGCCTCATTTTCTGTCTTGTCAAAGAGTCTTATATTTTCTTCCTTTGACTTCAGTAGCCTCATTTTGCCTCTTCCTCTGGCATGGTTTCCCCCCATGAGGTTCGTTAGTATGGCAGCCGGAAAGGAAATAAAAAAAGACTCTTCAAAACCACCAGTGCTCGCTGTGAACTCCCCTCAGCCCCCCAGGATTGCAGAATTCTGCTCTGAGAAGGAGCTGGGTGTGAATTATTTGGCATAGAATCCAGTCTGGGTCACCTTGGGCTATCAATAAAAAACCATATAGAGTGTGTGTACATCTGTATGTACACGTGTATGTATATGAACATATGTCTGTGAAGTGTCGGCAGCAAAGGCAGCAGAGCTCAGTGGGGATTTCTGCTGCAAGATTGATGGGATGAGAGGACTCTTTATTTAACAAAGCTGGAGGTAGTTTGATATCAAAGAGCCTGGAGTTTTGGGTAAGCAGAAGCCTGGGTTTGAATTTTGTGGCTCACAATTCCACTCCAGAAGAAACAAATCAGAGAGCTAAATGAATAATGAATTCTTTGGTTTGCAGGCAAGTGGGAAGAACTGGAGGAGAAATCATTTCGGAGAAATGCAAATGCAATTAAGAAAAATGCACCTAGTTGAAAAGTGGAGGACAGGTTTTCTGGGTAAATGAACCATATTTAGATTTTAAGCAGTTAAATGCCTAAAATAAAAATTAAAAGCCTCTATTAAGTAGTTGAGCATTAAAAAACCAAAATGTTTCAGCAGTCCAAAATATTCTTCACCTTTCTGGTCAAAACTGTTTTGATAACTCTTTTTTTCCCCCCCCTTAACAAAGCTTGGCATTCTCAGCACTACCTTTGTGTCACTGGAAAATGTTTCCCATCAAATTCTGCTGCTGGGGAAAAGCTTTGGGGGTGCTGGGAGCGATGTGCAGGAGGTGCACAGGAGGGATTTGTGTCCAAGGCCAGTTAAGGAGAGATTATTTAGCCCTCATAGGAGACTAGAAGTGACCTAAATTAAGTATTTAAACTAGCTCAGGGCTATTATGAAATTAAGCATGATAATCTGCATGAAGCAGTGGGACAAACAAGGACAGGAGGGCAGCAGGTGTAAGTTAAGTAGGAATTTGTGTCCGAGTGCTATTTCAGTTCGGGCTGTTGTGGCGCCGGAGCTGCTCCCACCTGGCTTCCTGATCCTAAGCCATCCTGGAATTTGAAGGGTGCCAGTGGAAATGAGCAGTTCCCAGTTGGTTTTGATTGTGCTGGGTGGTTTGGGGGTGGCAGAAGGGAAAGGTGCTGTGTAGGAATCACAGCTGGGCACGCAGACACCGGGCAGTGGAGGCACAGCTTGGGCTGGGAGTTCTCCCACCTTCACCTCACCCCATTTCAGCCCAGGCGTGCCTTCATTTCCCCTCTTCAGGTTAATTGGCAATTAGTTTATGATAGAGCTGTAAGTATTTAAGCCAATATCTGCAGCAACAGAGTAAGCTGATACAGCCCCAGGCTCCAGCCCCTGCACACACACGTGCGCTCGCTGTGTCCGGCGTCATCGACCTGCCGTCGCCTTAATCCTCTCAGTGCCCCAGTTGTGACCATGCTGAGAAATCAGTCACCGGTTCAGCCCAGCAGCAGCAGCCTCAGGGCTGTAGGGGCTGGCCAGGAAACCCTCCATCCCCCCCCAGTAAGTGTCTCCCACCTCTTCTCTTTGCTTGTCAGCCTATGAGCGACCGCAGCGGGTAAATACCCCAAAAACCACCACTGCAAAAACGACCACCACCACAACGCCCACCACCACCACCTCAACCACCACCACCACCACCACCACGCCCCTACCAGCCACCACCACCCAGCCAGGTGGGTGCCATGGCCAGGGCTCTGCTGCCAAGCTCCTCTTTTCAGCTGCTTCCCACGGGGCTGCCGTGTCGGTGGCCCTGGATATCTGCTCTGTAGGATGATAAAGGGGCATGGATAAAAATCACCCTGACTCAGTTCACATCCCCCCAGCCTCCAGGAAGCTCTGGTTTGCTGTTGTCTCTACCCAGCTCCTGTCTAACATGAGCCAGCAGCAAGGCTTATGGTCCTTGTAAGGAGGGACAGTCACAGCAGGTCCACTTCAAGCCTGCAGACAACCACCCCATGGGTTGCCACCCTCCCTCACCAGCTGTCACTCTACCATTAGGGCAGCAAGAAGTGAAGCCAGGACTGGATGCTGGGGAACCATTGATTTTCTCATTTTTTCTCAATGTTGTTATTTTTTAAAACCAAAATATTTTCAAAATCCATCCCTCCTTGGGCCCCTTGGCAATGCTGTCCTGCACAGGGCTGGCACAGAGGTGCCCTATTACAGGCAGGGCAGGAAGGCAAGGGAGATTTTACTGTCCCATAATAAATTTAAGCCACGTGTCTCTCTGGAAGGAGAGGGAACTGTACCCATCCTGCTCCATCCCTGACCTCCTGCCACCAGGCTCAGAGCAGCCCACAGGCAGGGACAGAGTATTGGCCCAAGGGAGAAGCTGCCTCTGTCTGTGATCCCCTCCCAATCCTGCACCAAATCCCTGTGGCCACACTCCTGGATGCAATGCCAGGGCAGCTCTCCCAGGGCAGAGCTGCACTCCAGCATCCCCCAGGCAGCTGCTGGACAAGCAGCCAGGGAGCGTGTGGGGCTGGAGCTCACACACGTGCCAGGAACATCCTTTCCTAATTTCCAGAATCACCCCGTGGAGGAAAACTTTTTGTCCTTTTTCAGGGGGTTCCTCCTTCCCTCCCCCTGTGAACAAGGAGACGCCGTTTTCGCTTGTCTTTTGGAAATGAGCAGATAAAACTTAACAGCAGGCCATTTTTTTTTAAGCTTCTCATGGGGGAATTAGACACGCATTCCTCCCCTTGCCATGCTTTCAGGGCCTGATATTTCCCAGGAGGACGTTTTACACCCACAGTATGTTAGTAACAGTCTGTCTGGGGGAGCTGCCAGAAGCCAGTCAAAGAGATAAGGAAACTTGATTGCATGTTTATGCAAATAGAGATATATTCATGGAAGTACCCTGCTTGAGGAGTTAATCAGGAAGTTGAGGCCTTAGGACCAATTTCCATGGAGCTGGAGTGACCGTGGGAAAAAAGTGCAAGTCTCAGCTCTGTTAAGAATTGTTCCTCACCAAGATCCACTCTGTACCTGTGCAGGAGAAGGATCCTCCACCCGCCCTGCCCGGAGCTCACACCATCACCACAGCCCCAGCAGTGGCAGGTGGTCACATCTACAGCCACACCATGCACTTGGGGTCACCTGATTTTTATCCATGCTCACCTGTAGCGACATTTTAGGTCTATTTTTTTGCTGTGTAGGTGTGAGTGGTGTGCTTAGTGCCTCTCTTGTGTCTGAATTGCTCTGCCTTGTGTCACACATCTGGCATGGGCAGGATGGCATCTGTGGGGCTGGGGGTGGTGGGGGTCATCTCTCCTGCCACACTGAGGGACCTGAGATACACCATGCACCTTGGGGTTTATTCCTTCTCCAAAACCTGCTTCCTGGGCAGAGAAAATGTTTTCCTAATGCTTTCCTTAACTGATGGCAAGGGACAAAATTAATACATTGCAGCCCAGCTGCCAGATCCCTGCCTTGATACAGTCAGACCTGAGCTCCTCGCTCCTTGCCCCCATCCAGATCCCAATCTGTGCTTCTGCAAAGCCAGGTCCCACCCCAGAGTGGTGTCCCTGGGAGGGGAGACAGTCCCTGGAGGGGCTGCTCCACAAAGAAGGCAACCAGGGCCACCCAGTAACTCTTACCTGGGCAATGTGCTGGGTTTGATGGCAAAAGTTCACCCTGTGCCTTTGACCAGCAATAGGGAATCCAGACCCAGCCTAATTCTGACCTGCTTTAGGCCAGAGACGTTCTCCCTCCTCCCTGCAAAACATAAAGCATTTCTTTAAACACCACAACATCCCCAAGGGGCTGCAGATTTAACTCACCTGGACCTCAAGGGAAACACCTTGTTGAAGGTGAGCTCCTGGTGGGACACACCTTTGCAGGAGACACAATAACCCCAAGCGGGGTCAGAGTCCCAAAGTGAGATGCTCTGTGGTTACCTCACTTCTGAGCTGTAGAAGCATTAAAATCCCTCCTTGTTTTAAAGCCACCCCAGTCAGGCAGACATTTAAAAAGGTCCTGTCAGATCCCTGCCCCATCCCTGCGCCGTTTCACCCTCTAATTGTCACACTGTCTTCTGCCCTCTGAATCTCTTCTTCCCACCATAAGCAAGCATCATCAGACCAGCCTCTGAGTTTGCTGCCTCTGTGCCCGTGACAGAAACACAGAAAAAACCAGGTATTTAAAGCCAGCCCGGCGTGTTTTTCCCTTCTCCTTCGTGCCTCCGCACACCAGTGGGCAGCAGCAAGGCAGAAAGCAACGCTGCACGTAGGCTTAGAGGAGTAGATTAGATTTGGGTTGTCTCTGGGTTGCACGGAGCTGCTAGACATCTGCTTCCTTTGGCTGCTCGTGGTGTTTTCTGTGGTCAAGGTGGAGCTGTGGTTTTTAGGATGTTTTCGTGCCCGGTCACCCGTTGTGCGGTGAGAGGAGAGAGAAGGATGAGTTCATGGGCAAGGTCTGCGGTCTGAAGGCAGGCGAGGCTGCCAAGATGGGTAGAAGAAAGGGAAATTGCAGAGTTACCCTAAGGAGGATGAATTAAGTGCTATTCTCCTTTGCCTTCTGCAGTTCTGGTGTTTCAAAACCTTCCTTGAAGCCTGTCAGGTTCTTCCCTGCCATTTGATACATTTTGCCCATGTTCAAAATAAGCAAAAATACAGCTTTTTTTTTTTTCATTTTTCCTCCCTGTGTCAAATTTCCCCCCTCTGGTCCATGGCAGTTTCAGCAGTGCCAGTTCACCTCTGGGAAAAGCAGAGCCAACCTGTGCCCTGCTCAGTGGTTATGAGCTCCAGCAGAAAGTGAGCACTGACAGCCTGGCTGTGTGTTTATGTCTGGAGAGGGACTTTTTCAGGGTCCCCCACTACTCCAGCACTTTGGGTTTTTGCTGTGGAGTGTAACTTCTTGATTCAATTTATTCCACTTCCCCAGAAACCCACCAAGAAGAGCAGTTTCCATCAGAGCTGCCCAGCGTTTCCATTTGTATGAACTGGGTCCAGGGGCAAAACGTGTCTGTCCCCCTCCCAAAATATGAAACTGTCCATTATGGCCCAGAGCTACAAGGCAAAGGTTCTCAGGATAATGAGCATTAATAATTTTCCTGGCTCTGTAAATGCGATTGAGTGGAGGTGTATGTGAATGACTAAAAAGCAAAATGCCTCCAGGGCTGTTTTTTATTGTGACTCTAATTAAACCCTTGCCAATTTGCACGGGGCTTTTTTCATATTCTCTTGAACACCATATTAATATCAATTGGTTTCCACTTTCCAGCTGAAAAGGACAATGTCTATCACCTTCTCTTAGAGCTCATCAGTAAAAAAATACTTTTTTTTTTTCTTTTTTATTCTATATTGTTTATCATCCCCTTGACAAGGCTGGGAAATCACATTTCTCTCCTACTCGGGTTTGTCCTTTGAAACTTGGCAAGGATCAAGAGATTTTTTTTTTTTTTTTTTCCCTCCTCCTCCTTATGTTACCCAACTGGAGCTTGAAATTAATAATATGGCTTTTCGAATTCCTAGCCCGTGGTTTGTTTTCTAGCAAACCTGAAGATTGTTACCAATATTGAGGAGCTGGGGAGGGGGATGGAGCCAATGGGGGTTTGCAGGGAAATCAAACAAGTGAGCTATAAATTTCTTGCTGGTTTAATTTCCCCGTAGTGCCTTGCAAATTGGTATTTTCTGAGGGAAGAGCAGAGGCTGAGGGAGGGGCTGGAAGTTTGGATTGGGAACCAGGAGTTGGTGCCTCCATCCCAAGACACTTGTGCTGTTTCTCAGCGCTGCTGCTTCCCAGGGGTGCAGAGCAGGAGATCCTGGTGCAAACACACGAGCAAACCCCCGTGTGTTGAGCTGGGCTGAGAATGGGCAGCTCAGCACCTGCTGCCATCCTGCCCCTCCCAATCCAAGGGCTTCCCGGCCCCTCCAAAACCCAGGACACACCAGGCACCCCTTGCCAGCAGCAGTGCTGGCATGGAGCAGGTGTGAGAACCCGCGTGGCACAGGGTTGGGGAGGTTTGTTTTGGGGCTCTGGCTGCCTCTCGGGGTTGTGCAGGGCACCAGCTCCCCCAGCACCCCCAGTAACACAATTCTCCCCTCTGATCACTCCGAGACTACACCGGCTTGTCGGCGGCTGCCCCGCTGCAAGTGGGCTCTCCCCCAGCCAAGGCTGGCCCAGGAGCAGAAGGTAGGAGCCACGTGGATCCTTCCAGGGAGAACCAGCTCCTGGTGCTCAGAGAATGCTTTAGTTTCTAGTTCTGAATCTCTGCTTTCCATGCCTCTCTCCTCTCCCACCTGGGAAAAAGCTCAGGGTTTGCCTGTGCCCTACACGCAGCTGGGGAGCTGGTGAGGCTGGATTGAGCCTCGGGGTTTAGTCGTGTACATGAGAGATGAGGATGGTAAGTGGTAGAAGAGATTGTTCACAGCTTGCTGCTGGGGTGAAGGGAGAGGATCATGGAAATCTTGTCATCTCCCGAGAGCAGAGCCTGTTTGTAGAGCAGAATCACTCTGTAAATGGATAGGCCTGTGTTGTCTAGAGTGTAGATGCCTTCTCGTGTCTCCCGTGTGACTGCCTAAGGTGAGCTGCTCCTGGTGGGAGCCCTGGGAGGTTTCACACTGGCTTTAAGGCTGACGTTTCTCATCCTCAGGGTTCCCACCAGCATCCCAGATCCCGTAGCTGCTCCAGCTGTAGAGACTGGCATCCCTTCCAGTGCAGAGCACAGCACCCTGGGGCTGTCTCTGGCCTCACAGAGAGACAAAGCTGTGTTTGATGCAGCAACAAGGGCTGGGGCCACCCCACAGCCATCGGGGCCGGGTGGTGCTGACCTGTTGAGTCCTGGCAGTTGTGTGCAGGTTTGGCTTCTCTCCATGCCTGGGCAGTGTAAAGGCCACATGCCAACACTCAGCTGTCCAGCAGCTCCCACATCCTCCCCTTAGGAATACTTTTCCTGCCTCTCTTCACAGTTAAAAATGCCAGTTTTCAGGAGACTGTCTCTCATTCCTGCTTCAGCACATCCTCAGCCAGATACAGCTCTGCCCACCCACCCTAGAGACCTGCCTAGAGCTTCCAGTGTCCCTTTGCCACCTTTTTAAGCAAACAAGGGGGGATCTGTGTTAAATCTGATGTTCTCTCTGATGCCACCTGTGATGACCCCCCCACCACAGCAGCACTTGGACGCAAGCTGAAACCACCAGACCCTCCCAAGAACATGCGAGGTAAGGCTGTGCCCATCCCCAAGGCTGGGGCAGGACACGTGGTTGTAGCTGACAGTGCCCACCCAGTGCTTCTCTGAGCATCACAGCACATGCAAGAGCTTTTGTTCCACAAAAAAACCCCCAGTGGGATGTGTTCCCAAACACCCTGTGGGACCCCAGTGCTGCTCAGCCTTGCCCCTCACTGGGGGTCACCAAAGCACCAACCAAACCCCATCAGCTCCATGGTCTTTACCCCCAGTGTGGGGTCCTTCCATGCGGGATGAGGGTCTGGCTGGCAGCACAGCTCCCAAGGAGCACCATCCCAGCTGGGGCAGCCCCTTTTCCTGAGGAGACCTCCCAGCCCTGCCATGGTGGGCTGGCCCTGGGGGCCCTTTCCCCACCACAGCACTCAGATGTGTTTTATCCTCTGGCGTAGCTGCTCCGAAGAGCAAACCAGGGCGCACAGCACACTCTGCAGGCAAGAGGCACGGGAAGAAAACAGGTACGTGCTGGTGGGAATGGACCAGGCTGGAGCAGCACCTGCTCTGCAGAACCCTGTAGCACCCCCTGCCAGATCCCACCGCTGTAGGACTTGTGCTCCTCGCAGATTTTTGGGTGCCACTTGGCATGACCACCACCAAACCAAAGGCAGGGCCAGTGGATGTTTTTAAGCTGTTCAGACTTGTAGATCCTTATCCCAAACAACCCAATCCCCACCACCAAACGTGCATAAAGTGGGGGGGGATGTGTGAGTAGCTCCTCCCGACTCCACAATAGCTCCGTGCCTGGAGTTTTTCAGGCATCAGACTTCGAGGAGTGGAGAAGAAGAGGAGGAATTCAGCAGCTCCCAGCTGTCTGGTGCAGAAATAGATGCCAGCGCTGCCAGAGTGGTGTTCTTGGCTTGGCATTGTTCTGCTGGCAGAGCTGCTGGTGGCAGGGGAGGGCGTGGGGCACTGCTAAGTAGTGAGAAAAAGCATGTCTCTGATTTTTCTTAAGCATCCTCAAAGAGCTCAAAACTCATCCGGCTCAAACCAGACTCTGGCCCAGTGGCTCCTATTGAAACATATAAAGGTAAGAGGAGGCAGCCCAGGTGCTCCAGGGCTCCTTGTCTTTGCTCAGGTGATGTGGCCTCCGAGGATGGGGAGGGTCTGGCTGTCCCCATCGTGGTTAGCTGTTAGCTGTATGTAGGAGTTCATCCCTAGACTGCAACAATGCCTGGGAATTGCAGCCAGAATAATTTGAGCTGAAATTCTTTGGCTGACTAGGCAGAAGTTGTTTCACTGGGGGTCAAGATGACAACAGACTCAGCTCCTCCTCAGGCAGCTGTGAACCATGGGGGAAACCTCTGCCCTGCTCCATCTTCCCTGGTCATCATTTCATTGAGACAAATCTCCTTCTCCAGTTGCATGTGCATGGCAGCTCACACCCTTCCCTCCCATCCCTCTGCCATCCTTGGATGTTTAATGTTGCTGTTTGGAACAAAGCCCCAGCTCTGAGCCTTCCTCCTCCTGCTCTCCAGAGGCTGGGGAAGCTCAGACCTGGCTGACACTGTTTCTGCCTACGTTATCCCCTGTCCATGCTGGCTTGGAATCTCCTGACCAGGACAGCTGGGCCACAAGGAAACTAAGTCCCTTCCTTTCCTCCTGTGTTGTACTTTCAAACTCCCAGTAAGATTTGACACTGCAAGGTTGTCACCATCCCAAGTCATGGTAATAAAAAACAAACATGAGGCACATAATCCAATTCCTGTGGCTAAAAATTCAGCCTGGCTGGTTGTTCTAACACATGCCCACAGCAGAGAGAGGTCAGCCCTGGGGACAGGAGCGGTGCTTGGGCAAGTGATGGTGTCACCTCCCACCCCACCAGCAGCCTTCAGGCTGTGCTGTGCCAGGCAGCCCTGGTTCAAACCTTCACACACCTGCCCACCAGCTTTTGAAACCCCAAAAGTGCCACGCTGCTTGTGGAGACTCATTTTAAACTTTTAACCTGAGAGTCATCACCCTTCACAAGCAGTGTGGACTTGGGAGGTACAAGGGGTGTGCTGAGAAGGGACACAAATGGGAAAGAGCCAGAGACAGCAAGGTTTTCCCTGGAGACACCAAGGCTTGAGTTCCACTCAAGCACCCCACGGGCCAGTCCCTTCCATGCCCAGCGAGGCAGACCCTTCACCAGGCTCTGCACCCCAGCCCAGCTCCTCCTGCAGCCCCCACAGAGCCAAACCCAGACACTGAGCTCTGCTCATTAACAAGGCAGCTCTGTCATTAACACCTGACTCCCCTCCACCACCTGCTCCCGTGATTAGGCACTCCCTGAAAGAGATCCTGTCCTGGGATTACCAGGGACTGGCTCCTGCCTGTCCACACCCCAAGGGGACAGAGACCCTCACCCTGCTCTGCTCTCTGAGCGATGAGTTCCAGCCCAATCCCCTCATGTCAGTGAAGAACAGCCACTGCCATGAGCCCTCATCCTGCCCAGCCCAGCTGTGTCAGTGGCCATGGCATTCCACCCAGGCAGGAGCATCTCCTCCTCCTCCCAGTGCCAGGGAGGGTTCCCCCTGGCCCAGCTCCCTCCTCCTCCCCACAGACTGTGAGTGCTACGGGCACTCGAACCGCTGCAGCTACATCGACTTCCTGAACGTGGTGACCTGTGTGAGCTGCAAGCACAACACGCGGGGCCAGCACTGCCAGCACTGCCGCCTGGGCTTCTACCGCAACAGCTCGGCCGAGCTGGACGACGAGAATGTGTGCATAGGTGAGTGTGCCAGCCTCGGGCAGGGCCACCGGGGTGTGGGCTGGCTCACCTGGCTCCTCAGTCTATGGGGTGGGCTTCGGTTCAGCCCCTCTCTGCACGGTGATGTGCCCACCTGCATGCTCTGCCCTCTGTCAGCAGCTCTTCCCTGAAAACAAAGCCCAAATAATGTCATAGAATCACAGACCAGTTTGGGTTGGAACACAACTCATTACAACCCCCTGCCGCGACACCAGATTTCTCCAAGCCCTGGCTTTGGACACTTTCAGGGATGGGGCATCCACAGCTTCTCTGGGCAACCTGTGCCAGGGCACCCACCACCCTCACAGCAAAAAAACCTTTCCAGCTGGATCCAGATGCATTGCTCAGCCAGGAGGGGCTCAGCTCCTTTGCACCCACGGCTGTTTCCACTGCCAGGATGTCTCAGGCCGCCGTGTCCTGTCTCAATCCATAAGGTCCCTCCCGTAGCACATTGCCTGACTTTTCCAAAGTCCCCGCGCCTCCCTCGGGGAATTGTCACTCTCAGAGCCCCCGGGCAGGACAGGCACTGACCGCCCTGCCTTTGGCCAGAATGTAACTGCAACCAGATCGGCTCCATGCACGACCGCTGCAACGAGACCGGCTACTGTGAATGCAGGGAAGGCGCCACGGGGCCCAAGTGCGACGACTGCCTGCCCAACTACTACTGGAGACAGGGCTGCTTCCGTGAGTACCTGAGCCTGGGCACGTGGGGATGGCGCCAGACAGGAGGGGCACCTTCAGCTCTGTGGCGCTCGGGGTGTAGGGTGAGCAGATTCCAGCTGCTCCTCCCTATTCCAACATGCGGAGTTTGCCCCTCCTGCTGTGTTCCTCTGGCGCTGCGAGGGTTGGATGATTGAACCACTGGGAGCTAAAAGCTTCTGGAATCAGGGGGTTTAACGCCCACACCCTTCCCTCCATCCCTCCCCTCTCGCCTTGCAGCCAACGTCTGTGACGACGAGCTCCTGCTCTGCCAGAACGGCGGCACCTGCTACCAGAACCAGCGCTGCATCTGCCCCGTGGGCTTCAAGGGGGTGCTGTGCCAGCAGTCCAGGTGTGAGGTGGACAAGAAGGACTGTGACGGTGCCCCCAGCGTGGGTGGCAGCCTCGGCACCATCACCCTGGGGGTGCTGGCCCTGCAGCTGCGTGGCTGGGTGGACCTCTGAGCCCGCAGGGGAGGGAGCCCAGTCCAGGCACGTCACCCGAGGGACCTGGGGAGCCCCAGCTAGCGGGTGGCTCTCCCCGCCGTCTCCTCCGCCTTCCTTCACGCTAGGACTTGCACAACTTTGGGCCCACGTTCCCAGCAGAGGTACCAGGGGCTCACCCGTCGCAGCCAGGTGGGCACAGCACCAGCCCGTGCCAGGGACACGGGCACGTCCTCCCCTCTGCACAGGGGCCCTTCCCTGCCCCACACGGGGGTCCTGGGGCCGCCGGGGCCCTGCTGAAATAGTGCCGCGATCCAAGGGAGATTTTTTTAATTATTACTTTATTTACTTTGGTATAGGCTGGGGTGTTCTTTTTATTTTTCCTCCCCTTAGTGTCCTGTTTGGAAGGAGCCTGCCATGACAACTCCAGAGCCCCACACCACAAAGGAGGGGAAGGGGAGGGGGGATAAAGGGGGACTCTGGTCCATCCCTGCTGCATAGTCCCACATCCCACCGTCGGCCCGGCCTGGCCACGCACATACTGTTGCCTACGACTCTAGTTGCTGCATTGATTTTGTATTTTCATTGCTGGGTTTTGTTTCCTTGCACTTATGGAGGACACAGGGGCCGGGAGGCCCACGGTGCGTGAGGAGTGCAGTGTCTTATCCACACCTGTCCGAATAGTGTACGGTTCAAATACTTTTTTTGGTAGAGACTTATTTTTGTTCGGATTAAATGTTAATAACAGAACCACAACCTAAAGGGACATTTTGCCATGAGCATTTGATTCTGGTGTATCCTCCCCCAGTAAAGCAACTATTAATGGCTGCTTGATCACCACGTTTTCCTTTTTGTGTGCACAGTTAATTACAGGTAAAGAACTTATTTTTTGATTCATAATGTCCTCCTGTGTTTTCTGAGTCCCTACCAAGGTGCACCACATGGTGAGGGAGAGGGGAGGGAGAGAGGTTGCCTCATCACTGAGAGCTGTTAATTATTTCTCCTAATTACTTTGCTGAACCTAGGTTAGACTACTAACTGTAGATGATGAACAGAGCCTGAGTGATATATCAAGCACTGGTCTTGTGTGGAAAGGCCATTTCCAAATGAGCCTGTGGCAGGAGAAGGCTGGCCAGTCCAGGGATGCTTCCAAACCCATTCCAGCTGCCCCTGCCTCCAGTTACTGCTGTGATGCACCTTTTGCAGAAAATGCTCTTTATTTTGAGTATTTTAAAGCAGCCACAGCCTCAAACTTCAGTACAGAGCTCCCAGGGAGTAGATCAACTTATTTAAGGCTCATAAACATGCTCCTCTCTGAGGAGGCATTTTCAACCAAGCACATAAGCAAAGGCAGGGGAAACCAGAGACAAATTATGTAACTCAGCCAGAACAATGGGATGTCACAAACACAAGAGCTTTAGTGTTGTTGTATCTGAAGATTTATTGAGCCAGGAGATGACTGAGTGGAGGATTAGAAGATGAGACATGCCCCCAGCTCCAGCTTGTTGAGTTCTGGGAGGGTTTCCTTGACAGGGGAGCAGCCCTTGGTCCCCATCCCAGCTCCAAGACCCTCCCTGAGCCAGCCCAGGAGCCCCACACAGTCCAGGCTTTGGCATTTCCAGATCTGGTGTCCTTGCCTAAGTGGAACTCTTATCCAAGAGCTTCACTGTCCACATCTGCTCTGCTTCAGCACTGTCTCTCCATGGTCCTGTCCCTGCAGCCCATCCTGCTTGGGGGGTCAGTGCAAGGAGCAGCCCCCAGTTCCAAGGGCAGGAACCTGCAGCATCTCCCAGCCCCAGCACTGGATCCTGAGCACACAGAGCCAGTGCCACTGAAACAGCCACCTCCAGAGGGGGAACAGGAGCCTGCACTTTGGAACAGGAGAAGGAAACAGGAGCAAAGGTGCAGGATGGATATTGTCACTTCAAAGAGCAACACAAAGCTGGTGCACATTTTGAGCAGCATTTAACATCACAGAGGCAGGACACAGGGCTTAGTTAATCCACCATAAAATAAAAGAGGGTTAAGCTTGCCCTGCTGAGATTTGATCCTTGAGAGAGTGGGCTGGCCCCAGCATTGCCTCCCTGTCTTTATCACTCTCAGTTGATATCGACACTTGCTCTTTCTTTGTACTTTCTGACTACAATAGGCTTTAAATCCTCATGTCACTGTTCTTACAAGTAATAGCAGAGAAAAGACTGTAACAAGATCAAGATCTTTAATGGCACTTCTGGAAGGTGAAGCAACATTCTCCTTTCCCTGTACTAGTGTTTTTCTCTAGAATATTAGATTAAGCAACAGAAAATTTACTGTTTCATAAAGCAGTATCCCAGACAAACTCTGCACCCAGCAGATTCACCTTTATTGCAATGCAGGCAGGAACGTGCCAAGCAGCAGCACCAAGTTCCTCAAGAAAAATAACCTCAGAAGGGCACAATAAAGCTCAGAACAGCCCAGGACTGAAGAGTGCTGAAGGCAATAGACCACCAGACCTTTCGAGGTTTGAGGATTGTCTCTTGGTTAATTGCGTGTTGGCTGTTTGGCTTCGGGGTTTTAGAATAATAGAACAGCTTGAATTGGAAAGGACCTTTTAAAGGTCATCTGGTTCAACTTCTCTGCACCGAGCAGGGGCGTCTTCAACTAGATGTTTTAAAGAGAAAACATAATTGGCTTCCTAACTCAGCTCCAGGGATGGTCCCACCTCCCTATGAACCCTGAATACCAGTAATACTCAGCCCTGGACCTGTTTTACCCAAAGCCCAAGGGATGGTTCTGTAACTCCCATCAGAAGCAGAATGCTGCAGCACAAACCCTCCTGCAAGACAGAAAAGAAAATCTCTCACCTAAAACTTTTATTTGGTATTTAAGAAAATAATTTAAAGCTTCTGAAAGCTTCAGCACTGAAGCTCCATTAAGTGCAGACATCTGTTAGCACAGGGGTGTCTGCACAAAGAGAACGGAGCATTATTGAAAGAACACAGAGAAACCAGCCCACCAAGTGCCCCCCAGATCCCAAAGTTCACCTTCTTTAAGACAGAAACATTTGTACATCTGTTAATGCTTCCAAATGGGAGAAGTTGTCCAATGAGCTTGATACTTCATTTGGGGAAAGGTTAACTGAAAGATACTTCTCTTTCTGAGAAAAGCCACTTGCGCTCTTTCAAGAGGTTCCATGTGCATCCTGTCACCAGCATCTGATTTCGTTTGGAAAAGTTTTTAAATTACACTTCTGTCTGCAAAAAAAGTCACCTCTCCAAACAGCACAAGTAGAGCTTTTGATTTTTGCTCTTGTTTACCTCAATTTCTACTCTGATTTTAACTATTTAGAGTACCAACAAATCTAACTAACCAAAAGCCCCAAGGCAACAAAACCCTGCCTGATGTAAAACATTAAACCTGCAGTCCCTGAGAGCTGGAGACAGGAGGGGGGGAAAATTCCACTGGCACTTTCCAGGTATGTTATTTGGGTTTTTAAAGATGAGGAAGCAGACATCTCATCTGCAGGAGTGATTCCTAAGGAGCCCTGTGGAGGCTGGAGGAGAGAACCAACACTTCAGTGGGAATAAAGTTAACGGTCTCCCTGCCCCGTTCTGCTCTGCAATTGGCTTTCAGGAGAAGCCTCAAATGTAAATAAAATGAAATATAAAGGAGGAGCTGAGTGTTCTTGCTCGGAAACAAGAGCAGAGCTGGGTTTTGAAGAGCTTTGTATCCCCATCGTCTCAGCCCTTCTGGCTGGAGAGTTTGGCCACAATGAAATGGCTGAAAATCCCCCCTGATTTGAGATGCAGACAAAAGCTTCAGACCCTCCTAATGGCTCCTTTGGCATTTTGATTCTCTACGTGTTGTGACAAGTTTCACTGCAGGGTGGAACGTGTGAGGAAAGCCTAAACCCACCCATTTTTCCTGGCCAGCAACAACACCAGACTCCAAAAGCTCCATCCTGACCCCACTCTGTCACTTCAGGCATTAAAACAGAGGGGGGGGAAAACTGATGGGATTTCTCTGTAGCCAAGGGAGTTCTTGCTTTGTGAAACCAGTGACAGCATTGGGCAGCTGCACCAGTGCAGCCTGTTGGGCTCTAAAATAAGCTTTTCTCCATTTCCCCAATAACAGATGCAGTGTGCTCTCAAACCACCTTCACTTCCATCACACTTTTCCTGGGAGCTGGTGGCAAATTAGCCGAGGCCAGAGCAGACAGGTACATATGGCGAGGAGGTCTCGTGGCAGCGGTATTGGATGTACGAGGCTGCTTAGCTTACATTTATTTGCACTAAAGAATAAGGCATTGGGCTCCTTTCCAGGCAGCTTAAAAAGACAAGAAAGGAGACCTTTTATATTACTTGGGAACAGACCCGTTGTGGCAAGAGACTGTATTATATCATTAACATTATAAATTCCATTTACAATACAGCAGTCGTTTCATCCATCATTTATTCATGCAGAAAGGAGAGGATGTCTTGCATTTTTAGGACAGTGGTTCTGCTTATCCACAGTATTGCTCCAACCACAGGGCTGTGAATGAACAGCCCAGCTCTACCTGTTGGACACTCAGACCTCTCCCTTCTCTACACAAAAGTCAAGCCCAGCACTCACCACACTTCAGTGACTGCCCCAAAAAAGTCAACTCTGAAATTGCTGGTGTTCCACGTTATGTTTCAGGTGTTGACTGAGGATTGTTTGCCCCCAATCAGTAAGTTTGGCCACTACAAGTTCTGCCATGCTCTGGAAGCTCTGTGCTTCTTCCCCAACATCAAAAGAGCAGGGCTGGGGGCTATTCCCATTCCATGGACTAGCACTGGGAAGAAGGGAAGTGCCTTTCCAGCCTGCAAACCTTGCACATCTCTCTCCCAGCTGCTGTGCCACCGTCCATTAGACCAGTTGCTAATTAGCTACAGCACTCAGCTGCTCTGGAGACAGCACTGAACAAACTCATTGTGTCCCATCAGTACTCCCAGCACTGGAATGTAGAGACTGGGAGAGGGGAGAGGTCAATGCCTTGTGAGCTCCCAGGAGCCTGGCACAACTCTTGTGATGGTCATTCCCAACCCCCTGGCAGCCCCAGCTCTCAGCACCTCCCAGGCCCACCCACACCACCACTCCAAGAGGCCAACACCTCCCTCTTGCACTTCCCAAGTGGAGAATCCTCCTGCAAACCACTTGTTCTCCTCTGGTGTCCCACAGACAGCTGGTAAGGCAGCACCTACTGCATTTGCAGGGACACAGAGGGAAGGGACACCTCCTGGGGAACAGGACCTGCTGGATGTCACCATTGCACACAGCTGGCTTGCTCTCATTTCACCATGACTGGGAGCAACAAGGTGGAAAACAATTACAGTAAACCTTAAAGGAAAAAGGAATAGACACAATTATACTTCACCTTTACTAGAAAGCTTCTTTTGTGTACACAGAATAATTAAAAAACAACCCCATGCCCCAGAAGACCCCAAACTCTGAACAAAACATAGTTCAACACTCACAAGAGACTTTGCCTTCTTCCTGCTGTCCAAGACCACAGAGGGAACTGGCTTTGCACTGAGAATTAAACTGCCAAGTTTGGAAGCAGCATGGAAGCCCTCTGTAAAAAAACCTGGATACTGCTTCTTCCAAAGGGTTTTGGCACAACCTCCAATAAAGTGTTTTACATAAAGTTGTGTTCAATATGTTTCTTTACTGATTTTTTCCCCACCTTTTACACTCAGTAAGCACTGAACAGCCTCCTCTAATGGCCACCTGTTCTGAGATGTCATAAATTACTAAAAGCAAGTCTCTACTCACACCTTACACACACTGACTGCCCATTACTACTCAGAACTTCACAACACACAGTGGAAACAGCAGAGAAGTGACGAAAATTGTACCTGATCTGTTTGTTCCCCATTGCAGATTTGAGTCTGTGAGAAGTGTGCTTGGATTTCACCTGGTTTTCCATGTTAGGGGTATAAAACAACAGGGGAAATATGTTAATTCAAGCTACAAACCTACTCTTGAGTGGTACATGAAGTGTTCTAAGCACAACAACCCAAACATTTTTTAAATAAGAAATACACCATTAACCATAGATACTGATAGGGCAGCAATAAGCCACCACTGAAAGACTGACAACTTAAGTCAGATAAATCTAGGATTAAATCAGCAAAAAGGTCTGAGCCACTGACCACAGTGATTTATGGAAAAATACAGGCATTAGAGAGCACGATAAAAATGAAATGTTAAACAATGGGGGAAGTATCACTCTCAGAACATGTTCTGAAATGCAGATTGAGGAGAAAGAAAACCAGAAGAAAAGTTGCAGAGAAACATTCCTGTGATGGAGTTGTATTAAATTACCAGCAAAGCATTTCCTCATTCATTTTGTTGCCAGCTTCACTTTATTTACATCAACAGCCCAAATGGCTTCCCCAGCCGTGGGGTTCACAGAGCAGCAGCCTTTTAATGTGCTAAGTACAAACAGCAGGCAGGGCAGCACAGCCCTGCCAACAAGAGCCAAGGGGGTTGAGAGATGGCAGTGGTTTTAAATATTCCTATTACCATAAAGGGAGATAACACACAGGGCATGGAGCCTGTGATGTGGGAGTGACCGAAATGTCCAGTTCATTACAGTCAGACTCACTCCAGCTGCCTTCCCTCCTCTCACAAGACTCACAGCAGCTGGAGGAGAGCACACACTGCTGACAAGAGGTGGTCAGGGCTCACTGAAGCCACTCAGATTGCAACAGAACAAATAATTTAAGCTAAACAGTGCACAGATGCTGATCCCACCTCACAGGGATCTCAAAGATTCTTCTGTCCTGGGCAGCACAAGGAACTGGACAAGTCACAGATGGCAACTAAAAGCCTCCCAACACAGCCCCAGTGCAGCTGTTACCAGTAAAGCACCTTTGTTCCAGGCTTGGATGCATTAAGGATGTGAGTTTTACTGGCAATTACAGTCTGAACCAGCACCTGATGGTCAGAGCTGTAAGGCACCTGTTTGCCAGGACTGAATCACAGGGCCCTGTTCAGGGGAAGGTTAAAAGGGCAAAGCTGGCACTGATCACTGAATGCAGGACAGAAAATGTAACCAAAAATGACAGCAAAGAGAATTCTGGTGGCTCATTTGCTTCAGCAAAGCCCCTGCCATTACAATGGTTCAAGTGAGCAAAGGACAGCAGGCACAGCTGCTTCAGGCCTGAACTCACACAGAGATGGCACAACCTGCCCCACTCCTTGTGCATCCAACTGACACCACAACAACTACTCCACTGCCAAGGTGCTGCAGGCTCACGTTATCCCCATGCAAAACTCTGGGAATGTGAATTGCTGCTCTGCCCCTCCATGAGACACACACAGGCTCCAGGAAAAGAAAGTGGTATTTCACAGCAACCCAAAGGAATTCTTAGTAGAAATAATTCCACTTTTATTGTAGATGTTATGATTAGAGGAAGGCTTCCTTACAGTTTGTTTCTCCCCCATCCCTTTTTAATGGCTGTATATTCCTCATCAGCACAGTGGAAAGAATCCAGGAATAACACCTAGAAAGAACTACCTGCCCTTTTTAACCCTGTAGAGCTCCCAAAAGCTCCATACAAAGAAACTTAAGTGTTATTACCAGTAACTGTTAACTAAATCTTTGACCAAGATTCCACAGTGCTATTGATTATTCCTCACATGGACACAAACAGACCTCATAGGTTTTAATCTGCAGGTTGTGTTGCCATTGCAACAAGAAAGGGATTCCAACTGATGGAGCAGCAGCAAAACTCAAGGCACGTCTATATAAACAAAAACTCTTCTGGTTCCTATAAAAACAGGCAATAAAATATACAAAATAAGTAGAATTATCTCCATTCAACCAATGTACACCTGCCTCAGTCTTTCCTGAGGCACTAGTGGAGCATGAGGAAGAACCACTGCTACCATGTTTTCAACGTTCACTTTTGCTATCAAATAAATTAGACTTATTAGTGCAAAGGGAAAAAGAAGTCTGGATGTTTTTTGGACTTGGGGGTGGTGTTGGTATGGGGTTTGTTTTTTTTTTTTTTTGCTTTGCTCTGGTTCTTCATAAAAAAATTACATCTCTAAGAAATTAGCATTTACACAAGGAAACAAGAAGCTATGTATTTCCCAAATTAGATCTTAAAATAATTCTGTATACTGTACAAATATACACCGTTAAACATTTACAACCTCAGCTTTCTAGATGACAAAATTCACTGCTCTTCCAAGCAATGCAGCTGCCCAACTTCTCTTTTCAAAACCTCAAAGCTACCATCTGTCAGGTATAAAGTCCCTTCACAATTAGGGACAGGATGGGAAAAGATCTACTGAGAGTAGTGGTATCAATATAAGGGAGCTCCAGGTGTGCTAAATTATTTAAAACACAGTCTTTGCTAGAGAGAAATCTGGGAATATATTTTCAGCGATGAGTCAACGGTGAAGTCAGTGAAAGATCTTTCTTCGCTTGGTAGAGCTTGATTCTGAGTTCTCTGGTGGTTCCTCTGATGGTCTCCTGGTGAAACCACGACAGTCTTTGTTCCACTCACTGCTACTGCTTTGACCTCTCTCACTGGGGGCTTTTGAGCTGCTTTTGGACACAGCCCCTCTCCTGTCAGCCTCGTGCTGAGCTGTGTAAGACAATGTGGAAAGCACATTGCACTGTCCCACTGTTTGCTGCGCCTTCTTGAAACTTTCTGGTCTGGAAGTCTGATCCCTGGCAGCCAAGGGTGCCTGGAGGCCTTGCTGTGATGTTGATCCTGGATTGCTCTGGGCTGACCAACTGCCATCTTTCAAGGCCTGCTCCTTCCCTTTTGCCTCAGTTCTACTGGCCAGCCTTGGGTCCCGTGGTTTCTCTGGATTGGCAGGAAGTGTTGCAGTCCCCACAGGCACAGGGACACTGCCCCTCCTGGAATCAGCAGCTGGAGCCCCCATGGGAGCAGGGACACTGCCCCTCCTGGAATCAGCAGTTGGAGCTGCCACAGGCACAGGGACACTGACCTTCCTGGAGTCTGTAACTGGAGCTCCCACAGGCACAAGGACACTGCCCCTCCTGGAATCAGCAGTTGGAGCCACCACAGGCAGAGGGACACTGACCCTCCTGGAATCAGCAGCTGGAGCCCCCACGGGAGCAGGGCTCCTCCTGGAATCAGCAGCTGGAGCCCCCATGGATGCAGGGGCACTGCCCCTCCTGGAATCAGCAGCTGGAGCCCCCATGGATGCAGGGGCACTGCCCCTCCTGGAATCAGCAGCTGGAGCCCCCATGGATGCAGGGGCACTGCCCCTCCTGGAGTCTGCAGCTGGAGCCCCTGGGGGCTGTGGGGGCCCTCGGCTTCCTTGGGGCCCTGCATGGCCAGGGCCAGCAGTTTGTTCCTGGGGGCTGCTCCCAGGATTTGTGAGCTCCCCCCTCTTGGCACTGCTGGAACCAGCCTGCACCAGGGGAGGTGTCACTGTCCCTGCTTTGGCTGGGGTCTGCACTGCTGGTCTGAGCTTCAGAATCTTCAGAGCATCTTTCTTGTAATTCTTTTCTGTTGTCCTGATAATGGCACCTCTTTTCTGAGCATCTTGAATCAAGTGATTCCAGTTTTTATCTTCCTATTAAAAAAAAAAAAGAGAAAAAACCCCCAGTTATTAGTAAGAAATCAACACAGACAGAGGTGTCAGAGGATGCACAACCCCTTTAATCAAGGTACCTGACACAACTGTCATGGAAACCACTGTTATGTTCCTTCTGGAATGGAAGAATCTTATGTTTCAGCTGCAAAACAGCAACAGACACTGGCTGCTGTAACACAGGGAAGGTACTTTAAACCAGCAGAAGCACCAAAAATGACAATTTCCCCGTTTCCCGGGGTTTTTCTGGTGTGGCTCTATCGCCCTCTAACGGCGAACGGGCACCCCCCACCCTCGGGAAGGAACAAGTCAGGGAATAACACACGAAGTTACACTCCCTTCCACACACTGGAGCAGCCTAGAGGGTGGTTTTCAGCTCCCAACCCTGCCTCGAGGGGGGTGGATCACACACGATCATCCAACTGACAGTGCACCTACCATGAGGGTCTGCAGCCTGCCCAGGATGAAGAGGCTGAACCTGGCCCGGGTTATGGTGACGTTCAGACGCTGCAGACTCGCCAGGAACCTGAGTGACAACACAAAACTAAGCTCCCAAACTACTTCTTCCACAAGGTTTAAGGGTTATGAGAAAAAACAGGTAAAAATCAAACATCAGTGAAATGAACAGCAGCAGTTCCAAAGGCAGCGGCGTCTCCTGCCCCATTCCCAGACCCCCTGGTAGCCTCACGTGAAAGGTTTGGCATGAATTGTTTTCTTTCACCACTCTGATTCCTTGTAGGGAATTCCAGTTCTTTCCAGCTCTTGCCATTGATGTTTCCTTTCTTAGAGCAAATCCCCTCTTAATGCCAACCACTGCTTCCTTAAACGTTCCTCAAAGTACTGAGGACACCAACCTCACTTCACCTATCAAGACTTTAAGCTTCTTTTTGACTTGAACTGAAATAGATCAGTAATATTTGGCATAATTAATGGGAAAATATCCTACTGAAATACTGAACACTGGACATGAATATTTTATCTCAAAGGTGACCTGCACTGGAAGCACATCAAGGCAGACTTTTGCTTTGTCATGCTTCAAGAGTGAAAAGTGTATTCTTGAGGAACAAAGTCTGGTTTTGCACTATGAAAAGTAAATATAGTGCTGGACCAGCAACTTTGAAGAATAAAATACTTTGCTCAGCTACAAGATCACAGGAAAGGGTGTGGCAAACTTATCCCATCACACCTGACCCTGAAACAGACGTCCAGGTCATCAGCACACACAACTGCTAAGGCACTGCACTGGTTAAAGCTTGAATATATAAACCTTTATAGCTTTTTATATAAAACAGGAAGATGGAAAGTTCTCCTCCAAAAGAACAGACAGATGTTAAGTCCTGTGTCAGCCAAAAGAACTGGCAGGTTCCAGCAGCCTTCAGTTTCCAAGCTCAATCAATCAGATTAAGAAATCTTCAAAAAGCATTATTGTTGTTTATTACAGGATTTGGATTCTTTCTCTTCCCAAAGTAACATGGATCAGCCTAATTAAAAGCTATTTATCTTGAAATCAGAGAAACACAAGCAGCTTAGTGAAACCTGGTATGTAGAAACAATGGTTTCTGTTTATGCAACTAGGCTTCCTATAGTTTCAGAAGCCAGTGAACTAACTCTAAGAAGGCATATTTCATATTTCCACTACCATTTTTTAAACTAAACTCACAATTTTTTAAACTAAACTTATCTGCAAGTTACAGAAAGAAATCAACAACTGTTGTAGTGCTCTAGGAGTGAACAGCACATTCAGTGTTTAGTTCCTTCTGTTTCAAACAAAAAAACCCCAACATATAAAATGAATAAATCTGTGATCTTGAATCAAGACTTCCTGCAAACTTGTCCTTCAATCAAAAGACAAGGACATGCATCTACGAATCCCAGATCCAGCTCAGCTGTATCACATTCCAAGTGACACATGGAACTGGTTAACAATACCTTTACAGACAGAATGCTGTACCAACAGGACAGCAAGTCACAGAAAATGGATTTCGTTTTGGGAGAACAACACTCAAAGTTACAACGTGTATCAAAAGCTACAAGAACAACAACTGCTGCAGTGCTAATGCAGAGAGCCAAGATCCCAAGGCCAATCCTGCCAAACCCTGAGAGTGACAGGCTAAGGGAGCCATGCAAATGGATCAGCAGGCAACACAGAGCAAGACACCAGCAATTCCCTGCCCCTTTTGTTCTGAGATCTCAAACCAGTAACAGCAATTCGTGCCCTTTAATTCACTGACTCGTAGAAGTGACTTGTTCTCTGTAACTTTCTTATTGATCCTATAAGAAATAAGACTTTATCTGCAATGCCAGTGGAAATGTAACTTGCAATTCAGTGCAGGACACATACCCTATGGATCCTTTGGTGCTGTTGGCCTGGACACAGGTCAGTGCTGACCCCTCGGGGCTGTTTGCCCGGACACAGGACACGATGATACAATCCTTCTCTCGCCCCTGGAATGCATCCACTGTGTCCACTTCTCCTGGGCTGTTGAACAAAGAATTGAACAGCTTGCTAACTCTCTTAGTTGAATTTTTAAGCAACACACACCAATGTGAAGAGCCTAAACACCATCCTGAATGCTCATCAGTCCAAACCATCCAGGGTAAACTTCTGCTTCTGTGTATGAGCCCAAAGCTGAATTTAACCTTTCTGAGAGCAGCATCATTACTGAAAAGCTTGGAATTTTAGGTTTTCTTTTAAATCAGCTTTATTCAGAACAGCAATATGATCAAAACATATATACAGGCAGTAACTAAGAAATGGTACCAGGAGACCATTTTAAGCAAAAAGGTTGCATGTCTCCTTTAAAGGCACAATGAAGTACAAATTTTAGCAGCAGAGAAAGAAGTTTGAGAGTTTTGCCATTACTTTAAGAGGATAAACAAAGGATTAATAAGCAAGAGCTAAGTCCCATCTGACAACTCATGGTTTCTTTACCTGTTATTCCTAAACACACTGTCCAGCTGATCCTGAATTTTCTTTTTCTGTGCACTGTAAGGGGTGATTATTCCAATGCGACGAAGACCCAGATCCTTCCTTTTTTCTTTAATTGTTCTTATTAATTCCATCACCAGCCTCACTTCCCGAGGGTTACTGTAAGAGCTGAACAGGACAAAATGGAAATATGACAGAAACACCTCTGGCAGATCTTTCCCATTCAATGCTTCAGCACAATTTGTTGGGGGACTGTGAGTCATAGACCCTGTTTTGAACTTCTGGAGCCTCTTTCACACAGAGGCTCAAAGAACTTGGCAAACAGACCCTGATGAGGGGCTAACCAAGCACAAGAAGTGCAGGCAGGGAAAGGCTGCACTTCCATGTTCCCTCAGCACCTCCCAGCTGTGCTTTCCTTACACAACAGGCAAAGGGGAGGACTGAGCCTGCCACCTCCTGGCATCACCTCAGCCTGCACCTGGGAAAGGGAAGGCACTGACAAGAAAAATCAGGATCTCAAACTATTACAGGAGTTAGGAGAGACTGCAGGCATTTACTGGCATCTAACAGATAGTCTCAGGTTTAAAAAAATGCCAAAAACATTCAGCACCTGTTTTTGGTGAAATCAAATAAAATCAAATCAAATCAAAAATGCAGTGCTAGCTACTTAATGCATACTGGGAACAACACAGGAGAGAAGACAAGTCTTCCCTAGGTAATTAATTCTCAGAAAAATCTAAACTTTGGCTGATTAAAATGCAGGACTTACTCGTTGTCTCGATCTTCACGACCGTCTGCTACATCAAAAATAAGGTAGGGCTGGAATGGCCAGTCTGAAGAACATCTGTTCTCTTCTATTGCTCTGTAAATAACATTTTTATCACTAGGTAACAGAAATTCTCACAACTGATATTTCATTTATTTGCATTGAGGTTATCAAACACAAGGAACTCTCCAGAAGAAGAGGAAATAGCCTCAGTTGCACCAAGGGAGGTTTGAATTAAATATTAGGAAATTTTTGTTTTTCAGGGAGAGTTGTGAAGCATTGGAACAGACTGTCCAGGGAAATGACAGTCACCATTCCTGGAAGTGTTCAAAAATCACGTGGATATGGCACTTGAGGACATGATTTAATGGTGAACATGGCTGACACTTGAACTTGATGACCTTAAAGGCCTTTTCCAACCTATTTAGTACTATTTCCAACCTACCTTAAAGCAGCTGTGTCTGCTTAAAAATACTTAAGATAAAGAACATTTTCTGCAAAAGGTGCATCATAACGATTCTATGATTCCAACTTTCAGCTTTTTCCCCTCCCAGAGTCCATAATTTTCACTGCTACAGAAAAATAAAGGCCTGAAAATGATCTCTCAGCCATCTGTGTGCTCCATTTTAAGGGATCTAATCAACTTATCCCAGCCAGCACTAACACGACACGCAATGCATGTTTTCTCCCATTAACCATCTTCCCCCCACTCCCAGAACCTCACAAATCCTGACCTGAAAAAGTTTCTTTTAAACACCCGGTGCTGAGAAAGGGGAAGAGCTACTCACTTGGCAGTCTTCAGGGTTTTGCCATAGACATAGCTGGATGGGAAGAGGCAGATGTCGGGGTGCATCCTGTACTGCACCGTGAGCTGCACCACGGGCAGGCTGCGCAGCACGTTCCGCTGCACTTGCTCCTCCAGGTGCCTCTGCAGACGTGCCATCAAGGACTGGTCATAGCCATACTGCTGAGCCTTCTGCCAGGGGGAAAACAGGGCACTCACTGCTGGGGAATTGGGGCCCCCAAATTAAAAAAAGAGGGATTTGCTTTTTGGAAATTAAAGCTATTTGTTTTCTGACAAATCACTGACAAAACGGCAACCGCTTGTGTTAGTCTTATTATTGCAGTAAAGGCCACCTGCATAAATCTGAAGTTTTGTGTGTAGCCTTTAGCAAGGCAGCTTGCCTTTGTGAGTCACAACACAGTAAAATTTTAAAAACATCAACACTAATGAAAAGCAAGATCTTCCAGGTGGGATCTCATTAAACAAGCACACAGCCTCCAGACAACTTACTGTTCTAAAGAAGCCAGTCTGTTTTTTCTTCTTTCTGTATCAGAATTTTAAAACTTACTGTTGGATACAAGGAAGTGCTCCTGTATGTTCATCCTTAGAACAAACCTACAGGGTAAGGAAGTTCCCACACAAACAGGTAGTCTTCATCCTCCATTCCTTAAGGAATGTGATGCTGACTGAAGCTCCCAAAAGGAGATTAACAGAGCCTGCCACAGCACAACATCCCTCACAAACCAAGTGCCCAGCTGAAGTTTGTACCGACACATTGAAATGTCTCTTTTTCCTCCCTGTAGACATTTTCTATAAACAGTGTTCTTAAACTATATCCACTCCATAGCAAGAAAAAGAGTTTGAACACTTACAACTGATTTTACAGTAGGAGGGAGCTGCTTGGGATCTCCAACAAGGACAAGTTTATTACAGCGATGGATCAGTGGAATCAGTGTTTCAACCTCACAGGACTGCCCTGCCTTTAGTACATGCAAGAAAAGACAAAAAGTAGTTGTCAACAAAGGAGGGATGTTCAATTTCTTGTAACACAGCCCTAAATCTTCTTAAAAAAAAAAAAGAAAATGCAAAAGGAGGACTTTTCTCTAGTAAAAAACTACCACCAGATTTATTTTATTATTACACATGCAGAGCTCTCCAAAGAGATATAAATATAACCAAGCCATCTGGAAATCTCTACAGCAAGAACCACACTTTGGGTGCCATTAAAGCACCAAACAAGTCAGGATAAGAAGCAAACACCAGTGATTCTTTCTTCTCTGACCTCATCCACGATGACACAGCTGAAGGGATCGTGGCCTTGCCGTGCAAAAGCCGACTCCAGCAGGCTCCCTCCACTCGTGCTCAGGGTGCAGCAGATGATGTCAGACTCCAGGATGATATCTGCCTGGACCTTCTGAGAGTGCCCCCGAGCCTTCAAGCACAATAGGACACCTTCTTTAGCTTTCTTTAACCTCCTCAGAGCAATTAACTGCCTGGGCAAGTCTAATTGCCTTAAAGATAAATTCCTACCTTCTTTAGCTGAGAAGCAAGTTGTTGTCTCTCCTTTGAAAGTCTGCCAATTTCATCATCTAACATTTGACTCTAGATAGGGAAAAAATGAAGAGAAACCACCTTTAACACCATCCATTTCTCATATACTTTCTTTCTTCCCAAACCCTACATTTAGACTTGCTCAGACTGACTTTTAATACCAAATGTGTCCCAAAAAGCTGAGCGGTTTCTTGAAAAGTTGTCAATGTATTTAGGTTTTGCAACACACAATACTACAGCTTACAATTTCTGTGCAACTGGGTTTACCATCAGAAATCTGTAATCTGAGCAAAAATGCCTGATTTTTAGACCAAAAACATGGAACTCTTCAACCACAACACATATTCCAAAATCTCAGATCATAAGGTCTCTTACTGTTTCCAGTGAAACAAAACCAGAGCTTTGAAGTATGCAATCAGAGGAAACCAGTGAGATAAGTATGGTTACATTAAAAACTAACTGGGGACAGAACCAAATAACTACTGAACACTGGAGCATCGAGTGGCATGAGGAACCAGTGGAAAACACTGTCACAAATAAACCAAAAAATTCCAGATGCAAAGTCCTTCATTCCCTTTCATGGTGCTAACCAACTTTTGCATTAGTTGAAAAAGTAGGTGAAAAAACAGTTACTGCTCAGGGGTGACATTAAAAAAATAGAGTTTTTTGTGCTCTGGATTCTACAAACAGGATTAAAAATTCTCTTGCTTACCACCTCTCTCCTCTCACATCTGTGCATGGCACGCTCACGGGACAGCATGTCCAGCTTCTGATCCAGAGCTTCTTTCTTCTTCTGAATATCCTGGTCAGAGTCCCCTGGCTTTCGTTCTGTCATAAACCAAAGGACAACTTACAGGGGGAACAGCAAAACTGTTACAATAATTCTTGGTCTCAGTCTCAGTCATTAAGTTTTTAAGAGCAAATGGCCCAATTCATTGCTTGTTGCATTTTCCTGTTTTCTGTTTTTCCTGGCGTCTTATCTTGTGCAATGAAGACAATGAGACTTGCTCTCTGTAGCTCTCAAATGCTGCATAACTGCATTGCTTCAAAATGATGGCTTTAACATTCATGTAATAGAATTTCTCTTAAAAAAAGATAAATTAAACAGGAAGTCACCTTGCTCGTCCTTAGATTTTGGCCCATATATAAACTGCCACTTTCCCACTAAGACTGAGAAAATCCTTTATGAAATACTCTCGTAGAAAAATCCTCCTTACAGGACACGTAGTCCCACATGGAAAACATCACCAAGCTCTTGAAGAAGACTGAAGGAAAGTCTGATTTGCATGTTACTCACTCATTCTGTGCTCAACTTGCTTATCCAGGCTGAATCCCCGGACTTCATTGTTGATTGCTTTTTCAGCACCAAGGCGCACTAATTTGATATCACCACAATTCCCTGTTTACAAAACCAGAGTCAAAATACTTCTAGCATTGCTCCAGTCACCTCTGCACTTTGGTATGAGAGCTAAAAGAATGTAAACATCATGGGTAACAAACAAGGCTTTTCCCTTTCTACTTATCTGGGGGTTTCAGCAATTGGCTGGTACTTATTTAAATGCTAACAGTTAAGGGCATTATTTTGAATTAACAGAACTCTTATTTCTCAGGTTTCTTTATCTAAAGCTTACAGAACTAATTTAGACAATTACTGAGTACTATCAAGAAATGCAGTTGGTAGGTCAATAAATTAACACTTGGTTACACTGTAGATATTTTTCTCCCTGCAACAGACAAGATACCTCCTTCAGAATTCATCTACTGTGTTTTAGTCACAAACTGAAAGGAGTTAAAATGAGAGGCTCTAACATGACAAAATTTTCACCACTTTGTTCTGCATGATCAGCAAAGTCTAACGTTATCCAAGAATCAAGGCAACAGTCCTGTATTCTAATTCTTAGGTGCTTAAAAACTGATGAACTTAAAACCAACAGCATGAGGAAAGGATCAATGTCTATCTAAAAACAAAGTGCAATTTATTTTAAAACAAGACACAATACACCTTTTAGAAAAGCACATTAAAAATAACAACAGGAGGAAGATGTGCCAAGAGAAAAAAGCTGCTCAGAGGAGCACGTAAGTACAATATGTAACCAACCCTTCCAGTTCCTCCTTCAGGCTTTGCCTACATAACATTGAAACAGACTTTCAAAAACAAGCCGTACCCAAAGGCTCCTGTTTGTTTTGGCATTTTTCCTTAAATGCAACAATGATCTTTTTCATGAGCTCATCCACAGCAGCGTTTGATGGTGCACACACCAGAAAACGGTTTGGCTTTTTTTTCCGGGCTGTTTTCTCATTCCTGGTGTTCTGTGGATTACCAACAACAAACCAAAACAGGTTCTTTAGACTGTTTTCATTTGTGATTGAGAAGCCAGACAGTAAGTTCAGAGTATGGGGGCTCTTGCACTTGAACATCCCCCTAAGGTATGTTTTATACTGAGGAACAAGCAGTCAATTATATTAATACTATTTACAGAAGTTTCCTTCAACAATTTATGTACTTGAACCTACTGGCTGCTTATATGAAAACCATTAAAAGGGACAGGCCAATAAAGCAAAGTATTACTTTTCTATGTAAAAAGTGTTTATACTGCAACTGTACATGTTTTCTTGATTTTACATTCTCAGTTCTGTAAAATAAGTGTTTCAAGATGCCCAAAAGGTATTATTTCCACCTTTCCACCCTACGCAACATAGATTTAATTGTGACAGCTTCATGAATTACACCCCCAATAATTACCAATACTACATTTTCAGTCAGTTTTAAGCTATCACTGACTCCCACTGAGGAACCAAACCCCAGCACATGACCTTCACATCACCTTCACTTACTTCTCTCAAAACACGAGACAGAAGTCCTACGATAGTTTTTGATTTCCCTGTCCCAGGTGGCCCGTGGATGAGGCAGATCTTGGGAAGCCCTGGATGCTGCTTTACCATGGCATAAGCTGTCTCAATGGCTCTCTTTTGATCTTCATTGTATTCATTTGTACAGGAAGCCTGAAAGAATAGACAGGAGAAAAAATAATGAACTAATGTTGACCAAACCTTTCATGTTAACTTCATGTATTTTGAGAGAGCCCCCACCCCTCATGCTATGACTCAAAAGCTGGAAGGGCAGGGAAGCTTTTCATTCTGGGTTTGCTCTCGATGCACACCCAACACTGACCTCAAAATCATAATGAAGATTTGGTTTACTCTCCACACCTTGATTTTACATTTTATCTTTTCCACATTATGTCTTATTTCCTGAATGCTTCTCCAGCAAGGAGAAAGAAAACTGAAAGCTGTTGTAAGTGCACCATGTCAATACAGCACAAATACCTGAGCAAGTTGAGCTCCTCTCCACCCAACCACCCAACTCTGAAAAGCTGTCTCAATGTCTCAGTGCTTTGGAAACTTATCTGTTTGCCCTTGTTCATCACCTCAACAATCAGCAAGAAAAACCAGATTTGCAAAACTCCCAAGGTCCAAATGCCTGCTTTGTTAACTCCGTCCCCTGTAGCTGCAGGACTTACAGTACTTGCTGAGGCTACAGGCAGATCTCTGGGACAGAAGTCATTGTAGCAGGGATTGATGATGGGTCTGGCCAGGGGACTCCTGCTCAGCAGCAGCAGACCTTTGAAGGTTCGGTGTGTGGTCACCAGGGACCCAACCACCACACACCTCACTTGCTTATGGATGCAGAAGGACAAGTTGCCTCGGGTTTGCACGGTGAGATGACAGACAGTGTGCTGCTCCTCTTGTCCTGTCAAAGGAAAAGAACAAAAAACCCAAGGTTTCAATTAAAACAATATCCAAATTGTTAGCTGAAAGATACCTCAGTAAGTCATTCAATTAATTCACCAGAACAAGGTGCTGTCTTCCACCAAGGAGCCAACAACTAACTTTTGCAAGAACCCCAACACTTCCCCATCCAAAAAAAAGACCAACCAAAAAACCAGTGCTGTGTAAAACTACTCAAATCACTGGTTTAATCAGGCAGATACTGGATACTTAGTAATCCTGGTAATTCACAATTTCAGTTCCAGAAGTGACAATTTCAGTCAGTGAGATCACAGAAGTTCATGGCACTTCATCTGTCAGGGCAATGCCCTCATCATTAGTTCCTGTTCTTACACAAAGTATTAACATTTGTATTGAAGGAAGTCTCCAGAAAAAGAACATGGAAAGCAGGCCTGCAGCTTTTTACAAAGCTTCTAGCATGGAACAGACATTCTGTAGTGGAAAAGTAACCCCATTCCCTCTGAGGCAAGTGGTATATTACAACTACGAACAGCCAGCTATGAAGAAGCATTTCATGGCTCCAAGAATCCCACTGTTATTCCCACCCCAGGTACTTACTTGCTGAATAGCCAGATGCACGTGTAAATCGAGTCACAAGACCAATGTGATTCACCACATGGCTCTCCATCCCACTTTCTTCCCCAAAGTTGTCTTTTTCCCTTTGGAGCACCAAGAGAATTAAGTCATCCTCCTTTGGATGAAGCTGCCTTGCCAAGTCACTCTCTCGAAAATGAGCTGCCCAAAATATGAATTAAAATTAGAACATTGAAAAGAAAATGGTTACAATTCCCTTCTGACTGTGGCAATTCTACAATTAACATATTATACAGACTTCAGTAATACTCATCTGTTAACTTGTAAAGCTATTAAAGGCTGCAGCAAAAGATTATACAGAATTTTAACTTCATCCTGCATTCTTAAGCCTGAACACAGCACTGTATAAAACCAGAGCAAGTCAAGGACTACTTTATCAAAAGAAGCTAGAAGAAAATACCACATGAGAGATAGGGAAGGCACAAATTCCCTGCAAAATACATATTTCTGTTACATGCATTCCACAGAATAGCAAAGTCAAGATCTTTTCTGTATTTAAAGCAAATAAAAAGAACTCTACCTGTAGATGCCAGCTCATTATAAGACACCATCTACTTGAAAATCAGATTTTATTTTAAAAAGGATCCTTGCCTGTAAAATGTGCTGTGTTCATGTCAGCAGAGAAGTTCTCTAAGGTGAAGCAGTAACTCTTCTCCCGTACTTTCTGATTTTCAAGCCACTCTTGTGCCAGCTGCATGTTGAAAAGTAAATAAAAACACTTTGAAGGATTTGGTGCATCAAAAGGAAAGGGCAAATATATTAAGCAGAAATAAAAGAAAGCTAACAGACTGTCAAGTAAATATATCAAGGACCTTACCCAGTTCTTTTTCCCACGTAAGCATACATGTTATCTATAAACACACAGGGCAAACCGAAGTGCTTCCTCACCACTCACCCATTTAATGTACTTGGATTAACCTCTACTCTCACATAAATTCTCAACAAAAAAATCAAAACATTAGGGTCTTAACCTCTTTTTAAAAATGCTGTCATTGAAAGGCCTTGGTTTCCTAAAGACTTCAGTTTTCAGCTTTACATGCTATAGAGGAACCACCTCTTTTGCCTCTCCTTTTACATGTTATTGTGAGTGTGCACCCAGGAAAAATAAAAACACTTGACTGAGGTGAATAACACAGGTAGTCCCCAGTCTTAAACATAACTGTCTAGATTATTTCCCCTACATCATTCCTCTGTTTTGATTCGTCGCTGAACATTTTCAGATGGCAAAACAGAGGACATAAAGCAGGTTTTAATCTCTTGGTAAAATCTACTAGTGTTGATGAAAGCCAAACCAAAAGGCAGAAAGCTACTTACTGTTTCAAAGGCATTCAGCATCATCAAGGGGAAAAACGTATTAAAGTAGTCATTGTAGTCCTGGAACTGGACAGGAACAGAGGCTACTACAGACTGCAGAAGATTATTTGGAGTTCCAAAGTAGCTGAAGTTTGCAAACATTTCGTAAGTCCACTTTAGGACATGATTAACAAAGACACTGTAATCACGCTGCTGAGCCCCCAGAAAGGAGGAGTATCCTCCTCGTCCAGAGCCTCTGGAAATATTCAAAGCATTGTCATACTGCTTGTTTTGTGACTGCAGAACATTATTAGAAACGTGGGGTTGAGGTACGTTACTGAAACTTGGAGCCTTGCATGTTTGATTTCCAAGTGGTGTGAACACTTTCGGATGTGGTGGCCTGACCACCGCCAGCTTCGCCGCGTTCACTTTGCTTTTGGAAGGTGGTGGCACCTTTTTAACCTCTTCCAGATCCCTGCTGAAGGCTGCGTTCCGGGAAGAACTCGGTGAGCTGAAAATTTTGGTAGTGGAAGGCTTTCTTATTTTGGGAGGCAGGAGAGAAGGTTTGGCAAACACGTGGTCTGCCCCTGAGCTGGTGGTTGTGTGCTTACTGCAGCACTCGCCTGGTTTTTCCACTTTTTCCATACATTCCTCGTGCTTGCATTTCAGAACAGCTGGGGACTCGCTCTGCTGAAGGCTTTCAGCAACATCCATTTCCTCTGGGGCTTTAGAAGCTATCACAGTATCTTGGACACTTTCCTCCTCAGAACATAATTCCATATCCACAGGATCTAACTGAGTTAAAAACAGATTATCATCATCTTCTTCATTGCTTTCATAAGATTTACACTCACTTTGTTTTGAACTCTCGCTCTCAGGAAGGACAGTGCAGCTTCTTCCTGAAGATTCATCTTTACCATCTCCAAGTGCAGTGGAAGAGAGAATTGAATCCACAGGGACAGCAGCCGTCACACTGTTATCCTCCCATTTTCTGTTCCAACCAGGCATTTTAGAGGCACATGCCGCCTCCTCCGCAGAGAGGCTTTCAAATTTTCCCTCATTGGTAAACAGACCTGAAGTTTCCTCTATTTTTTTCTCTCTTTGGTTTTCAACAGATGCCAGCTCCAAACTTTGAGGCTTTTGTTTCACAGATTTCACACACTCTTTGGCACCTTTTTTGTTCCTGCTCTCAGAGCTCCCTGCAGGACTTTTCACCCCGGCGCCTCTCTTGGGCCTCATCTGCCTTAGGAACTGCCGGTCTTGGCAGGCCAGCAACCTCTTGTTGTGCTTCACAGACAAACTCTGAGCATCGATGAGTTTGGTCCTCAGCTTCTGCCCCCCCCCAACCCTGCCTGCAGCCTTGCCGTGGCTGCGCAGCCGCACGACGCTCTCCAGGGAGCGCTGGGACAGGTCGAAGGCTTTGCGAGGTCCCTTCTTCAGGCCCAGCTTTTCCGCCGTCGACGTCGGAGCAGGACACTGCCGGACCTTCCTTGGAGGAACCACAGCAGGCATTGACCTGCCAGGCTGAGGGTGTTCTGGTGCACTTTGAGGCAGTTTTTTATTTTGGGATGTTTTTTTAGGGCTTCTCTGAACGGCTGTTGCTGATTTGGGTTTTGCTGCGTTCTTCTGGGGGCTTGTGCTGTTTTTCTTAAGGGCCAGCTTTGAAGCCAGTGAGATGGTGGACGCAGATGCTCTGGGTTCAGGCAGTGCTGAGCCCATGGTGAAGCCTTTAGCAGCAGTATCCCTGTCTGCAAATTTCTCCAGTGGCCCTTTGGTATCTTCCTTACTAACAGATTCTTGCAATGTCAAATTAGTCACTTGTTTTTTATCATCAGCTTCTTTCTGATGAGAAACATCTTCTCTTTGCTTTTCTACCGAGCTTGGTGCTTCTTCCATGGTATCATCACTGAGGTAATCCAGATCATAACCCCATTCATTTATGTGACTGCTCAAGAAGTCATCTGAATTACTGTCAACTGCTGCTGGAACATCATCCTGTTTATACTCTTGAGTTGCTTCCATAGCATAGGCTTGAGTATCTTGCCAAACTGAGAACACCTCAGCATCTGATTCAAACTCAAATAACTGAGAATCACAGTCATCCACTGAGAACGGAGGCTGTGGAGATTCTGATTCCTCTTTGGCATCACTATCAGAAATGCTGCTGGGAGTTGAAGGCTGATTTGCAGGACACACATTTTCATCCTTTTTTTCCACCTTGCCACCTTTTTCTTCATCAGAAGAGTCTGAAATTATAATGACTTGATTCTCAGGGCAATCTGCATTACAGGGAGAGCTGGTCCTTTGGCCTTCCTTGGAAGATCTTACAGCACCCTTCACTTTCCTCCTAAGATCACTCACATTATGATGCATTGAGCTTTCCTGGTTTGACTCCAAGGAAAAATTGACACTTTTGGCATAAGCAGCTAAAGATAATTTATCGAGTTCTCTATCAATCTCGGAGTCTGATAAAGTATCACCTCCAGACACCACCTTCACAAAATCCTCTTTTTTCCCCTCTGAGCTCTTTTCCCTCTTAAAATACTCTGAAAACTCCAACAGCCTGTCACTTGACCCATGTTTCACTGACAGTGGCCTGATCTGAGAAGCAGGGTTGGACATATCCCTCTTGTTTTCAGAGCTACATGGAAAACAACCATTTGATGAAGTTTTCCTGGTACAAAAGGGGTTTGAAATTTGATGTTTACAGTTGTATTTAGCCAGGTCATTTAAATGAGGCTGCTCCCAGTCTGAACTTTGCATGTCCGTGTTTTTCTTAAACCCAGGCTTCAACAATGATTTTTCTTCTGTTGTTACTTTTGGCAGTGAGGTGTCATTAATCCCTGAAAGGAGAATGCTGTCATCTTCCTTCTCCTGCACACAAGGTTCATTTTTAGGGCAGTTAGAGCAATCTAGGGATGTTTCTTTTGACACCTGTTTAGTGGGCCCCAGTCTGGACTGGAACATGCTGCTTACACTTGTCTCCTGCACACTTCTGCAGTTCCTTGAAGATGAAGAACCAAGATGAGTATGAGCAGAGAGATACACTGGTGTTGAGGGTCCTGCTTCATCTCTGATATCCAGCTCCCTGCCTCTTCTGAAATCTGAACACTGGGCATTTGAATTAAAGTACTCATTATCCACATTGCATTTCCCTGACACAAGATCATCATTCCTATTTTCCTGAACTTTCCCACATACTTTGGTTGCCAAAGAGTTCTGTGGGAAGATACATTCCTGAGCTGCCAAGTCATTGGGTTCCTTTTTAATATCCATCAAGGGGCCTTCTGTGGATGTCCAAACTGCTGAGCTTCTGGCTGCATCTCCAGGTTCCTCTTCCCAGGCATTTTTTCTTCTAAAGTTCCCTTGACAATCTCTGCCTTCCTTTGATACAACAAATGGAGGATACAGGTCCCCTCTCTCATGTACACTGGTCCTGCCTCCATCATTACACACATTCTTCTCTTGCTTTACAGAAACAGATGGCAAAGCTGAAGAGTTTGAACTGCTTCCTCCAGCCACAGAGGCACTCAGGGCTCTGCCCTTTATGTTTCTTATAACTTGCTTTAAGCACATTTGTAATTCCTGGGTCTCCTGGATGTTCAGCTGCCAACCCACAGCCAGATTTCCTCGCAGGAGGAGGTTGAGTTTGTCGAGGTACCTCTTGCAGAGGGCCTGCTGCCCAATCTGGTAGCCCTCCTTGAGCAGGCTCCGGATGAGCTGCACACAGGCGTGTTGCACCGAGTTGGAGGCCTGGAAAGGCCCTGCAGAGGAGCCTTTCACGCAGGTCCCGGGCGCCTTGTCGGTGCGCCGTGTGAACACCCTGGCTGGAAGCATGGCACACCTCACCACTGCTTCCACCCACTCCTGGGAGCTGATCCACAGCAAATGCAGGCATTTTTTACTCCTGTGGAGCTCCACGATGGACACCAAGATGAGGAGGAAGAACTCAGAGATTTTGTCGCACTGCTGGATCCTCTCGATGAGAATATCCTTGATTTCGGAGCAGAGGTAGTGAATGACCTCCACTATGTAGGCCACACCCAACTCCTTGAGATCCATCAGCGACTGGACAAAAGGGATGAACCAGAGGAAGGTGCTGTGGTGGACACGCATGTCTCTGCCAATGTCAGACTGAAGCACGTTAGCCAGGCTTTGCATATCCTCATACATGTTGGGGCAGTACTCTGGGCAGATGGCAGCCTTCCAGCCTGCATCCTGGAAAACAAATCCACCACACATCACCCTCACTGAGAGGCATCTGCACAGGTTAATAGGGCAGGGCTCTTTCTAGACATAAAGGTTACTTTCAAATATATGCACATTAAATGGTAACATCTTATTTCCAGATTAAATTTGAAACATGCAAAAAATAAAGGCCAAACACATACAAGGAACTGTTTTCCCACAATGTAATCTATGAAGTCAGTCTGAAGCAGTAGTTCCTTTAAAAACCATTGTGAACTCTCCAAGGACAGTTATGCTGACATAACTTAACCTCAGATAATTAAACACAAATCTGAAGCCTTTAAAAGACATTTCTTAAATACAAAACATCTAGAGAAAAGCACATTCACAAATGTTTACTCTGCTTTATTACAAGAAATAATGGTGCCATTTTGGAGCACATCCTAACATTTGAAAGTGCATCAAACCTTACCTCATTACTCCAAAATCAATATAGCAGTTCAAAATACTGAGAAACAAAAAATAAAATATGAGAACACAATCAGTTACTTTTTTTTTAAACTGAGTCTGGTGTTGTCATTGAGATAACAATATTTCCATCTTGATACGAGTTTTTGGGCCTTAATGCCATCTCTGCCTAACTCAAACACATTCTTCTTTTCTCTTACACCCTGAAAGCACTAGCTAAACAAGAAGTGACCAGACTGGCTGTTAGTTAACACACACAATGGTGACATAAATTATTTAGTATTTTTTTTCCTTACAACATCACTGATAAAAAACAGACTATCTCCCCCTTCTGTGCTTTAAAAATGGTTTAAACTGATTGAGTTGTTCAGTGACCACAGTACAAAGAACAGAAAAATAAAATACTGGTTTCATACCTTTTGAGGCTTTTCTGTGTTGTAATTATATACAATCTGACTGCAAGTAATCATGTCATCACCATAGTCTGACTCTGGTTCAGATTTTGTTCTAAAAAGAAACACAAAGAAATTCTAGTAAGTGTAACAGATATCATAGGCTGCCAAAAAGTAGTGACCTTGTATTTATTGAAAGAACCTCACAATTTTAAGGGACCTACTTCAATTTTTCATTGTTTGAAGCTGGAAACATATGACCTTTTACTTCCCATCTCCCTCCTCCCCCAACACAGGTTACAGCAGCACTGACAAGAAGACCCAGACCGAGCACTCCTTTAACCAGGTATTAAAGTCACCCAACTGTTCCAGTCTCTGAACAGAACTGACCTTGTAAAGCTACTGCGTATATTTCTTATCTCACTTTTGTAGCTCTCACTGTTGATAATGGTTTGAAAGGCTTGGACAGGATCAATAAGCTGACCCCAAACTTTAGATCCCAGCTGATCCAAAATAACCATGAAACAATGCAGTGCAGGCCAGAAGGGGTCAGCAGAATCATCTGAAACACAACAGCGACAGGGGGGAGAGTTGAAATGCAAGTCCTGGGCATTCTTAAGCTAAGCTGAAATTGAAAGAAGTTGGTTTTCATTGTTCTTTCTTAAATGTCAACATAAAGAGAAGCATTCTGGTAAGTTGCAGCTATACTTTTTAACCTGGAAAAAGGATGAAAAAAGTCAAGCTTGCTTATCTGTACAGACACAAATCAACAGGAACCTGGATGCCCACTACTAACATCAAATAATACTATTACTTTCCAACTTTATGAAATGGATTCTTTCCCACTGATTTTTGCTGGGCTGTGCCAAGAAATGGCACAATTTACACAGCTATGACAAATTTATACTTCACATTTATACCAGAAGCAATTGGTTTTCCTTCAAGTGTTTCTTCCTGTGTGTTTTTCTGAAGCAGCTTTTTACTTTAGGACTTAAAACTCAAACTTCATGCCACAATGCAATGGGCATTCTGGATGCACATGCAGCCTGTGCATTAAAGGAAAATAATGATAGAAGTTATAGATTTGCCCTGTCAAAATCTCTAAGCCAGCCTCAGGCAGAGCACTGCCATCCCTCTTCCACCTCAGACTGTGAATGTCATTTTTCAGTGTTTGCCAGTAGTGCCCAAATATTGTGCACCTTCCAGAAAATAAAATAAGTCTCAGTTAAAATCATCTCATCATCACGCTAGTAAGAACTTAATTAAACAAAGAAATTTGATAAAGATGCAAAACAGGCTATGAACTGTCTTAATCTCAGTATCAAAATCAGTTACCAGCTGCCTCTTTCTCCATGGTGTGAAGTATGGACTGCATGAAATCATTCTGTTTGTCTGGGCCCAGTAACAGAGAGTCCATAGCTTGTTCTTCCAGCACTGACAGCAACATGCAGATCCCTGGAGAAGAAAAAAAGGAAGCAACCTGTCTGCATTATTTGCAAAAATTTGTTCAAATTTCCACCATTTCATCAAATGCCATTACCAGTGTAACACTTGAGCAAAGGGATGAGTAGCAACATGAAACTAAACACAACCTCATTTCTGCAGCTGTGCAACATTCAATTCTCCCATTTGACACAGACCACACAAATTCATTTCTGATCATAAATACTCACCCAGCCAGTAGTTCTTGTAGTTGGTTGTATCATACAAGTGAGCTGGCAGAAGGATGAGTTTACCCTTTTCATACATTGAAGAGCTGTAAATATCTGGATTCTCAAAGAGCCCCAGCTCAATAACTTTGAACAAACAAGTCAGCACTTCCTCTAAGTCATAGTAATCATCCCTGTCAACCTTCCCTAAATTCCTTGCTGTTAGGATGGCCCACCGACGAATCTAAGGAGTGAAATAAAAAGTTATACATTAATACAAAGAAAAAAAATAAAATCCCAATTCTGTAAGATGATAATTGCTACTACAAACAGGACAAGGGCATATTTTTACTAACAGAATAAATAAAAATAAGTCTTTCTCCAAAATAACCTCAGAAATGGGCTTACTATCCAGCACTCAGTATTAACAGGGTGCACAAAACCAGAATGCACTGGAATTTACTGAACAGAAAAAGGAACTTACCACCTCATTGGGGTGTACCAAAAAGAGATAAATTCCTGGGTATTTTTCAAAGACCTGAAAGGAGTCATGGCCAAGCTCCATTCTACAGAGCACTTCTACACATAGCTCACCTGAAAGGATAAGACACAGTTAAAGTGAGGACTAATCTATAGGCTCACAAAAAAAATAATAAACTATTCAATATCAAAATAAACATAAAAGATATATACATAGAGATACACACTGATATTCTGGCTTAACTAGTATTTGTTATTTTCACCTCCTCCAGTAGAAACACCACCATCCCCTCGGAGGGTGTATGATCAGATACTTACTGACTCTCTCATGCAGCAGCAGATATGGATATTTCAGTATTTCCAGAAGGGGCACTCGCAGGTTATTCTCAAAATCTGGGCCCACATAACCAGACAGCCTCGTCTCTCCATTCTCATCCACTAGGAACAACTCATCATCTTCTCCCATTTCTTCCTGCATGAATTTCTCAATGTGGGCAACAAGGCGGGAGGTTTCCAAGTCCCACAAGTCCTATTCAGTGGGGAAAAACAGCTCATCAAAGTGCATTTGTGAAGGAAGTGGTTAAGGACATTTATCATCACCTGAAATAGACTTTGAAAACTTTTAAGTTTCATTTTGAAAAGTTTCTTTCTAAGCACGGTGCAAAACACTAAAGTTTTGGCATGGAATTCAACTGTGCAAATAACAGAAGTCTCACTTCAGATTATAAAGTAACCAGTATCAATTTTAAACTTCTGTTAAATATCCATATTCATTTCAGGAATTATTTCAGTCCACAGGTAAGTCACAAAACTGTCCATTGGCCAATATACAGAAGGACACAATAAACAGGTCACATTTAGAAAGATGGAAAAAGCCTTCTCACAGACCTTGCAATTAGTAGAAGGAAGAGAACATAAACAATTCAAGGAGACTGACTGACTGACTTGCTGGATATTTGTAGGGACTCACTCCTTATCATGACTCACCTTAAGTAACGGCTCCAAACCTCAATTAGATACAAAGTTTATTCCTTGCAATTAACAGACACTCCACTTACTTCCAGTCAGATGGGACTGCACTCCAGAGAAATCTTGCTGACTAATGTAAAGAGCAATCTTTGACATATCTGTATTCTGATCAATTAGCTACAAATATGCACTCTTTACAAACACAGAAGAGAAAATAAGCTTGCCAAAACTATAAACCTGGATACTAGCAAGGGAAAACTACAAAATACTCATCATAAAAAACCAAAAGGTTTGAAACTTTTCAGATTGTTTTTAACTGCAGTCTCACAGAATTGCAAGGTCTCATCTCTGAAATTCAAACGCAGTAGAAAACTACAAATGAGAAGTGAAAGCAAACAAACCAGAACAGAAGCCAAAGGAAAGGAGAAAAGACACTGCGGAAATGAGATGTTAGTCTGGCAGATGTTCTTTGTTTCAGATGGCAAAGCACCACAGCATGAATAAAGTTCAAGCTACAGTGCCTAGTTAGTAACGTCCCACTACTGTTTTAGTTCTTGCTAATTTGAATATATGCAAAACAAGAGGATCTTCATTTTACAATCAGCTGTTTGCAACTCCCTATTAAAAAAAGCAGACAGTGAAAAAATCAACACACCCTATTCCCAAAACCCAATAAAACGCAACCCCCGCATAAACCTCCCCCCTACACTGAGGCTGGAACACAGAAGCCTCTTAATTAATCCCTTAATTACCTTATGCAACCTTGGACATTCTTCCCTTGCCTTGTGGTATTCAACCACGCACTCCAGGCAGTAACAGAGATCATCATTGGATCCCTCAAATTCTTCCTGGGACAACTGCTCAGCAGCATAGTGCTTCAGGAACTCGGTGATGTCAGGACCACTCGGGGTACACCATCGGCATGTGCTCATTCTGGGGGTGGGAAAGAGGAGGAGTTCAAGTCCAACGACTGGAAGCAGCAAAATGTCTCCCCCTGCAGCCCCAACAGCACCTAATTTCAGGTGTGAGGAGTTTCAGGATTTCTGTAGCTCCTCAGCAGAGGTAGGTGCAGGTGTTCTTATACAGGTGCAGGCAGTTAAACAGATTAAAGCATTAAAGGAACATCACAGAGAAATGCCTGTGGGGTGGCAAACAGTAAATGCAGAGCACCAAAAACAACACCAATTTGTAAAGCTATAAATAACGTGTGAAAATTAATTTTACATACAAAAAAGGAATCTCACCCACAAGTAACACAATTTCCAGAACTACAATCCTAAAGCTCTTTGTATTATTTTGCTGGTGTCTGTGGAATCTAGGTCTAGTGGCACAAAATTTAATTAGCTTTTCTTCTCAATCTCCTGCTAAAATTTATAGGTCAACAAATCCCTGGTGTCACAAGCAAAGGATATTCACACAGAACTTTGTTGTCTTCATTACTGTTAGAGTTAGAAAGTGTGATAAAATTCTCACCACAGATTGCTTCCTCTAAAAGCAAAAGTTTTCACTAAGCAGGAACAGAAACACCTCACACCCTGCTGGTCTGAAAAATTCAACAGAACACTGGAATCACAGAATGGTTTGGGTTGGAAGGGAACTTAAAGTTCATCTCATTCCACTCCCTGCCATGGGCAGGGACACCTTCCACTAGCCCAGGCTGCTCCAAGCCCTGTCCAACCCGGCCTTAGACACTTCCAGAGGTGGGGCAGCCACAGCTTCTCTGGGCAACCTGTGCCAGGGTCTCACCACCCTCACAGAGAAGAATTTCCTTCTAATACCCCACCTAACCCTGCCCCTTTGTGAGTCTGAAGCCATTTCCCCTTGTCCTGTACTATAGTTCCTGATGGAGAGTCCCTTTCCAGCTTCATTGTAGGCCCCTTCAGATACTGCAAGGCTGGGAAAACCCCCACAATTACCTCTGTGGCCTTTACCTTTGGAAAAGGAAGCTCTCTGCTGTGCAGGTGTGCCAGTCACATGGTGGGAGGGAGAGCAGCACTGCCCTGCAGCCAGGAAAGGGGACTGAGCCCTTCAGCCATCCATGCCCTGAGTGTGGCACAGCAGAGCAGAGTCCTCAGCAACCTATCCCCCAGCAACCGAGTCTCGGCAGGGCTTCAAAGGTCTACGAGCAAAACAGAAACCAAACCACTCAATCACAGAATCAGTTCAGTCACCAAAGACCTTCAAGATCTTCGAGTCCAGCCTGTGACTGACCCCAAACCAGCCCAGAGCACTGAGTGCCACCTCCAGGGATGGGGACAGCACCAGCTGCCCGGGCAGCCCCTTGCGATGTTTAACAATGCTTTTAGTGGAAAAACTTCTTCCTGACGTCCAAGCCAAACCCCCTGGTTTGTGTCCTCCCCTGTCACTTCCTGTGTGGGAGAACACACACAGACACACACACCCCTCTGCTCCAACCTCCTTTCAGGTGGTAAATCAGCACAAATCGGTCCAGCTCGCACTTAGGGATTGCTTTGGCTCTTGGAGTAACACGGGGCTCTGCTAAACGGGTTCCACGCGGCCACAAGCGCGATTTGCGACTGAATCCCTCCCGAGGGGGGCAAAGCAACACCCGCTTTGGCCAGGGAAGGGCACAAACACTGCGGGATGCGAGGAGAGCGAGGAGAGCGCTCCGAGCCCGGCCCGGGGCGGCACCGGCACCGAGGGCTTTCGTTTTCGGGGCTGGAGCAACCCCCGTCCTAAACCCCAACCCCAATCCTAACCCCAACCCCAATATATCAACCCAAATTCCAACCCCAACCCCGGCTCCGCAACCCCAGTGCCCGCTCCAACGCCAACCGCAATCCCAACGCCTCCTCCAACCCCAACACCAACCCCAGCCACAATCCCGGCTCCAACCCCAACATCCCCAATCCCAGCCCAAATCCCGGCTCCAACCCCAATACCCCCAACCCCGCCCAACTCACTAGA
>VXBX01003748.1:72157-82191 GCA_013400415.1 Scytalopus superciliaris | reverse complement strand
CCCAATCCCAGCCCCAGTCTCGGGCTCCAACCCCAATCCCGGCTCCAAGCCCAGCCCCAATACCCCAACCCCAGCGCAAATCCCGTCTCAAACCCCAATCCCAGCCCCAATCCCGGTTCCAACCCCAGTATCCCAGCCCCAATCCCGGCCCTTCCCGCCGAGCCGAGCCCAGCGCCCCCCCTGAGGCGGCGTGAGGGACCCACACAAAGGCGTGGCGCGGGGGCTGCGCGGCCGGCGGGGCTGGGGCGGCTCCGCTCTCCTCCTTCCCGCTCCCCTCTCCCCTCACAGCGGTTCCCTCGGTGGGTCCGTCGGTCCCCCGGTGGCTCTGTCGGTCTGTCGGTCTGTCCGTCCCGCCCCGAGCCCGCCGCGTCCCGCCCGGCTCTTCCGGGCGCCCTCGGAAGCGGGCGCTGCGGCGGGAGGGGCCTTAAAGGGCCGGCGCTGAGGGGAGAGCCGAGCCCCCTCGGCCGGGAGGGGTTTTATTATTTCGGTGTTTAATTAATCCCCACCGCCGCCATCCCCGTGAGCGGCCGCAGCTGGGCGCGGTCTGTGCGGCGGTGGACGCGGCCGGGAGCGCTCCTGCCCCTTCCCGCACATCCCAAGCGCGGTAGGGAAAGGGCCGGGCCCGGGGTGTGGGGGGTGCTGAGCTCGGGGGGGTCTGTGACACCGCCCCGGGGGCTCTGAGGGGGCACAGACATCCCTCCCCTTCCTTCGGCTCCTCGGGGACCCCCGTGCAGGGTCGTGGATGCTCGTGGGTCGCTTCCAGCTCGGCGTATCGTTGAAGGCCTTTCATGGGGCGGGGGGGTGAAAAAGGGCAAGGCCCTATTTGATGTTCAGCTGCCCCAAATACCCCTCAGCTTGGGTGCAAACACAGCCCTTGGAGCTCTCAGTCTTTGGTAACACCACACAGCTGAGTTTTTGGCTGTAGCACCGCTCAGGCTAGGAAAATGCTTGAAGAGAGACTCATCTGCTCCAAAACCCCAAGTTTTAGGGGACTCGCAGTGCTTTCTACACTTGAAGGACCTGCCATGCCTATTTATAATACACAAAGCTGTGTCAGTGTTATTTCCCTCACCCTCGTGTTTAGCCTGTTTGTTTTTAAACCCCCCCCGCCCCGCAGGGTTAGCAATAATATTTAAACATCTAAGAGAAACAACTGCCTCCCTCAGCTTGTGCTCGCCAGGACGGCAAAGGGAAAAGCTGCTCCCTCGTGCCATTATTGAGCACCTGGATGAGGAAGGAGCCCTGTCGGATTTGCACATGTGGGTTACACACTTTACACAAGATGCAGGTAAGGAGTTTCCTCAGTCCACTCCCCGGGCCTCAGGGAGGGCAGACACAGCCTCTCTCTTTCCTCAGGCCTGTTTTCCCAAGGCAGTCAGTGCAGTGATGGCTCCAACTTTACAGTTCATGCTCTTTTTTTCCCCCCCTCTCCATTTTGCAGAGAAAATCAAGTATCTTTTACCAAGTTTTCTTTTAGGGGTTTCTGTGATGGAGCAACAGGCCTCGTGCCCTGCAGTGACCCTGTGGGCTGCAATGCTCCTGGCTCAGGGACAAGGGAGTGAAAGTGCCTTGGAAAAATATTTTGGAAGGTGGTTTTGAAGCCTAAACATGCAAGATAATGAAAGTAGAGAATGAGATAGCTGAGTTAAAACAAGACATTTATCTCACCCTAATAAGTATTATTATTAGCTGGACAGCAGGGTGGGTGACTCCCCTGGGGCAGGGAAACCTCTCAAGGTTTGAGATCTCTTACCCTGAGCCTGAGGTCCTTCATGACTCAGAGATGAGAGATCCTTGGTTAAGTGAGTGACAGCCACTGGATTAGTCCTAAAGAACTAGTTCATGGGGCTAATCAGTAGTAATTATAAACTTTAATATATTAACCACTATGTGTGGGACTAATCTGAATTCAGTCACACTCAGATCCCCCTCTGAGCCTGAGATGCCCTCGAAGGGGTCCACTCTCAAGCTCATGACTGAACAGGAGGGTCTTTCTCTCCCTTTGTGTCTCCAGACTGTGAATCATTCTAATTTGATTTTAACTCAGTTTTCCTCTGTATGTCTCTTCCATGCAATTAATAAGGTGAGCTTTGCCATCAAACTTACTGAATGTTGGTAAAACCACTGTTACACTTGGAATTGCACTGAATTTATTGAACTCCATTAAATTATTCCTTTACCTCAAAAAAACATATTGTTGCTTGTCTCTTGTGAGTGAGGTGCATTCCACTCATCCACACCAGTTTTCCTTTAAAGCAAAGAATGAAATAAATCTCATTGTGGAGGTAGAAGTTTATTTCTCAAAGATCTACTCTTCAAACTTAGACAATTCTGAGATCTCCATATTCCAGGGACAAAAAAACCTTGAAAAACACAAACTGGTCAGATGTAAAAATCCAAGTTTTTCAGCTTTTAACCTTCACATGCAGCATATGAGAAATATAAACAGGCTCTATAAATACTTTACACAGTGAGATAATTTGGGGGTTTTATTTTACAGTCAATTTACAAATAATCACTCTGGACATAGAGATAAAAATATCATACAAAGACATGAGTACATGATTTTCATATTAAAATGTAGAAATTCTCCTTGACACACTAAAAATATATCTCTTACCCTGTATGTATTTACACTGTCTGTTTTGTCTGTGTATTCCAAATATTAACAAAAACACTTCAAGTGCATTGTTTTGGTGTTACCATGAAATGACCTTACAGTTTATGAACAGTAATGGACAAAAATCCTTTCTTTCTGGGAGGGTTGAGAAAAGTTTAAGTCTACATCAAAAATAAAATCAGGTGCTTTTAAGAACAAGATACCTGTTAAAACAGACATTGTTTCCATCAACACAGATGTCTTAAGATTTCCTCACTACAGAGATTTAAAAGCAAATTGAAAGCCTTTTCCCAATTCTATGAGTTTTTAATAACTTTAAAAAAAGTTCATTCACAAAGGGAAAACAGCAGCTTTCCACTTCACCAAAAACAAAGCAGTGGGAAAATACTATTTTGAGACATTTAGAAAAACAATTAAGGTTTCTAAAACCAGAGCTAAAAGTGGCACAAAAGCTCTACTGGACTCTGTCTTCAATATGAAAGAAGGAAATCAGGCATGCCCATCTTGATTTTTGCCATCACTCCACAGCCTGTGTACCTGCAGTTGTTGAGCTGCACCCACTTTCAACCAGACCCAATTTGCAGTTAAAAGTGCAAATCAGAAGTTGCTTTTAGGACAGTCAATTAGTCACTCTCTTCACTGGAGTCAAAAATGTCATTGAATCGGAAAATCTTCTTCTCCTGGCTGGCTGATAAATTTTCAGGACTAGGGTGTTTCCTCTTAATGTTTCTTAACTTTTCTTCAAATTGTGGGAGCTTGTATTCAAACAGAAAATCAATGATTTCTAGGGGGGAAAAAAAAGAGGACAAAAAAAGGCAGTTTTAATTGGATCTATAAGGGAACAGGATCTCACAGACAGAAATAATGTTATCCGTGCTAAGGGTACAAAATACCTGTCCTGATCACCGTGGCTGCAGGGAGATCAGCACAAACAAAGATAAATTAAAATGCACAGTCATAAAACTTTTAAAGCCAAGATATTAAAAAGAAGAGGTTCACAAGCACTGCACGAAGATGACACTGAAAGTTACCAAAAAATCCCATCTAGTAAAATAAGAACAAAGCCTGAGATTTTAGCCAATTAGGGGAAAGGTGAGTAGGAAAAAATAGAACTAGAGTAAGTATCCTTTATTAGATTCAAGCAAAAACCTTAAGGAGTATATACAGACAGCTGGGATACTGACCACAAAAAGTCTTTTTTTGCCAAAAAGGGACACAGGAGACTTTTAACCTATAAAACAGTCCTTGAAGAATGGCTTTAGGGACATCTCTGCAAAGAGAAGAGTTCAAAGAATTAGTGGGGCAAGGAACTATCACAAAGCTTAGTTGTTACTGAGTTACCCATTCATGAAAGCGATGCCAGTCAAACACTATCTCAGCTTTAGGTAGAAAGGATGGAATTCAAATAGTAACTAAAACAGGTTTTCAAGACAGCAATTCCCCTTGAAGGGAAGAACCTGCACCATGCCATCAGACCCAGTAAATGAAACAAAGTATGTGGAAAAAGTGGCAGCTCAGCATTCACAGGACTAGTAATTTCACGTTCAGCACTCCCTTATTGGGAAGGCAACTGCTGTATTGTATTACACAATCCTGTAACCATCCCTTTCTCCCATTTGTTTATTAACACCTGGGAGCAGATACACACCACAGCTCCCATATTTGGAATGCTAAGGGTTGCCCAGTGTGGTTCAAAGCAAGTTCCAGATCCTAAAGGGATGGTTTCCTGCTCAGTGCTATGCCAAGATATACAACTATGTTATCAAACTGAATATATCCTGCAGTTACAGAGGTCCAAGAACTTTGACTCATCTGCTTTAACTACCCTTTCTATCCATAAAAAGAAGGGGAAAAGGTTTACCCAACAGCATCACTGAGGTCTTCCCAGTTTACTTCACTGACATCCTCCACCTTGGTTTCATACAGCCTGTGAACACAAGACAAGCAGATTACAGGCAGAATTTGAGACACAATTCAATGCCCCCAGCTCCCTCAGTCAGAAGTCAGGGTAGATTCAGTAAGAATTGTTGGAAAACACATACTAAGCTGCAGACAGGCTGTTCACCCCCTGCAAGCTTTTATAAACACAACTCAGAAGAGCAAGATATACAAAAACATTCCAGTGCCTCTGGACTGTACCTTTTAATAAGAGTGATCTTGTTCTGTAACGATTTGGTCCCTTTCTGTAACTGCTGCCCTTTGGACATCCTCTTTGCTAAAATTGAACTCCTTTGAAAACACACAAAACCAGGTTTTTATCATTTCAAGAAATTCCAAGCATCAAGATGCTACTGCTGTCACAGAGAGGCAGAAATCAGACATTGCTATCACAGCAAAAAGAAAACCTACCCCACCTAGCAAAGAGTTATTTGTCTCAGACACATCTGCCACATCTCTTCTGTAGTCTGCAATGTATTGCCTGTCCCACCAAATGATCACGAGGGCACAAACCTCAAGTTTTGCAGAAGAAATACTCCCCAAAGCACATTTTGTTATCCCAGGTGAGTATAAACCCCTACCATCTCTGTTTGCATTGTCTCCAAAACCGGGTTCCCACTTTAGTTTCAATCTCAGTCCATGGTAATCGCTGGCACAGTTTCTCACGGTCAACCCAGAGATCCCCGTTGGACTGTTCTGGTGAGCAAAGAGAACTTGCATCTTCCAATTCCAGTTTTCTCCTCATCACTTCCTTCACTGCAAGCCTTAACTTCTGGTTCTCTTCCCTTGTCCATGGGCCATAGTTAATAGCTAAAATTGAAAAACGACCAGATTAAGGCACAGTTTATCATAAAGGATTAGGAAAAAAGGCAAAAGTGCAAAGGTTTCACTTTGCATTATTTACAGGATCAGCTTAACCCAGAAACTCTTCTGCATACCAGAGGGTTCAGACTAAACACTAAAGAACAGTCTGATCCCTAGTTTTTATCTTTTAAAACCTGGCTGCCAAATTCCTCTACCCTCCTTGTGAAATCATCTATTTAGATGTCAGTTCTGTTCTAATAAAGAGCTGCATTTGTCCCACTTCTTTTCCATTTTCTATCAGAGAATGTTCTTATCCCTTCCATAAAATAATGCAATCCCTGGTCTGAAGAAAAGAACCACCACTACAAATTCATTAATTAATTTAAAAAAACCCCCCAAAAACTCAAGGGACTTGTTCTTCATGTTCAGGGTACATGCAACATACAGGTCTAGTAACTTCTCAAATTGCATCACACAAAATGAACTTTTTTCCCCCTCAGAGTTACGTACGTGACTTGATCTCAGAGTATTTCATTGCAACTGAGAGGTTAGAACGGGACATCAACTCAGAAATTTTCTTCCAGTTGTTGCCATGCATGGAATGATACTTCTTTAGTTTTTCTTTTTCTTCCTCAGTATACCTAGTTGAGGAAAGGGACACAGCTGTAAATTCAAACCATTTCAATCTCTTCAAAGAGCTGTAACCTCTACAGGTGATCAGTGTTACTTGTCACTACCACTTCAAGTCACACTTTAGAACAGAGGAATCAATAAGGACTAGTCAGAAAAATTAACTATCAACTGGGTCACAATAACTGGCATAAATAGGAGAGACCATCTTCATTTTTATCCATTTTTAATGCAAAAAAATAATCAACAAGTACAGGTATGAGCAGTCAGAAACTCTTAAATTACTCCCTTACCTTCCTTTATAATTATTGGGGTCAAACATCTTCCTTGCTCTGTAATATATCAGCCTCCAGGGCCGGGGTATGCCCTCAGCTAGAAGGTAAAAGGATCATTTTTAAGAAACATTTCTCACACTGATGAGGCCACTTTAAAGAAAAAAAAAAAAAAGCCAAAAGAAAATAAAAACCAAAACCTGACACCACAGATTTTCATGACTGTCCTGCCAAGAGAGTCTCCCCTCAAAAGAATGTACTCTGGTAAATAAATGTGTACATGCCTGCACATGGGTGGGTATCAGAAACTGAACTCCAGCATAAACCTGCTCCTCACAAGCTACAAACTCCATGGACTGGCTGTGCATTTGATGCAGATGTGTGAGTGAAACAATCCCAGAGGAACAAATCTGTAGCCTCTTTGATCCTTAGATCCCAATCCATTGCAGGTTACCACTCACTCTGCCTTGCCTGTGCTAACAACACAGAATGAAGCCCCTGAGAAAGTGGACTGAGGAGATTCAGCAAGGGTGTTACACAAGGAACATGTTTGCCAGATCAAGTCTGAATGTTTTCTAGCCAAGAAAAGCCCAACAAAAAGAGTAAAGAGGAAAAACAGAAAATCATAGCCATAAGAATTCTGTTTTCCTCAAGTCTTGGAAAGCTGAATACTTTTGCTAAAGTCATCCTTTCTCAGTTTCTGCCCTCACTCAGTCCTGCACCTGCCACCTGTTTATGTGCTCTAAGAACAGCTGACAATTTCACACAGGACTTAATCAATCACAGCTGCCATTAATAACCTTAATTATAGCCTAGCAAATAACGGACTTCAAGCCATAAAGCCCAAACACAAGTTTGAAAGTCTTTAAGCCTTACTGGTCTTGATATTTTCTCTCTGAAACCTCCTTACCTGAGACCAGACAAACTGCGCAGATAATCAGCTACATCATCTCACCAGCATGTTCCCCTTTTGTAACCAAACTCAGCAACATCAGTGCTTTTCAATAACCATTAGCTTATTAATACATCAGCAGGTCGTGGAGTGGGACACTCAGCTCTTTGAGAAGGGGCTTCAATACTCACAGATCTTTTCACAGAACTGGTGCTCTGCCTTGAGACGGGTGATGGTCTCTCTCTCTTCAGGGTACCTCCAGGTAAACAGGAGTTTTTCAGCACTGTCTATTCCCGTGATCGCCAAGAACTCGTCCACGTTCCTCTCGATCTGTTTGTTTTCCTTCTGGGTGAACCTGCCAAACTTGACAGCAATACCTAAAACAGGCAAAGGTTAAAAAAGCCAAGTCAAACCTCAAGTACCATCTCTGGCACTTTCGGGTTCTAGCTCAGGTCTAACAAAGGATCCCGAAATTCAACAGGGAAGAAAAAGAAGCCAAACAAGCTGGGCATGAGTAATTTACACACACAGTTTGCACTGTAATTTGATCATGAGAAAGCAGATGCTACCAAAAAAGCAGAAAATATGTCAGTTGGAATGAAGTGAACCACTCGTGGATGCAACAGACATGACACAAATGACTATTTCCCCTCTGTCAAAGAACTGGCACAGTCCTTCCTCACTGCCACAGTATTTCAGAGAGCTCACCTTGTTTTTTAAACTCTTTAAACCTTGCTAGGTCTCTTCCAGCCATCTTCCTGATTGAACCATCTGATATGTTCTTCACATGGGGAATAAACTCTTCCAATGCTTGTTTTGCAGTATCCAAATCCATGAAGGAAGACATGATAGAGTCCAGGTATTCTTCATCATCCAGACTAACCTCATCAGAGGCTGCCATTTCAGCAAAGCAACTGTTCTGCTCCTTCTCTTTATTTGATGCCACAGGTTCTGGGGTCCTGATATTTAAAAAAAAACCCACAAACATAAAATAAAACACACCACTAGACAGAGATTTTTGTTAGCATCTCCACCACTAGAAGAACGAACATGTTCATTAATTAAAGAACAAGGAATTACTTCACATGTCCACCCCCTTGTCTTTCCAACCTTCTAACAGAGATGTTAAATTACTACCAAATTTCTATATTTACAGTAGTCAGAGCTTTCTGAAGTTTTGAAAACCCACAAAACTCTCACACATGGACATACTGAAGAAATCTGTGGACCCAAATAACATGAAAGAAACATATTTAGGGGAGTGAGGGAAGGGGGAAAAAAACCCCACAAACAAATCCTGAACTTACATGTCCTCAGACTCTGAAGAACTTTCTTCTGTGACAAAAGCACTGCTTTTAATTGGCCTTTTAGCACGTGCTGGAGGTTTTTGAGCTCCATCAGCTGCTTTAGTGGGTGTGGAAAAGTCAGCAGGTAAAGGCACTAAGAGCTCACTCATGGCAGAAGCAGCATCAGAGTGACCCTCCTCGTCCCTCTGTCCTTTCTCTGCTGGTAAAGGACACCCTTTGTCACCCTCTGGCCTGCTTTGCTCTAGAGGTGACAAGGACTGGTCTGCAGTTCCCTCTGTGTCCTCCTGCCTGTCCTGGCCACCACTGTCTCTCCTCTTCTTCCTCTTCTTCTTGGCTTTCTCTCTGTTGTTTTCACCTTGACTTTCGGGGACAGGCACCTCACACTCATCCACCTGAGGCAGTTTTCTTTTCTTCTTCTTCTTGGGAGATTTTTTAAGGTAGACATAATCCACAGAGGTGTCCTGGCAGCCCCCAGGGCTGCCCTGGTTCACTGACACACAGGTGACATCGCTGTGCTCAGCCAGGCTGTCCTTGCCCTTCCTCTTCCTCTTCTTCTCCTGGGAAGCCTCTGCTGCAGCTCCATTGCTCATTCCCTGCTCCACCCTCACAAAGTAATCAGCTATGGAAGCCTGCTGCTTCTCCCCCTTGCTTTTGGCTTTTTTCTTCTTCTTGCTGCCCTCCTCACCCTGTGCTGCTGAGTTTTCAAACAGCAGAGGAGAATCCCTGCCGAGCTCTGGCCCTTCTGCACTCCCGTCGTTGTCCTGCTGGCTGTTGCACTCCTCGGGTTTTCTCTTCTTCTTCTTCTTCCTCTTCTTGAGGAAAGCCTGGCCTTGGAAATCATCTGCACGTGCTTGTCCTTTCATTTTCTCTTAAATAAAAGACAGGAGTTTTATCGAGGTGCTGTAGTTTATGCGCCACAGTGCAAACCACCCCAAAAACACCCAACAAGAAGCACAAAACCCACCCAAGGCTTTAAAAATCAAATACTCCGTTTTATCTCGCAAACACACAGTAAAGACACTTACTTTTCAATCCAGCAGGTTTTGCAAACTGCCTATAAAAAACCGACGCCTTCTGTGTTGAACAAACGTGCATCACAGCTGCACTCGGGCCTAAAAGTGCCTTCCTGGAACAACAAGGCACACTTTAGTCAGTTTGGACTTTGAATAGTTAAGGAAAGTCAGACTGTGCAACTCTGCGTTCAGCGCTGAAGCAGCAGCAAGTTACAATTAACGAAGAAATAGCGGGCTAATCAGCGCTAACACCCAATTATCTGGTTAGGAGCTCCTGACGGGCCTGTCCCCGCACAGAGCGCTCCCTGCACGGCACACACAGCGCAGCCACGCGGCATTTCTGAGCACATTTCCCACATCCAGCGCATAACAAGCCACTTACCGAGCAACGCCCCCGTCACGTTCGGCACAGGAGCCGCTGGATTTGGCACTGCGGGGGCATCACCCGCTCCGTGCGGGGCCTCCGCGGGCACACACGGGACAGGCCCGGGCACGGCCCCGCCGCTCCCCTCCGCCGGCCCGGGGCTACCGTGGGCACACCCGGAGCACCCACAGCGC
>VXBX01003748.1:43203-72152 GCA_013400415.1 Scytalopus superciliaris | reverse complement strand
ACCCCCGGGACAGGCAGAGACCCCCGGGACAGGGACTGAGAGAGACCCCCGGGACTGGGAGAGACCCCCCGGACAGGCAGAGACCCCCGGGAGTGAGAGAGACCCCCGGGACTGTGAAAAACCCCCAGGACCGGGACAGACACTCAGGACCAGGAGTGAGAGAGACCCCCGGGACTGGGAGAGACCCGAGGAGTGCAGAGAGACCCCCAAGAGTGGGAGAGACCCCCCTGGACAGGGAGAGACCCCCCGGGACAGGGAGAGACCCCCGGGACCGAGAAAGTGATCCCCAGGACCGGCAGTGCAGAGAGACCCCCGGGACCGGGAGAGCCCCCCGGGACCGGGACTGAGAGAGACCCCCGGTCCCGGCAGCGGGGCGGGCACTGAGCCCCCCGCTCGGGGAGCCCCCCGAGCCATGGCCGGGCCCCGGAGGCGCCCCCTGACCTTGGCCGAGGCCGGCCCGGGCACCGAGAACGAGCGGCTCGGGGTGATCCGGCTCAGCATGTTCCGCAACCCGCTCATCATCAAGGTGAGCCCCGAGAGACCCCCGGGGGGCTGAGGGGTCTCGGTCCCTCCCGAGGGAAAGCTTCCCGTTGAAGCTGAAAACAGGAGGGGGGATGGTGTTCGCTCGCTGCTCTTTGGTGGGTTAAGCTGCCCCTGGTCCCTGGCACAGAGTGGGGTGGGCTCTCCCTCCCTCCTTCCCTCCCTCCCTCCCTCCTTCCCTGGGATTTTCCCAATCCGTACTCCCCCGGTTTGGGGGGCTCGGGGAGTTGGAGATGTCGCTGAGGTGGCTCTTCGTGCCCCCAGCAGAGGGTCCTGGAGGGGGGCGCACGAACTGCAGCCACCTGAGTTACCACCAGCACTGGAGGTGGTGGAGTCCCCATCCCTGGAGGTGTCCGAGGCATCCCACTGGGTGACAAGGTGGGGATGGCTCGCAGGTTGGACTCGATGGTTTCAGAGGGCTTTTCCGACCTTAAGGATTCTGTAATTGGGATTTTCAGCCCTATTGTGGAGCTTCTGGTCCCTTCACAAACTCCTGGCGCTTCTCACCTTGCCAATCCCATGCCCAGCGCCCCGGCCGGGCTCGGGGAGGGCTTTGCCAAGTTTTAGTCGTGTCTCCCTTCGGGTGGTTTCTCCTCCTCCTCGACCTCCCCACCCACAGCAGGTCCCGCTTGGACCCCCCTCATCCCGAGCAGCCGCTGAAAGTGCAGCTCTCGTCCCCTGGATGGCACTCTCGGAACAGCTTCGTGCCCAGCATCGCTCCCAGCCCTCTCCCCACCGGGTTCCGAGCCGCCCGAGCGCCCAGACCGGCTGCTCTTTGCCCCTTTCCCTGCCGAGGTTCTGCTCCAAAGCCTTGTTTTCCCCCCGCAGCCAGCGGGGACACCCGAACCGCGGAGTGCAGCTCTTGAGCTCCCCGAGGTAGTCGGCTTGGAATTTGGAATACCGCCGAAAATTCGAGTCATTGCAACGTTGGGTATCTTCTCTTGTTTTCTCATGAAAGTCTAAAAATCTATTTGGAAGTTATATCGGGGGGGGAAAAAGCAGGCTTTGCATCAGAACTCAAAAGCAGCTTCACTTTGTTCAAATCCACAACTTTTACTTGCCTTCTGTTTCTCTGCGTCCTTTAAATTTGGGATGCATCTTTGCTTAAATGTGGACTAAGGGGTGGGATTTGTCACCCAGTTGCCCCCCAGGAGGAGCTGGTGTGACAGGGAGTGTGAACCTCCCCGGGATGGAGGCAGCCCCACACCCTCCCCATCCCTCCACACTCGTCCTGCCTTTCCCACCAAAGTGTGTTGGTAAATTCATTTGTAGGTGATGCTCAAATATGCATCAGAAGAACATGTAATCGTGTGGCATTTAAGGTATGCAAAGGCATAATTGCAGGGCTTGGGTCAATTCTACTTATTTTTAGGATGCATCTCATTCCTTAAAATGGAATTGGACTAAACCACCTGTCAGCACCAGGAGTGTAAGACTGGGAGAATTCTAACACTGGAGGGAGACTCTTTACAAGAGCATGTAGTGACAGGACAAGGAGGAATGGCTTTGAGCTGGCAGAGGGCAGGGTTAGATTAGGTATTAAGAAGAAACTGTTCCCTGTGAGGGTGGGGAGGCTGCCCCATCCCTGGAAGTGTCCCATGCCAGGCTGGACAAGGCTTGGAGCAACCTGGGCTAGTGGGAGGTGTCCCTGCCCATGGCTGGGAGGTGGAACTGGATGAGCTTTAAGGTCCCTTCCATTCTGTGATACTACACAGGGCAGCTGCTCTCCTGCAGTGTAAATGTTGCAGGTCGATTATATGTGGTCATTAAGATGATGCTGATTTATGTGGGAGTTTTGTCTGTGTGGACAGGAGCTTTCAGCTGACTCCTGTCTGTCCCTGGAACTCAGTCTATGTCTTCTCCCAGCAGTTTGCTCACCCCCAGCTTCAGGGCTTGAGTTTTTCCTCAGCTTAACTGTTGCAGAGCATCCTGGCAGTGGGAATTCTGAGCAATTATCAATCACAGGATGTTCTAATAAGTCCCAATCTGGATTTCTACTATCTGGCCAGGTAAAACTAAAATTTAACCAAGTTTTGGGGGAAAACCCAAAATGTAGTGTTAAACTGTAGCATTCTGGACAGTTTCTGTTCTCTCTGGGCTTCTTTGTAGGGCTGTGTGTCTGCTGGTAGGGATGTAAGATTTGCATCCACCTGATGCAATCCTTGAGCATGGAGACACTGCCTGTGTTTCTGGCTGACCCTCCTGCCCCAGCTCTGCCCAGAGCATCCCCCTGGAGGTGTACACACACACTGGCTATCACAGATTAAAACTGTCATCTTCTCACACAAAGATTTCTAGGGATAAACAGTCAGTTTTTCTCTGCTAGAATGTATGATGGGTTTTAATTAATCAAGGAGTTAATTTCGTTTATCAATATATGTATATATTTGCTTGCAGCATAAAACTGAGGAAAGTATTTCATCTACTGATGCCAGTGAAAAACTGAGCAAAGCATTTTTGGTTTGTTTTCACCAATAAAGCCTTAGCCAAGCACTTTCCCAGTACAAACTTACTGAAAACTCCTGTGTTACAAAAATAAACCAGCTTTGGGCAGGAAATAAGAGTTTACCACACTTAACCCCTTGCGTGCTCAACAGGAATGTGGAAAACTGACCCGTAGAAGTTTGATGGCATTTCTATTAAGATTTCCTGCATAATATGGCATAATTAAGTTCCACTGCCAAAGTCATTGTGTCACCAGCGTGGAGCTGCACATACCCCTGGTGTGTGGAGGGAAATGGGAAATCCAGACCCACATGGCAAAGCATCCTCTCACCTGTTGCAGCGGAGCCAGGGGACATGCAGGGAGCAGGGAACTCTCTCCAGGAAAAGCCCTCAGAACTGAGAGGCTCCTGACTCACCCCCAGAGCCCTGATTGCGGCTCCCAACATTGAAAAGTTGTTTCAGAACTGGCAGTTCTGAGGAGGAGGAGGATGGTGCTGGTGCTGTGTTGGGCAGTAAAGGCCAGCACCAGGTCTCTGTCCCAGCTGTCCAGCTTGCAGGAGAAGAGGATTTAGCAAACACAACTGCTGGAATGTGCAGTACTTGTTTTAGAAACTGGTTATTTATGTGACAACTGATGCCAGGCTGTTTAGGATTCATTTTTCTAAGATTTCCTCTCCAGCCCTGGGGGCTGGAACTTTTTCCTTTTTTTCCAATAAGATTGAACAAAAGCTACAGGACTCAGGCAACAAAATTTCAGCAGCTGCAATCTCTAGGAGAAGAAAAATATGATCAAAAAAGCTCACAAAACCTCAGGAACCGGCACACTGAGGGTTGGGTAATCCCAGCAGAAGGATTAGCTAAACCAGGGAGAGTGAACTGCCCTTTTTGTGGAGGAAGGGGAGGCACAGGATGGCTCTCTCTGGGCTCCCCCAGGAGCTGCTCCATGCCCAGGGCACCAGCCAGGAGGCCACGGGACTCCACTGCCTAAGTGGGTATCAAGTAAAGGTAGAAATCACTCATCACGTTTTTGGTTTTCCTTTCACACCTCTTGAACCTTATCACCAAGTATTTCTGCCACAGAACAAGGCACTGCTGAGAGTTGTTCCAAAATCACTGTGGTTTCTGGAATGAAGGAGGGGCATTTGATCCAACTAAAATTGTGTCACATCATGAAAAAAAGGAAAAAAGAACTGTAATTAAGCAAGAGACAAACATGGATAAATGCGTGGTGTGAAAAAGAATGTTACAACCTGGAGCTGGAAACTGCAGCCCCACAAACACCTCTTGCAAGCAGTAGTTACTGAAAGGGCAGGTTTTCCACCACTCTGGAGCTGAAGCTTTTATTAACAGACCTGCACTGTGGCTGCAACGGGGCTTTTACATCTGAACGTTGTGCTCAATCTTTAAGCCTTTATCCCTCACCTTCCTGTGGGTTTCTTTTTTAAACATTCTCTCCAAATCCACTCATCTTCTTTAGCTCTTCCTGCAGCAGCCTATGGAGGAGCCAAGGTGAACCCAGAAGGATGTTCCCATCTCTCCAAGCCCTTTTCCAGGGCAGAGCCAGGAGGCAACACTTGCCTTTGTGATCCTCACCGGCCTCTGTGATCCTCACCCACCTTTGTGCAAGGACTGCTACGCTGTGCAAGGAAGGGAAGGTGCTGAACTAGAGGCTGCCTTAAAAACACACCCGTGTCTGGATGAGCCATCAGAGACCACAGGAGTAGTGTCTGTGTGAGCGCTGGGACTGGCAGGAGCAAATCATCCCCTTCTCACAGGGCACGGGCTCTGAGTGAGCTGAGACAGCCCAGGTGGGGATGTCAAGTGCCCTCTGTCTGTGTTCCCCTCCAGCGATCGGGGCTTCAGCCCCAGGCAGGATCTCACAGGTGAATCCCCTGTGCTGGTGGCAGCACCACCCTGTGAGGCAGCTCCCAGAGAAGGTGCATAACTTCCCTCAGGTGTTGGCTGTGATGATTTCCATGACTCTGTTCCCTCTCCCACCTGAACCTGCTCTCAGTTATTTGGGATCAATACCTCTATTGAAAATTTGGTCAGAGAGCAGGTTTTAGTTTGTGTGCTCAGGTGAAGAGCCCCCATAACACAGAGCAGAGTAGCCACAAGTCCCGGGAGCTGTATTTGGAATAAAGTTGTCTTATTTGGTGTTAATTATACTATTTACCTCAAATCACTGCATGTGCTGAGCATCCTGCCTTCTGTGCTTACTGCTTGGGGACACTGAGGTTTAATTAGTGTTTATGCAGCGTTTTGTGTGCTTATTACTGTTATTGTTATATCACTAGTACTATTATATTTTTGCAATCTAAGGCCAGTGTTGTGCTTTTAAAAACGTATTCTAAAATGTCTACATCACCCAGCTCAATAATTTAGTAGAGAAATAAGCTAATGAAGGGCTGGTTAGTCAAATAATCATTAGGTTTGGTTCTGAGCTTTCTTTCCAATGCTCTGACTTCTAAGGGTTTTCTTCTCAGCATGAACTCATTTAAGATTTTAAATGAATTATTTGGTACACTAAAAATTAAACACCTTATGAGCTTTAGTGCCCTCCCATATTTTGCACAGACACCACTGAAATAAATAAGGTATTTCCAAGAGGCAAGTAAACAGTCTGCATGAACTGAAGGAGTGGGGTTTCACTCCTGGTTATTTGAGCACAGGACTTGGGCTGCAAAGTGCCAGCTGTGATTCAGCAGGCAGAGGGACAGCAGCAGCACCAGGCACTCCAAGCTGCTCACCCCCGAGATCCACATGCAGGATGTAAAATCAAGCAAAAGGGCATTTTGATCCTTTATGTGAACAAAACAATGCAAATTGGTGAGACTAATAAGCCCAGAAACATTACAAGGTGAATGCCTTTTATGTTCGTGAAAATCTTCTATGTTTATTTGTCTAATACAATGGAAATAAAGCTTCAAAGGCTCTTTGATTTAAAAGTGCATTATTGAAGTCAGCCAGCACAATAATAATGGTTAGACCAAATTGTTGCATTATGACCCTAATGGCAGCATTGTCATAGCACAGGACATCTGTATAGCCTCTTGCCTCAGCTGGTGGTGATGTAAAAGCAAAAATTAAGCCAAAAGATGAGAGAACAGGGGAAAAAACTAAAAGGAAAAAGGGTCACAAATGGGTCTGCACATTCACAGTGCATCCAGAGCTATGGCTGGATATAAATTTTTATGATGAACCTAAAACTCAGGCTTTATTGCCTGAAAGATTTAAGAAACTTTAGGGGAGAGCCACCACCAGTTTATAGTGCTGATCCCAAACCACACTAAGGCAAGAGATAATTTTCAGACTAAGTCAGGGATATTCCAAATCCCACTAATCCGACCCTACCTCGCCAACCCTTCTCCAGGGACACCGACCCCAGCAGGCTGAGAGCAGCACCAGAGACCCAGCTAAAACTTGTAAGAGCAGAGGAATAGCTCTCCCCTCTTTCCTCTCCATCCCCAGCTTCCCATTCCACCATCAATAAATCTCCCTCCTTCTCTGGAAGAGGCACCAGGAAGTGTCCCGAGCACAGAGGAAAAGCTGGTGGGGGCTCAGTGAGGACAGTCCCGGACAGGAGAGTGTTGGGCGGGCGACTGGGGAGCATCTGCCCAAGGAAAAGGGAGAAAAGCTCTTCATTTTTATCTTCCCCACAACGATTTCCCTCTTTTTGAGTGCTGCCTGGCAGAATATAGAGCAAACAGAGCACGTTCTCAGCAGTCACAGGGACCAACATTTTCAGTTCCCCGTTTTTGCGAGTTTTTAGCCACACTTTCCCCAAGGGCAGATTGCTTTCCATGCAAATTCTTGGAGATGCTCTTATGCCTAATTATTGAATCTGAGAAGCCTTTGTCATCTTGCAGGGATTGTTTTGTTCTTGCTTGGCTGCTCACATTGTGCAGATTAGACAGAACCTGCATTTCTGAGAACATTTTCTTCTTCAACCATTTGTATTTTATAAAATAAATTACACTGACTTTTCTACTCACATTTATTTGAAGTAGCATAGATAAATGAAAGTGAGACCCTGTTACTAGATCTTCAACAACAGCCTTTAAGAAAACTTCAATATCAAGGGAAATACCTCTAGTTTGATTTGTTTAAGCAAACCAACACAGGGTTTGTGCCTAAAAATCTTACAAGTGAAACCTGATTAAAAATAATAGTGTAACTCCCAGGCTGGGGGGATAAAAATCAGTAAAGCAAACACAGTGAACCTTGTAAAGAGCAAACCAGCCTGAAAAATAACACTGGTTTTCATAAGGAGCTTCGGGCTGCTTGCCCAGGTAGAAGAGCCCCTTTGTGTGGAGCTTTTCAACTTCCCAACATTCGCTGTCTCCATCACCCTCCCGCTCCCAGGAGATACCAACGGGCCGGTCAGGAGGCCACTGCAACTCCACTAATTACCACATATTAGGGGGTGTTAAAGCCTTCCTACAGCCCAACCCCAAGTGTACCCACTGTGGCTCCATCCCCCATCCCCGGGCGGGCTCCCTCCCGTGGATCCCGCTCCCGGAGCCGCGCAGAGGGGCTGCAATCCCACCTCGGCCACAGCCACGGAGCTCAGACTGTTCCCAGCTTAGCCCCAGCGCTGAAAAGCACAGTCCCAGATCACACCCGCACTTAGTTAGCATTTAGATAGGCTGGGCCGGGGCTCTGTACAATAGGCATCAAAGCTGAACTCTTGGTGCAGCGAGAGGGATTAATTTCTTTAACCAACATGCCTGATCTGGCCTATCTCATTACCCTGCCTTGTCAGTGTCGATGTTAGATTTGATTGAAGATTATACCATTTAGGCCTTTCCCCTGTTTTCCACAGAAATCAGGCCTATTGAATTGCACATTCTTCCATGGGCCCCTGTCAATACTCAGTGGCCTGAGCCTCTAATTCTGCTTCATTTAAACTTCATCAACTTTTCCAATCAAGTGGAAGGATCTGAAATAGGCTCCGTAAGCAGAAAGGCCCTTTTTCCTTTTGTCAGATAATTTATTCTGTTTTCTCTTTCTCTCCCCCTCGCTTCCCCACCTCTTTCTCTTTTTCTTCTTTTCGCTCCCTTTCCCTGATGCTGAAAATGAGATTACAGTATTTAAATGACTATGATAATCAATCGGGGGACCTTGAGCCGAGATTGAGGTTAATTTTTCTTAGCAGAACAAAGAAGCGTGATGCCATCGGGGATTTGAAGGTGCAATCTGTGTTTCATGCTCGTATTCCTGCCCCCCCCAACCCGAAACTGCACTTTTAGGAGTCTTTTCTTGTTACTAACTATGCAGTTGTTGTGATTTTTGTAAGAGTCAACCCCTAGGAGGAGAGAGATGTAATTTTGGGCTGATAAATAGCTAACAGCCTTCAATCAACAATTTTAATAAGAAAAAAAATCACTTACACGGTGAGACTGCACATCTAATGAAAGTGCTATCATTACCTTATTTATTTTTAAACACACTTGGAATAATTTTCAGCAGTGCTAGGAGTGGTCCTTCCAGCCTGCACAGCAGAGAGGGGAACTTTTAGCTGAATACCCCTTTTATCCAGCCCCTCTTCCTACTCAGCAGCTTTCTTGGTTACCTGAAAAAAAGTTGAGACTTTTGTCATGATTTTGCTAATCAGAAATGGAATCGCTTATGTTCATCTTAGAACCTGCCTTGAAATGGCTTGTTAAGTCTTTAGACGATGTATTTTTGGTTGTAACACGCCAGCATTCGCTCACCTGGATCATTCCCATTCCCTGCTCTGGAAGAGAGAAAGAGAAAAATATGCATTTCTTTGCTTCCATCCTAGCTGTCTTGTCAGTGCTGTTTTACACGCTGCCACCCAATGTTATCTTTTATTTGTGTCAGGAGAGAGGATTTGACAAGTTCAGTATACAATGTTCATTTGGCAAGGCAAATTTTTCATACCAATTTTGAGTAGAAAATGAAACCATCTTTCAACACAACGAGCAACATCATTTTTGGACAGACTTATTATGAGAAGAAGAATTGCAAAACTTTATTTCCCTGCACGATCCAAAGGAAAAACAAACCTGGAAATGAGACATTTAAACAAAAAAATAAATACATGTATGAATGTTTGAGGCCATCAGTTTGTTTTAGAAATAAAAAATAACCACCGGCTGCTGTCAGGTAGCTGTGGCCTCCTTTTTGTTAATCAGATGCTGCTGAATTTGGTTGCATCATAATGTAGCTTTGTTTCCAACCTTTTAAGCTGTCAGAGCATTGGGGAAGGCAGATCACACCGACTTGAGGAGTTTGTCAGCGTTTGCCAAGCAAAACAGTCATTAGTCAACAGCGTAGGCTGAGCTTTGGGAAGGGGCTCAGGGCCCGAGCCAGGCAGGCACCAGGGGCATTTCAAAGGGCTCTGGGTGCTTTGCCTCCCCCCAGAATCCCAAATGGAACTTCTGGCAGCACTAAATACTCTGAACAAGCCAATTAATGGGAAAAGCTCATTGTAAATTCTGCTGTCCCGTGTGCCTCACAGCAGGTTCCTTGGGGGATGAGGTTTTGTTTCTGACAGCCCCACCACCACAATGGGCTTCTGGTCCATGACAAGGACTTGCTGGTGCAACTGCACAGTGAGGACCAGGGCAGTTAAATAAATATTTCCTAAGGAAGACCATGCATTAAAAGGGTTGTCAAACCTTCACTGGGTGACAAATTCATTTTAGCCCCCAGGCCCCCTGGAAGGCTGGGAGGTTCAGCCTGAGAGCCACGCAGGGCTCTGCAGGTCCCCAGGAAAGCTCAGCCTGTGGTGGGAACTGGGACGATCTCTGATGCCCCAGCTATGCCCCTGAGTGAGTTTTGCCCCCAACAAAAGCAGCAACAACCCCAAGATGCCTGTCCACCCCTCAGACTCTGAGGAAGCTGTGCTTGTCTCAGGCACTGGTTTGCTCCAACAGCTTTCTCTCTCTCTCTAAGCAAATGTTGACTTACCACGGGGAAATTAAAAGTCCATTAGACTTTGCCACATTGTAGAGCAGAGCCCATTACAGCGGGCGAGTGGCAATTAATTGGTTTCCTCAGATATTACTTAATTCTGGGAAGGCGCAGTTAGATGGGAAGGACAAGGCTGAGCTAAACAATCATTTCCTAAAATAACATAATCTAAATAAACTAATGAAGTGATTACATAGTTATTAATCTAAATATAAAGAAGAGTCAAAAGAAAATATTGGGTATATAACAATTTAGAAAGAACAGTAGAGTTAATACCATTTTGCTTAGACTCATCATGAGGCAATCAGCATTTGTGCTTATGGATGGGTGCTGGGTTTGCAGATTAATTGTATTTCATGCAAAAAGCTGCCATTTCAAAGTGTCCCATCTTTTGCTTTCTTTGCTCTGTTCATACTACTCAACTTTTCAACATACACAGAAGGGGCTGCTGCCTACGTGGCATTGCAGGTTTGGGGGGTTGTTTTTTAACCAAAGTTAATTTTGGATTAAGAAAATGTAAAGCAAAATAACCATAAAAACAGACTCCCATGTGTGCAGACAGAATAATTAGTAATTTGAAAGTATTCTGGCGCAGGGAGGGCCCTCCCCAGGCAGTCCCTGTGCAGGGAGGCAGCAGGGAGCTGCAGGCTGGGGGTGCTGGGGGGTCCCCAGGGCCATGTGGGGTCCCCCAGCCTGCTGCCAGTGCAGGGAGCAGATCCAGGCATCTCCCACGGAGCTCTGCTCTGCAAAGCTCCTTCCCTTGCTTTCTCAGGGTACAGACAGTATTTGGCTTCAGGAGAATAAATAACTAGGCCTTATAAGTCATTAAAAATGTATTACAAGAAAAATACAGTGCAGCTATAAATAGAAAACAAAGCAAATCCTATATAAACTTTTACAATGACTGTTACTCAGACTATTTTTCACTGTCTGGTTTTAAGGGAGTTTAGCATCTGTGATCTCTGGAGACTCAGATCCCTTGAAGCTGCAGTTCTGCCCAGGCCTGGCAGTGCCCTCCCTGGCCTTTGTGAGGCTTCCCCAGCTGGGATGGTGGCACTGGGTGACCCACTCAGCCTGTCTGAGATGGGGACAGAGGTTCTGGTCAGTCTCAAACGGGATCTCTGGTGTTCCTCTCCTCCTTTTTTTTTAACTGGAAATATGTTACTTGTTTCTAATTCCCTTCATTTGTGACAGTCTGGCACATAGCAGTTACTTCCATAAAAGATACCACCTCCCCCTGCAAACCTTCACAGATACAAATCTTACCTTAATACAAAATAAACTCTGTATAGAAAGACATTAATCATTCAGTGATATATCATTACTGTCCTCCTTTTTGGTATTACTTAAAATAGTTCTCATAGGTAACATCCAGCATTCAGAATAATTTTTAAACCTTTCTTAATGAACTTACACCTTTCTCGAAGAAGCCAATATTATCTCCACATTCTCCTCAGTGCTCCAGCTGCAGTCAGGGCGAGCTTGCTTTCAGGTGGAGATGAACTTTGTGTTTTCAGGCTTCAATGTTAAGAATATTTGTCCTCTGTCATGTCAAGCAATAAAGTGGAAGAATTAGGTGATTAATACACCTTAATGCAACGTGGCAACTCAGCAGCAAAGAAGGTATCTCAAACTTCCAGCCAACTCCAGCTGTGTGATGTTATGACTTTAAAAAATCAAACCCTGCCTGTGATCCCAGTGTAAAAACTCTACCTTTTGGTACTCACAGCACTTAAACTCCCACGTGTAGCTAATAGGGGGCTCCAAGGGAAAGACTGAGCTGCCTTGGCTGGACAGTGATGAACAATTAGAGGTTGCAGCGCCCAGGTGTACTGAGGAATCCATAGTTAAATATTCAGGTCAGGGAAAGTAGGCCACAGACCTAAATGGGGAATCCTAATAGTTCTAATAACCCTAGTAATCCTAATTAGAGTTGTGGCTTTTTAGTAAGGAGTGTATTTTGTGCAGCTTACATCTTAAGAAATGTGATGTTTTCATCACTATTCTGCTGGACACAAAAGAGGGAGCTCCTTCAGTGTGGCCCAGAGTGAAATGTTCTGTTCATTTGCAGGACTGTGAAATAGCCACGGGCTGGAAGGCAATTTCAGATCTCCCCAAGTGCTGGGGTATTTAGGATCTGGGGTCATGGTGCCCTGTTTGGTTCCATGAAGGCATCTCTGATTCAGGACTCTGCAAGAGGGCGAGAGGTCTTGGTTTGCACCCGATCCCTGGTTGCAATGTAGTGACTCAAACTGGTTTGAAAATAAGCCTGGGCAGAGCAGGGTGTGAGGGAGGGCAAATTAGCTCTTCTGCATGGACACGTGCCCTGGGAACTGCTGGCTGGGGTTTCTCACCAGAACAGACACTTTTGGGCTAATTTCTACAAAACTGTGAGACTCAACAAGCGAGAATTGGGAAAAGCAATTTCCTCTCCATGAAATGTGGGCACTTGCTTTTTTTTTCTTCTCGAGAATCTCTCTCTACAATGTTCCCCCAGCCTCCCCCAGCTGGAGGCTTGTTGCCCACCTCCCTCCTGCAAGGTTCTTAGTGGGCTGCAGAGCCTTTAATTTGGGAATCTTACAAGGACTTCTAAATTGGCATGTTGGAAAACCTGTGATCGTATCTAGCGTGACCATCCCATCAGATGTGGGTCTGTGCTTTCACTGCCTTGAGAACAAAGCAGAAGACAGTTGGACACATGGGCTCCTCGACTAGAAAGGGCTTTGCTCTAAGAGGATATTGAGTTGTTTTGTAAAGCCCAATATTACGCTTGAATTATGCCTGAATAAGGAGAAAGGACATTGTTAAAGAGCCCTAAACATTGACCATAGTGGATCTTCTTTCTTCCAAACCCTTCAGCAGTGTTGTTTTTGCCTGTTAATGATTTGGTATTGTATTTATAAGCCGTCAGGGTAATCCAGAGAGCAGCAGGAGGGGCAGTTGCCTTAAATAAAGCTTTACAATCTGCTAATTAAAATGATCCTTCCTCTCCCTGTGCTGACTAATGAGACAGAAAGAAGAACCGAGGAGGGTTAATGAAAATGTTGCCATGAGATTCCCTATTTTTAAGTGGTCTTTTTAATGTTTGAATCTTCTTTACAGGTGTGGGGGGTGGAGAAATTTTCTTTCAACCTGTCTTGATCCATGTCCAAGAAGTTGTAACACGTGGCATTTGAAACGTCCAGTTCTATCTTTGTACTAAGAGTCTGTAACCATTTGAATGTAGCCTTGAGATGGAAAAAGCAATTTTGGGCTTAACTGAGCCCAGAAACAAGAAATGTGAAACCTGTTTTTAAGCTCAAGCTTCCCAAACTCCAAGGGAGCATTCGTACCCCAAGGACTGGGGCTGAGATCTATTGTGAAGGATTGGCACTGATGCTCAGTAGTATTTAGAGCTTTAGGTCATGATGCTCTGTTAAATGCAATATTTATCCCATGAGCATGTCACAGTTCACCTCAGATGTCAAGAATTCAATTAATATTCTCTTTAATAGAACACACCGTGACCTAACCTTTTAATACTCTTAGTGCGGCTGAGCCCTCCTTATTAGTGTCACTCTCTAACTCTCCTTCTCAGCTGATGCATCCAACAACAACTGGGATGGGGAAATTGGGAGCAAGGAGAGAGGGGAAGAGATTTAAATTACTTTTGGACCTCACTGTGAGGGTTTAGCAGCTTTATCCCTTGTAAAACCCAGCTCACAGGGGGCTGGCACACCCCACTTTGCCCATTTTTATGGGGTTGACATCTTGCAAATTTCAACTTTGTGCTGATTCAAACTCTCAAAATGCACCACCACATTTTTCGTGGTTTGAGCCAGACCAGTTTCACTGAAATTGCCCCAGGCTGACATCCCATTATGGAGCTTGGGGTCAGGGAACAGCATTCATGTGAGCAACACCTGCAGGATCCAATCTTTGGCTGGAAATGCTGTCTGTGTGAGGGTGGGTTATAAATACCCCGAGATTCTGAAATCAGGCCCTGCATTGCATCTGAAAACTGGCTCAGGAGGTGAGATCCCTTGAAAGCACCGTGATTTTACAGGTCAGAATGGAAAACTGGAGGGCTCCGCATGGCCTGAAGTCTATGGGTATGGCCAGCACAGCTCCAATGTTTGTGGTGGAAATCAGAGGCACAGAACCCGGTTTTGCCATCCTTGTGCCACCTCTAATGAGCTACCAGAAGAAAGCCATAAAAAACCAGTAAATTGTGTGTTTCACACCACATGAATTAGAAGGCAGGCTTAGTAACCTTTTGGGGTTTATATCTAGCTCTTTTAAAGAATAGAAGTAATTTTAAATACTCCTGATTGGGTTCTGCTTCAGACTGATACTTTTTCTCTGTGCATAACATATTAGAAATGGAAAGAGCTTGAACACAAATAAGTGTTTTTAATTATTCCGTGTCGGGGAGCCTTTACATTTTGAGAAGCACTAAATAGCAAAGGGGTTTTTTTTAAGGCAGCATTTCCCTGCCCTCAGGCAGGAGGGGAAGGATGGGGCGAGCCCAGAGAACACCTGCCTGCAGCTGGGAGGGGGCCACGCTATTACCACACCTGTGATTTCAGTAAGATTTGTTGGGGAGATCAGCCAATAAATACAGAGCGTGTACTGCAGCTCCTTAGAGTGGGAGGAAGAACAGACATTGTGCCAGATATTTTCATGCAACTATATTCATTATTTATGCAGAAGAAGAGATATTTCAGGAAAACAGAGCTGAACCATGAGTGACAAGGTATCTTTCCAGAGCGTAGGGTGCAGGAAAATTGCACTGAGGTTGACAGCTTTTTAATGTAGAGTCTCTATTTCATTGAATTACTGCATGTTGGCATTTCAAAAGTACAAGATGACCTATTTATTAGCTGTGAATCAAACAGAAATTACATGCTAGAAAATAAAAAAGTTGTATGTTTCTTCCAGCTGGTAAGATGCTTATCCTACAGAAATAATATATACATAAAGGAAAACCTGGAAACAAAGGATCATCAATCACAGGGCACTAAATTTAATGTCGTAGGACCTCTATTCATCTTGCAATATTGCGATCATATGTGCTTGTTCCCTAACATGTGATGTAATATTAAATGTATGTGTGTCATAATACTTTAAAATTTCACTCTCCTGCTCTGCTCTGGCTCCTGTCATCCCCTTCCCTATTGGAGAGGGAATATTGGCTTGGAAACTTGGCTTTAGCAGTAACATGGATCCTAAAGCAACACAAAATGGCTCTCTGAGATCAAGTTTTCCATGTTCCTGGCTGACCTCGTCAGGCATGTGCCCTCTCCGTGCACAGCCTGGGTCAGAGATGTCCCTGACTCGGGAGTGCCAGGCTCTAATCCTGCCTCTCAGCACAGTCAGCACCTTTTTTAGCACCCCAAATTCCCCCCCAGGCTTGAACAAGAGCTGCCCAACATGCCCTGTTACAGTTCATTTACACAGAGGGGTTCCTACAAGCCCCGGAGAAGGCAGGTGAGCATCACCCACCCAGCGTCTCTCACTCGCACATGGATGTGCTTCTTTTGTCCATCTCATCAAGACAACCCCCCAGAAATACTATTCTTCTTATCTTTTCTTTGATAGTGATGCTGTATTTCATTATTCCATCGGAGGTGGCATCATGCCATGGCTTCCAGGCAGTATTTGTAGGTCAGTGAATTCCAGAGCCTCTGTTCTGAGCAGCCTTTCAGGGTCCACCATTAAAAAGGCAGCTGTTGCCCAGGGAAAAGCACCCTGTTCCCTGGTGCTTTAAACATGTAACAGAGTCACAGCCAGCCCTGGGGCTTCTCTGTGAGCTTGTAAAATAGTAGGAATTTATCCACAGCTTCTAATGCAGGGAAACTACAGCTTTCTCTTATGAAAAAGCTGAATACCAATATACAGGAGAAACCAAGCACCACATGTTAGGCTTGTGTGGCTTTGCCTTCCTTCTTGTAAATGGGCAGTGCAAAAACCTCAGAGGGAGGTAACCAGCTACCAAACTAAATACTAAAAACTACCAGGCCATGCAGATGGAGCATTTCCCTGTGGGGAAGGCAAAAGTGGGAGGGAAAACTGCCCAAAGAGCCCAAGGAGTAGCCCTGCACTTTGCCAGAGAGGCAAATGCCACACCTGAAGGAAACACCCTCAGAAAGCCTGACAGTGTGTCATTTGAAGAGTGGAGATTCAGCTTTCCCTGGGAAGTTTGATACCTAGGATCTGACCAAAGGCCCAGAAGGAAACAGCTGAAATTGTTGGATTTGGCGACTGATATTCAAGTGAAGGTGGAAGAAGTTCCTGCCTTCTCCTCCCTCGTGTCCTTACCTAAACAATTACACAAGTTGCACGAGCAATAATATCCAAGCCCAAACTGGAACAATGTCAAATGCAGCTTTATGAGTGTATTTCATATACCTTTTAGCTCAGAAAACAAGTCATTTACTTTCCATTTTTTCACTCCAAGTACCACCATCATTATGAAGAGTAATCCCCACACCAAAAAAGAAGGGCAAATATTTGGAATATGAAAGGGTGTGGAGAAACACTGAGGAGAGAAATGGACACACTCAGAGTATGCAAGCCTAGCCCAGTAATCTGATGGAGAGATTGCTACAGGCCACCACCAGCCTGTGAATACCAGAATATGCACTATTAGGGTGAGTAGGTGCCTCATTTCCTTCCTCACCAGTCCCTCCTGTTCCCCCACCCAAAGTTTTGGTGTCTCACTGCGTGGCCTGGCTGTTGTTTTCCCAATCAGAGCAGCAGGATTTGTAGGGAAGATGAAAAGATTGCTCACTCTTTTCTTCTCATTCAGTTTGTTTGCAGTGTGGGCCATCGAGGTTTCCTGGCTTTGTGTCTCTCATCCTCTGCCCTGAGAATCCCCAGCATTCATAAAAGTGAGGCCACCTAAACCTGCACAGCTCTCACGTTACTTAGAATTCTAAGTCCATATGAACGTGTATCACCTATGTAGCATTTTTCTTTTTTAAAAAACAAACCTGAACCCCACAAATTGGCTGTGTGAATGAAGATTGCTGCCAGGTTTATCCTCACACCCATCAGTTTGTGTACCCAAACCCTTTTGGAAGAGCAGCTTCCACAACCAGGACTCTGTTATACCCCAGGGACTCTGGCCAAGAGCACCAAACTCACCCTGACTTTGCAACAACCACATCCCGAAGGGGCCAATTGAACCAGAACTTCCCAGTACAATTATAATCCCTGCTAATCCATCCCTGTGGCAGGGAGGGGCAGGACAGCATCACAACAGCTGCTCCAGCTGCCTGTCCCAGAAAGAGAGGAAGGAAAAATATGACAAACTTCCTGTTGACATATCTGAAACCCATCAGCAGAGGCACGTGGTGAACTTTGTAATGGCACCTTTGGCTCTGCTACTTTGCCCTTCTGGGACTGCAAACAGTGTCTTTCCCCAATCCTCAATTGAAATCAGCTTTGCAATTAATCGGCACCACTTGGATATATAAGTGTGTGTATATATAGATATTCTATCAATGTAATTTTCAGACTTACCAGTACAGTGTCTCCTCACAATAGCTGGATAAAGCACATTTTTAAATACATGCTGATCCCAGTACATTTGCAATAGAAGCAGGGCAGTTATTTCATCATTGCACATTCATTCAAAGTTAACACATAGGATCTTTGGGAAAAAAAATAAATCTATACATTAGAAACATTTAATTGACCACTTGATGTTATTCCAATCCCTCTGTGTTGAATCCTGAATGGTAAAACTTAACATGACTTTTTTTTTTTTGCTTGAATTATCCTCCTGCTCTTGCATATATACAAGCTACGTGCTCTAATGCAAGACTCATACATTCATCTTAGTAATTTATCTCATTTCCTTTGGAATGGTGTCCCTCAGTGGCTCAGAGAAAGTGGAGCGGTTGTTTTAATAGATTTGAGTTTTATCTGCCTCTCTATTTGCAGCAGGGTATAATAATAATAAATTATGATACTAATAAGTAGGTTGTGCAGAATGGACTACAGTGGTACCACTTCCCTCCCCCTCCAAAAAAGTAATTTATGGGTACATTCTTGTGACTTTAGGGGTGTAATAAATTATCAGGGTTCGTTTTTCCATCCAATTTGAGGCAGTGCAGCTGTGTTTTGCAAGCAATAAACTCTCTTGTTGTATTTCTTAGCTAAGCACTGAAAAACACGGTGTGATTTTTTTTCCCTCCCTTCCCAATTATTGTTGCAACGCCTGGTAGCTTCTCTGTAGTTAAGGGTTTGCCAGGGCTTCTATTATAAACCTCAATTTTCTGGGGCCTGTAACTTTGCTCTTTTAAATCATAGGGAGCTGGAACTTGGTGTACATCTCTCTAAATTTTATGCTTTTTTAACTGAGAAAAAGGCAAATTTCTTAAGGAGTCCAGAACTCAAAATGTGAGCCATGAGTGGAAGTCCCAGACTTGTGGATGTGAGGAGCTGGCAATGCCCAGTTGCCTTTTCAGCTCCTGAAAACCCAGTGAGTGCCTCTTATTTTGGACACACCTGAGGGCAATACCTGGATCCTAATTGTATTTTTGGCACTCTATAAGGAGGGGAGCACCGTGTGCCACTTTCCTGCTGGAGGTTTGGGGATCAAGGACGACTCAGCCCGTTGCAGAGCTGCCTTCCTAAAGGTGATGCCCTGCTCTTGAGTGCTGGAAATACAGAGCATGTAAAGGAAACTGCAGCAATTCACCCTTCCCCACGTGCAGCCTCAGCCAAGTGCATCGACCAAAATACTGCCAGAGGGGCTCTGGATTCAAGGAGAGGTTAAGAGTCTGTGTGGAGCTGGTTCCCATTGCCATACCTGCCCTCTTTGCATGTGGCCTGACCCGAGCCAGGGGCAAAGAAGGAAGGAAGGAAACGAGAAGGTGCAACAGCAACATTAGAACTGCACAATCTACAGCAACCTTGGAGACCGCGGGGCTGGGAAGTGCAGGGTGTGCCCAGCTCTGCCAGGAAACGGTGCATTCCTTCCCCTCTGCAAAATCTTCCTGCGTGGGGGAAAACCCCACCTGATTTTCTAAGGCTGCTCTGCACGGGTACAATTACATCCTGCACACCTTGTGCAGCCACTGCTCTGCAACAGGGAGCCAAATACCTTCTAACCCAAGGGAGGAAACCATGAGTGGAGGGAGTAAAAATGACTCCAGGTCTGCAGGGGTGCTCTTAGGGAGGGAAGGAGCAGCTCCCAGCCCCTTTGTGCAGGCTGCTGCTCCAGCTGCTCACACGAGGCCGTGCAGCAGTGCCAGCCTAACGCTGCTGCTAAAGCTGCCTTCTACGTGATCAGCAATTAAGCTGTGAAGTCAGCCCCTTAATATTATGTTAACATAGTTCAGTATATTAAATGTAAAACAAGTCATAATTTTTAAAGGTACCTCGGCTTACTGAGTTTAAATGAAGGCAGCAGTAGGACTATCACAGCCATATGCAAATCACCTGCATTTTAAAGCTAACAATAGATTTTGCTTTATTGTTTTGGCATTTAACGAGTGGGAAAATAATAAATTAAGCCACATGGGGAATCCCTGGTGTTTTTACAAACTGAAGCAGTGCCCATTTGGAGAGAGAACATTCCCCATTTTTCTCCCTAGCTGCATTTCTCTTAACCCACCACCTTATTAAAGCTTATAGGGCAAAATTCTCTTCTCATATTCCTCTGGCAGCTCTTAGTCCACATTCAGCTCTCCCTACCTTCCTGGCTGTCTTTCATCCTGCCAGCTCTCTCTGCAGACAGGAAACAGAAGAAGAGTAAAGACTGGCTGGGCTATGGGGAGTCAGAAGAAGGATGTTGTCATAGTTTTAGGAGGGTTACAATAGTTATTAGAGCACGGGCAGCTTTTTCTGCCTGCTGTAATAGGGGATGGAGTTGGCGGCTACCACTGCAAGGTCTGTGGAAGAGGCAGCTGCTTTAGGCTCTGCTCAGCAGCACAGCAGATCCAGGCAGGATCCAGCCAGGATCCAGGCAGTAAAATATCAGGGTCTCTGCCATGTGTGCCACCATGCCAAGAACCAGCTATGACACCAGCACCAGGCTCATGGCCCAGCAGAGCTGTGTTTGCTTGGGGCTGAATAGCCGAAGGAAGGAGGGGGCTGAACATCTTAGCAAGATGCCCTGTCTTGTTTGAAGCATTTTTGGATAGGTTTATAGACTGCCTCACCCATGGCATGAGCAAAAAAGAGTTGTATTTTCATTTTAATTCTCCTGGCTACTGATTCAAGCCCTGAGCCAGAAGTCAGGCTTGGCCATGAGAGTCATAGAATTATAGGATATCTCGGGTGGAAGAGACCCACAAGACTGATTGAATGGTGTGGATCTTGCAAGTGGCAATGTTTAGCTCTCTTATCAATAGTCATGACATGCAGCTGGAAGCAGATCACATCATGGATGTTTGAGGCTGAATGCCATCCTGGATGTGTTTTCTCCAGGCCATGTTTTTACAAGTCACCGAAAGGTAAAACACATCCCTTCACTGCCCCCACTGCTGCTCTGTGTGAACAAGCACAGACCTTCCTCGTGCCGAGCAGGCACGCAAGTGTGTTCAACATGTGCTTGTTTCCTGTGTTATCTGTGAGAAGTATCAATTATGTACATCCATGAACATACCCCTGCACCTCCATTCCCCCAGGAACACTTTTACTGACACCAAAGGATGGAAGAGAAATCAGGAACCAAGACAACCCAGTCAGCCTAAAGTGAGCACAGCACTGCAGCCTTAACTGGAAACAGCAAATTGCCAGGGAGAGTGAAAATCTAAACAAACAACAGGAACATGGAAAAATACTTTGAATGGAAACTGCAAACCTCAGACAAGTTTGGAACGTGCCTGGGGATAATTCCTCAGCTTCCATCTCATGGCTCTGTACCAGCTCTTAGAAAAGCCCCTGTGGTCTTGCCACACGTGTCTGTTTTCTGTCAAATCTGCTGTTTGTCCTATTCAAGGCATTTCATCAGCTGTGTGTAGTGTTTGCACTTACATCTGCACTGCATGGGGAGATTGCAGGCAGAAGGTTTGTGCAGCCCCGTGAATATGTGAAGCACTCCACAAGGATTAGGGTTATTTTCATAATAATTCTCCACCCCTGCCTACGTTTGAAGTCAGGGATGTCTGGTGGCTGAACCAGACAAGCAGAACACATGCAAAAGCCCAATTAGCTCCGTATTGCCAAAGCTCTTACAAACACTAATGCATTAATCATTGTAAAACTAAGAGAGGAGCACTGGTCTGTAGTCCTGGCTCACTTCAGTCGGGTTTTAACTTGACTGACACTGAGAATTATATGATGGGTCTTGTCCATTCATCTCCACTGTGCAGGAGAGGAAACAGAAACAAAGGCAGAGCATCTCTCTGGCCATACTGACCTCAGTCCATGATGCCCCTTTGTAAAACCTGACCAAACCTCAGGAGTAGGCACATCCTAGGTTCAGGTCCAGATGAGCATCGGCCCTCCTTGCAAAGCTTCCCATTACCCTCTTAGAAAATCACATGGAAAGTCTGAAAATGACATGAGAACAGACAGGGAAAGGCTAAACAGCAAAATAAGTGTTTGGTTCTGTAAGAGATGCACAAACACACAAAAGCAAGCTGGCTCTAGGAAGAGCTTTTCAGATTACTTGAATGTCTCTTAAAAAAATGGATTAAAATACAGATTCCCCCTATTATTTTTCAATAATAGAAGTGCAGCACAGAACAACTCACTAGTGCCACAAACTACTTTTTCATTTCTGTTTTTGTTTCATGCTTCAATATCTTCTTCCAGCTGCTTCACGTCTCCTTTTCCTTCTCCTCACTTTGATCTATTAGTTTTCCCCAGAAATGGGGTTTATAAATCATTGTAATGCAGCCCTGGGAAAGACGGTGCTTAGTGCAGGGAGAAATACATTGCAGCTAACAGCCACGGCAGGGAGGAAAACTCTCACCTCGTACAGGGGCTCTGGCGACAGGTTACGGATGGCGCTGGGTTATTTTATGTCTGCATTCCTGCCATCAGGGGCAGGGCCACAGGGAGCGCTGCCTGGACCCCCTCGCAATATTTCAAGCTTCCTTCTGCCGGCAAAAACAAACCACTCAGGGGCACGCAAGGGAAAGGAGAGGAGGAAAAATTGCCAGGAGAAGAGGAGGGGAGGCAGGACAGGTGGGGATGGATCACTCGGTTCCTGCTTTTGCACCATCGCATCTTTTTAAGAAAAGGAGAAATTTGTCTCCTGCCCCCTGAAAAGACGCTAATTCCATGCAGGACCCATCTATTGGCAGCAGTGGTGGGATCCAGCTCACCCATGAGCATTTCCATCCCTTTGAAAGCTTTTGTGTTCCCCTCCATCACTGCCCCAGTTTGCCCCTCCCCCGTGAGAGCAGGTACAGACACACCTGCTTCTGGTGTTCAAAAATCTTGTATTTGAAACCCAAGGATTGAACTTCTCTCTCTAGTTGGGATTTTGAAAGTTGGCTACAGTTATTAAAAAGAAAACTCATCTAGAATATGAAGCTGGGAGCAAGGCAAGGCTGGGCACCAGGTCACTAAGCAATCTCAAAACAGCCTTTCCAGGGCAAGTCAGTGACTTTAGTGTTTGTGGCACAAAACTGTGAAGGTCTGAACATCTTCCCTGCAAGGGGAGATCCCATGAGTCCCCTCCTGGGAATAAGGGTTGTTTCTCAATGCAGAAAACCCAACACCATCATACAGCCAGAGAGACAAACCTCTGTCAGCAGAGGTTTATGCACTTATCTCCTGCCCTGGAGTGCAACATGGATTAGGGGAACCCATTGCCAGCCCTATTTAATTAGGGAGGAAATCTTCATAACCTCCTAAGAGCAGCACAATCACATGCAAGCTACAGGCACTTTGAAGCACTGCTGTGCTTTTAGGATCACCAGCCCCTAACAAGACCACCCCGGGCAGACACACCATCCTTTAGTTCCGAAAGCACACAAAAGAGACACCATGCTGGAATCTTAGCTCTATCTTTAACAAAGCATTACCCCCTCCTCACCCTCTTCCCCATAATTGCCTTGTTATTGTCATTGGTGCCATTGTTCATTGGCTCGTAGAGAGGCCCGAGGGAGCAGTTCTGCCTTAGCTAAACCAATATCTCCTGCAATAACCCCCTGCAGTTTCCCCTTTGCTATCCCATGTTGAATAAATCCTCCATCTCTGTTTGCTGAATGATCATAAAGATATGATTGAAGTTTGAGATTTATGGTTTCCTTCGAATCAAGGAGCAACTCCAATAATGCCAGAGCCTGTTTGCTGACTGCTTTCGGCAGGATATACGTAAAGGGAGGTTTGTAAGAGCAGAACGAGGAATGCAGAGATGAAAGGGAGGTATTTTCTAGACATGCAGTGCACACACGTGCAGCCATGTAGAGGGGTTGAATTCACACACACACTTCCAGAGCCTCCTCCATCCAAGGAGCTCACTGTGGTTCCCAAGCACACTGCAAGGCAGGGAGTGCACACAGTATTTTACTCTAACAGCAAATCTGTCTCGAGTAGCCACACAAGAGACCCACAAGAACTGGTTGCCTGGTAAAGGAGGATCCTGACTAAAGATCTCACTCAGCTGTAGTGAAAACTGAAGTGGTTGCTGAAGGCTGGCAGAGGGCTGTGTGTTAAGGTGGTGCTTGCTGTCAGCTCTGTGCTCCATATGCCATGAGTTCCCTCTGAACTGTGGTAATGCAATCCTCTGGATGCCTGGGATCTCTTTGGGGAGTGCAGAGAAACCCTCTTGCTCCTGTGGGGGAACATCCCAGATGTTTCCTCTGATCAAAGCACCAACACCCAAAAAAACACCAACCAAAGGGGCCTTACCCTTGCAGGGAAAAGCAGCTGCCTCCTGGGGACACCCAGCCCTGCACCCTCCCCACTGGGGCAACAGCCTCCCAGGGAATCTGGTGCAGGATTGAGACCTTCGAATGGGATAATCATCACCTTCCCCAGTGTTATTGTCTTGGCCTGGGTGTCAAACCCCTCCTTTCCCCATCAGCTCAGTCCAGCCCAGCCACATTTAGTGTCTCTGTCATCCAGCTGTATCCCGGGAATTACACAGCATGGGGCACATTGCTATTCAGATTCAGGTCAATATTAGTTTTTTAATGAATAAACCACCACAAAGCTGCAGTGAAAACAAAGTTTGTGACTTTGGTGTCAAAAATCTGAACAGAGCATCCAAAATGCATCCCCTCGGCCTTGTGGCCGCAGCGCATTTGCTTTTCCCTGATCCACAGCCATTTATGCTCATTCTCATTTCAACAGAAACCTGTAAAACTCTTGCAGCGTGGTGCAGTCCTAAATTAAATGCACTTTAACATCCCTATATAACAAGGGAGTCTGTGCTCTTTTAAATTAATGTGTGTAGCTGAGAAGGGGACCTTTCCTGGAAAATTTATTCCGCTTTATTTGGAGCCAGAAAACCCCACCTCGTTGCACCTTCTCTGAGAGCAAAGATTATTTTGTGTGTTATAATGAGGAATTTGTAATAACGAGAGCGTTGTGTGTTAGACTAACTACACAAGGAACAACAGAAGACTTCTGTGAACAGCAGTGTTTGTGTGATGTATGGTAATATTTTTCCTCAGTGCATTACAAAAGAAAAAAGCAAGATAAAAATATCTTCCATTTTCTCCCTAATTTGTAGTTTTCTGGTGTTAGCAAGGCTTATAAGACACATGCTCCCAATTAGCTGCTCCTCTTAATTTAAATGCTTCATAAATTATCTCCTGCGCTTGTGGATTATCACTTCATAATGCGAGTTAGCATTTAAATAAATAGCTGCGATGTAGGAAATTAGAGAGGTTTACAGTCTGAGGCAGCAGCATAATGAAGGAAAATACCACAGCAGCTGAACAGGGGTTGGGAGAGATGTGATGAGACAGAGATTTTTATCCCCTTTACCTTTTAGCAACCACATTTGGACTGCAGCAGGGAAAATATGGGTCAGAACTCCAGCAGAGCAGGAGCCTTTCGTAATGGCTGAACACGAAGGGAACATAAAGAATTCTTAAGCACATAAAATATCTGATTTAGCAAATATGGTGCAATTATGAAGTGACTTTTCTGAGCCAACTCTTGGTTGACTCAGAAGGTCGCCCCTTTGAAAGAAACTGGGCTCCTCATGTACTCACCTGAGCAGTACCTGGCCCCTTGTGCTCTATCCTTCCCAAAAAATATGGGAGTGGGGAAAGAAACAGTAGAACAAAGCAGAGCTGGAATTATATTGAGAAAATTTGGTGGGGAAAGCAATGAGGGAGTCAGATTATGGATGATGGGGAATTTTAGAAATATATATTTTGAAGAAAACAATCATTAATTTGTTAGCCAGATAATTTTTGCTGTGTTTTTAGCACTATTAATAAGATCAACCCATGTGCAATGATAGTTTTTAACCAGTGGCAACGACTTCCCAGTGCTATTTCAGCCCAATTTCACAATTATTGTCATAAATGTAGAAAAGTAGGAAGACAGGGCAGGGAAAAACCTCACAACTCTTCCTTGGAGGATTAAGGGTCCCTCCAGTGCTTCCTGGTCTGTCTTTCGGTGTCACTGCTGCTTTTTCTGCCACTGGAGAAAATTCTGGGCAAATCCTGCCAGGAGTTAACCACGTTTGACTGCCAGGCTTGTTCAGGAGCTCCAGGCAGAGGCAGTGCTGGGCTCAGGACCTTTGGGTGTTTGTCTTGCAGAGCCCCCCAGCTCTCAGGGAAGTTCAGCTGCTCCAGCTCTCTCCTTGCTCACACACAGGAGCTCCCAGCGTGTCAAAATCATGGCTATTTTTTTCAAAAACACAGGAAAATCATAGAAGCCTTGACAGCCTTGACCAAAGACCAGCCTTAGGCAGGAGTAAAGTTATTAGTTACCTTATTTCCCGGAGAAAGTCTGACACATTAGGATTTCACAGTAACTGGCTGTAAGTGTAATGGGCAGGGTGTGATTTTGCTCACTAGGTTTTGCAGTTAAATTCCAGCATGTTGAATACATTTTGCTGTAGGACAGAGCAAATGATTCAGGCAGATTCCTGCATTAGCACAAGGCCCTCTGTGCTTAATGGGAAGTCCTGCCTAACTGACAGCACAATTTGGGGCTGCGTTGCATTTAATACACTTCAAGAGCGGGGGTCAAATTGTCTCATCATTTCCATCCGTACAACTCTGCTCGTCCCAGGGGGACTGCAGTTCTTCTGAACTCAGCAGGAATGAACATGGGCAACTGGACTGAAATCTGTTGGAAGGAGATTTCTGCCTGGACCCCTCAGGACTCAGGTGGAGTTTGCAGCCGTTGCTTGGAGATGAAGTTCACCCTGCGGAGAGTTCAAGTCAGCACAGCAGGATCCCCGTTTCATCCTATAATTTTCTATTCCAACACATAATGTTTAGAAACTAAAAAAGGGACTCATCCCGCTCCAACCAACATCTGAAAGTTTCCAGCTCTCCATCTCTCCAAGTTCCCAGGTGCTACAGGAAAGGCTCTGGGGGCCCAGCTGTACCTGTGGTCACAGCTCTGCAGTGGCTTTGTCCTCAGGGGCACATTTGCATCTCTGTTGGCCCTTTGCCTTCTGCACCAGGCAAGGAACAGCCACAGGTGCTCTGGGCTTATTCTCTGCCTGAGCCTCATAAGCCTCAATTTTGCTGGACTGTGAGGACACGGAAACCAGCTCTGCTGTCCCAGCTGCAAGGGCTCTTCAGGTCTAAGAAAAACCTGGCAGAAGTGTTGAGTGCTGAGTGCAGGAGATCAGGCTGGAAACCCCAGGACTGGATTCCTTCAGGGAGATGGTGCCACTTTTTACAGAATCACCTTTTCTTCTAAAAGGGCATTTTAAATAATAAAACTGGGAGCTGCTGCATTATCTTTCCAACTGATCTACTAATCATATTTCTTCAAATTTTATATCCCTGACCCTTGTAAAGGGATTGCAAGGAAGGCATTTTTTAAGCTGCATTTTAATAAGTCAATATGAAAGCTCAAAATTATTTAAAGCTTCTTAAATAGGATTATATTTGATTTCTTGTGGGAATAGTGGGGGATAGTCTAGTAAAGACATTCTGTCCTGCTGAGGTTTTATTACATTAAAGAAACAGCATCCTTTTTTAACAGCAAAAACTTTATCTATTCTCTAATGAAAATGGAGATTATTCTGTACATGAGGTGACTGAAGTTGGTAAGTTCCTGCATCTGTGATCAGAGATTAGAGTTTCTCCTTGAGTGAAAGCTGAGAGATTCCTGAACCAGAGGTTTGCCCGAATTTAACAAGTTGTCTCCTTGGCTGAAATATTTGAATTTTGTTCTAGGAGGTACCACAAGTGTATTGACTTCAGATAAATTCTGCTTTGAAATAACAGGTAGCTCTCAAGGCAGCCAGTATCTCATTTGCAGCCAGGGATTTAATTTAGCCTAAGAATCAGAGGTCTGTGCTGCTGGGGACCTATTTTACTATAGAGGAAATGTGGCCATATTCAGTCTGCTCAGAAAGGCCCACAGTCAAATTCTCACTGGAATCCAACTTCTTTAATGTCCTTGTGGTTTATAGGAGTGCTATGCTGGCAACATTTAGTTAATATGTTGTATTAGCACCCAAAGAAAAGCAGGAGGGTTAAATAAAAACTACCTGTGTGGAGTTGAAGGAGCAGCACTGAGTTACATGGTGTAAGCAGAAGCTTCACTAAACTGGGTAGCTCTGGACATAATCTGGGCCAACATCTGGCCTTGAGAACATAAGGGGATTTTTCTTGAAGTAGCAGATGGGGAGGTTCAAAGAACAGATACTATTAAGGATGAAACACAAAGAAAAGGTCATAACTGCTAGAAGGGGACAGAACCTTTTTAAAAAACCCAACCAAAAAAAAAAAAAAATCAACCAGCACTGTGCATTCTCTTTAACATTTAGAGAATGTTCTCTCTCATCCTGAAGTAGCCCACAGCCTGCTCTCAGCTAAACCTGGTGCTCCCACTGAAGGCAACATCAACATTCCCTGGCAGAATTTGACTTCAGGGTTTGCAGCACAGCAGGTACCCCCAGTGCTGTGGTTCTCCAGGAAATGACAACCCCACTACACCTTTTCCAGCTCCTCTCTGGATGCCCCCCATTTCTCTGGGAATCAACTGCAAAGATGATAAAATACCTTTTTTTTTTGCCCAGGTGCTGTTCACTATTCTGCCCACATTAGTCCCACAGCTTCCAAAATTGCTGCCACATCAAAAACAGAATTATTGCACCGATTTTCCCGCCCTGATGTGTCCACACATGCCTCCCTTGTCCCCCTGATGCTGCCTGTAGGGAGAGCAAGGACTCAGAGATGTCTCTCTCCATTCAGCTGCCCCATCAAACCTCTTTGCCATTGTCCTTTCATGTCCTCAAAACTATCCTAAGCTCATTCTGTCTCTTAGAGGTGACTGGTGGTTGTAGCTCAGGAAAAATCATGCTCAGGTAAGGTCTCAGTCTAGTGGTAGCTGTAAACTGCACCGGTCTTCCTTTAGCCCAGGTAGCCCATCCCTCCTTTCAGGGGCTTTGTCTTCTGCCTACAGACCATGTCTGTTCTCCAGGGCTGTGAGCAGGCAGGGCTGATGGGAACTTCACAAGCTGTGACACCCTCTACAGAAACACGTGTGCTTCTTTGACCTTCAGCACTGGCACAGAACCTTACACAGACACAAATTTATCTTAAAGTCAGGAGCAGATTTAATAGAGCGGGAGAAGATCGTTTTCAATATTTCCATCTCAATTATAGTCAAACACCTCGGTGAGTCTCAGCCTTTGGGGCTGTACCTGGGCTGGCTGCTCCCAGCGTGGAGACTGTCGGCAGCATCAGCAGAAATAGCACAACTGGGCAAGGTGTTGGTGATTTATCAATGCTGAAGTAATTCATCCTGACACGGAGGCACCGAGGAGGAGCTCAGGGTCCAGCAGGTGCCCCCAAAGACCTGAGAGTTATGCGGTGCCACACATCGACAGCGACAGACTTGGGATCTGACTCCTTAGCAAAAAGCCACCTCTTTTTTTTTTTTTTTTTTTTTTTTTAAAACGCTTTTTAAAAAAACAA
>VXBX01003748.1:32217-43161 GCA_013400415.1 Scytalopus superciliaris | reverse complement strand
TTTTTTTTTTTTTTTTGCAAAACCGTTTTCAAACAGCACAAAGAAGCAGCCCTGTTATAGAGACAGGCAGTTTTAACAGTTGCAATGCCTTCCTGCTAAAATTGTTCCTCTAACAGCACATCATCTGCTAACTCAATAAAGGGTGACTGGTATTCAGAGTGCCAGAATTCTGGGGCAAACAGGGTTTTTCAATGGGAAACTAGAAGGAGAATACACCCCTGAAGACAAATGAAAGTATTGTGTACGCAAACACTTTCATATCTGCCTGGCCCTTTAAAACCAAAATGATAGAGTTCATTTGCATTTAGATCTCTTTGGCTCCCTCTTTTCATCTAAAGACAAATCCTCACAAAGGCTGCTTAATTAGACCAAATTAGATTTCCACCTAGTGGCTTGTCATTCATTAGAAAACGCTGTTCTTTTTTTCTGTTTTGGTAATTATAAGCTGGTCTCGCAGTGTTCACTTCAGGCTCAAAGTCTGACTTGCATTCATGATTTTGTGCAGATGAGAGGAAAATTATTCAGTCGCATCAAGTCTGCCCATTTTACAAGTTGGATAAAGATCATCACTGGAGTCTTTTATGTAATGGGGTATACTCTTTCTTAAGTCTTTAATGATTAATTGTAATAGCATATCTCATGGCAATTTTCAAGACTAAAAGCTGAGTGCAAACAGTTCTCATGCAAAGCCACTGTATCAGACCTTCCCTTCCAAAGTGGGGATTCCGTGCTGTGTGGCCGTTGGTTGTGGGTGTTACAGCCCTGTTGTGAGCAGGGGAGATGTTGCCTGGGCTTGGATAGGTGGAACCTGGGCTGGAAATGCCATCTGCCTTCTCCAACTGCCCTATCCAACCCAGCCTCCACTGCCAGCATTACACAAAGCGTAGCTTTTAGAGGAGAGAACCTTTCAAAGTTAGACCTGGCACTCCAAGGTTGGTATCTAATAAGGCTGCAGCTCGCAGTGCAGGTCAGTCAGGAGCACAGGTTAGCACAGACTGCATGTGTAGACATACTCTGGGTTAGCAGCGTGTCTACCCTGTCTGCAGTATTGGTAATTAAAGGAGTTAAACTCACTGCAAGATCCTCGAGCTTTGCCATTCCCCACTCCAAGGGCAGCGGTTTGCCCAGCCACCACCCTTTTCTCTGGAAGAATCTCACACTGCTGTGGGACACTGTAATAATTTGATCTCCCACTCTGAATTCAGGAGACTATTAGGAATAGCCTGCTTTTTTTCCCCCATTCCAAACTCCATTCCCTCTGCTGTCCCGCATGGTCACAGATTCCCTGCCTCGGTTTCCCCACTACTGCAGAGCATTAATGCTCAGTGGCATGTTTTGAAGCTTAGTAAATCAGGGGCAGATTTTGTGGTGGTCCATCAAGCAAAACTTGCTTTGACTTTGACCTTTAATGCTTATGAAAAGCTTTGAAGACAACTGCCAACTTATTATTAATAATCTTCTTGGGAGTGGAAGTTACAAGCAGTTAGCGGCAGGCAGCCCAGCAGCCTCCAGCCCCTGCTAGGATTTCTTCTGCACTAACAAATCCAGATTTCCAGGTGTGTTTTATAACAACACTCTTTTTTGTGTGAGAGGGGAAAGTAAGTTTTTTTTCCCTCCACCCTTAAAAAAAAGAAAAAAAAAAATCTCATCAAATTTGCCTTTCTCAAAACACTGAACATTCCCTTTCTCATCTACCTAAACCTGATGTTGAGTTACTGTCCCCCAGAGGCTTTCAGTAGCTCAGTTCTGATGTATCCCTGCACTTTGTAGCTCACTGCCTTCTTAGAGTGTAATCAAACATCAAGCTAAGTAGCAAATAAATCTCCCGATCTCATAAGCTGCACAGCAAGATCATGTAAATGCAAATGAAGGGCTTGATTTCAAGCTGTCGCGGGGGGAAGGAGGGAAAAATGCTGGGCCTTGTCACCGCAATCACTTCACTCTGCAAGTGCAGTAAATCTGCAATAATAATAGTAATGGCAGCGTGACGGGAGGCTCGACTGTCCAAGGGGGTGTCGTGAAAGGGGAACAGAAGCGAGGAAGGAGGCAGGGCCTGGAGGCTGCAAATGCACCAGCACGGAGTTTGCAGGTGTCAGCAGAGAGGAGGGGACGGGGCAGCGCCGGCTGAGCTGCAGCAGAGAGGATTCATGGATTTGCCCAGCATTCCCATCCAGCGAAGGGCTGCAGAGGTAGGGATTAAAAATCCATGCCTGTCTCTGCACAAACACGTCTCCAACCCGTCTCAGTTGCTGTTAGAAAATTGATGCAATGTGTGTCACCAGGCCATAAATACCAGGGGGTGAAACCCAAATAAGTCTTGCAACAAAACCTGGAATCCTGAAAGGTTTTGTACTTCCTTACACCTTTACTTAACAAACAGACCCCTTCTATTCCTTCACAGCAAACATTTTCCAACGCTCAAATACAAATCCAGGGCTCAGCCTGGGGCTACACAAATCAGCAACTACCTGGTAAAGGTCAGGGATATCTCAGTACACCCAACACCTCTTGCTTTTCAGCCAGCCAAGGCATCCCCAGTGACCAAATCCCCCCCCCAGGACTGTGCTGGGGCCAGTCTGAGCATGGCACCCTCCAAACCCAGTCCAGACACACCTGGCTCAGCCACAGAAATTATCCTGTCCAGGGGGAAAGGATGCATTAGCCAAGTCCTTAAAGACAGTTTGAGAGAGCAAACAAAGCCTCAGTGCACATCTCCCACGGCCCTGGGAGGAGGTGTTATCTCTGCTGGGTGCTCTGGGAATGCTTCAGGAAAAAGTCTAGAGTTGTCCTTTCCCAATGGGCTGGATAAACAGCATTTAAGATGCTGGATTTTCCTCACTGAGGTCGTAAAGGGAGAAAACTTGCAGAAGGTACCCAGAGAAAATTAGGACCGCCTGGGATGCAGAGAGAGACGGTTTTAATTAGAGCCAAGAGGTGGGAAATAAGGCAGAGAAATGACATCTTAATGAGGTTTAATGAAGTTGTCTGCTGATGGGCACAGCTGTCAGACAGATCTGTATTCCAGCCAAGCAGCTTTGTGACAGGCTAAACCTGAACACAGGGAATGGTGCTGGAGCTGGGGGAGAAAAAAGGACCTTCTGCTTCAACTTTGGCTCACTCTCCCCTCTGCTTTATGACAGAGCACACCTATAATGCCCCAGGACAAACAAATGAAACCAACCCATGAGCTGGAAACAGCATTTTGCTAATTTATGAATGAGAAAGGCTGTAATCTTGGATTACACCATGCAAGATTCATTCCTGCTACATCCTTCCCTTCTTCTGTAGGTAAAAGATGTTGGCAGGCAACCAGAGTCCTCTGAGTTCGTTGATTTTTCTTCAGGCACAGACTCTCTCTCTTTAACATATTGGACCAGATTTTTTTTTAATTAATTATCCAGCACCTTCAGCTTTATTTATTCAGTGCAAAGTGACTGTAAAGTGCCACCTGATCATAAAAGGAAACAGCATGCACTCATTTTGTGATGGAGTAAACACCCAACTGTGCTAACTTCAGGTGCTCTGCAAAAGGGACTCTTTCAATCCCGTCTTTTCTTCCATTCTACAGAGTTCTGCATTCCAGGGTCTGGAAGCAGCTTTGCCACAGGTTACAAACCTCTCTCCTTTCCTGCAGTTCCTCAGCACTTTCCTCCCATCTGCCACACCTTTGCCATCATAGCAGATTTCTGACCTCACTTAACTGATCCGGATTCGGAACATGATCCCTGCAAAAAGCCTTTTCTCATGCGTCTGAGGAACGTTACAACATTTCCCTTGTATTCCGGTGACAACTAATCTAAAAATAGCTGTAAATACAGGAGAAACAGATCAGCAATGAAAGCTCCTTCATCATCCCTGGCAGAGGTTTCTGTGCTCTGCCCCAGCTCCCGACTCGCACGCAGCGGGCACATATGGTGCGGCACTGCCGGGGTGGCACTGCACTCGTGGCAGCACTGAAATCCTGCTCACTCCTGGGCACGTCTGCAAGGGACAGTCCCCTCCTCTGCTCCAGGGTCACAGGAGGCAAGGCAGCCACGTCATGCACGGGTTGCAGCAGGCAGCTCGATGGATGGCTTTCAAAGGGGTCTATTTGCAACAAAGGGTCTGTGCTTTGGCACAGGGCAAGGAGCCTCACGGGGGTTTTGAGCCCACCAAAGGGTCTCAGCAAGTCCAGAAAATTCATTTTCTAGTTAACTTGTGCTCCTGAGAGTCATGAGAATACCACACCTGCTTTATAGCGTCACAATTGTGGGGATTTAATAGGAACAACATGAAGCACCTTCCTCCCAGGCCTGAGAAGTAGGACCTTGGATTTACCTGAAAGAACCAGTGATCCCAAACTGGCAAAGCTGGCAGCCAGCTTGCCAGGCTCTGCAGAGGAGCAGACCTGTTGTCACAACATGGACAGGGCACCACCATCTCCCCCCTGGACATGCTGGAGAGGATCCCAGTGCCACAGCCACCTCGTGCTTTTAGGGTTTTATGTAGCTGCATCTAGAGACAGGAGGTGAGAAACTCCAAACTGAGTGCACAAAAAATGTCTCCAGGTGCAAGAGTCTGAGGAATTAAGAGCAAATTCTAGAGAGCTCAATTCAGAGCCCTCTGGAAAGGTGCCTGTTCTGGGCAGGGGTTATTAACCCTCACTCTCCAGGCAAAACTGGCTCAGAGAGAGTTTTGCCTGAGCTGAGGGTGATGCAGAAGAGCATATTGGAAAAGCAGAGGAGAGGAGAGCCGTGGCTGCTCTGAGGCCCTGGCCAGGGTGCTGACTGGGAACAGAACATAAATTTGGGTTTGGATGATGTTCCTACACAAGCAGCTCCAGTAAGCTGGGTCCCTTATGAGCCTCAGCCTGCCACACTGGCAAGTTGGAGGCGGTTCACTTACAGTCTCTCTTTTCACTGGGTCTCTGCAGAAAGGGCTGCATTTGACTCAGCATCTCCTGATGACACAGTGTTCACTCTGGAGTGTAATAATGGCCATCTCAATGTTGGTGTTCAGTGATTCACCCATGAGAAGCACTAGAGTACTTCAGCACCTGACCTGTCAACACCTACAACATCCCAGCTCCTCTAACACCCTTCCCATGGAAAATAACCTGTCCCAAAGCACCCACACCATGCCCTCAGGGCTCCTGGGGACTTGTTGGCTGACCCTGCTCCAGCTTTCCCTCACAGGAATGCACAGCCCCAAGCTGCCAGTCTCCCACCCCTTCCCTTCCCTCCTCCACAGCCTCCCTTTCAAGCAGCAATAAGGTTTCAAGACACACACATCCTGCAGTGACTTCACCATGGAGATGGGAGGGGAGAGACAAAAGGGGTGAGGGGAGGTCAGTTAATCCCACAGACACCACCAGGCTGGCACACACATGGGCTGGGGAAGAGTTAATTTTAAAACTAAATACAAATGAAGTTATTGAGCTCAAGTTCTTTTCTGTGCTCTAAACCCCAGGCTCTGCTCTCCCTTCTTCATCCCCCTTATCCTCCTCCTGCAACATGCCTTGTGTCTTGATTATTCCCAGGCAGGAGCAGCCATGTGATTGTGCCTGGGGAAGTTTTTGTCAGTTTTTTGGGAGGATACACAACTTGGAAATGAAGCAAAGACTAGCAGCAGTCTCCCCAGCTGGGCATCCCAGTCAAAGGAGAGACTAACCAAACAAGAATGTTTCGAGTCCATATATATGAGTCAGGATCCCTATTTCCAGCAAGACTAACTGGCTTTATAACTTTATAAGTACAAACTTGTGTGAAATTCAGCATCCTTTAGGCTTCAGCTCCCTTTGGCACTGTAGCACTTACTTGTGCAGTGGGATTCAAACCCCTGCCAAGCGGAGCCACAGCCATGCCTGGTACTTGTGGCCATGTTCTGTTACAAACTTTTCTTTTCAGGGGCTTTATCTTATCAGAAAAAACTCTTCATGCTTCTCTTTTCACTTTTCTGCAGCCAGAAGTGGGGAAGCCCATGAGAAACTGCTACTCCTTGCCAGGCTTTGACTTTGCTTATGGGCTGTACATGCACAGGAGAGATGGAGGAGTGCCTGAAGGTATGACACTGGTATAGACCTGCAACATAATCCTAATGCTAGCAGGGACTCTGCTCTCCTTCCCGGGGCTCTTTAATACTTCTCATCAAGCTGGAGGTGCAGAATTCCAACATTTCCCCACTTTCTTTAGTATCACACCAATTGCTTGGTGAGCAGTAAAGTTTCTCTGTTGTATTGGAAGCTTTCAGAGGCTCTCACAGAGCCCAAGCAGAGAGAGGGATGGCAGCTGCAAAGGGCGATACACCTTTGCAGTTAGAGCTCCTGCTTTGTGCTCTCAGGGACAATCTCCCTGTGAAATCAGAGCAAGCCAGGGTGGAGGGTGAGCAGACACCCAATTCAGGTGGGAGGTGGGAAAGGATGTGAAGTTCACTGCACAGCAAAGCCACGACAAAACATCCTGGCCACACAAGGCCCTCGTGCACGGTGCACGAACGTCAGCCTGGAGTTAACTGAGATGCCTCACCTTTTTCTCTTTGCCTCTCATCTTTCCTTCCACCTCCAGCAATAGGCCACTGGGACACAGTGAAGGCCAGGGGCACAAAAAAGATCATGCCCCGAGACTTTGTCACCATGAACCGGGGGGCTGCGGACGCCGGCTGCACCACGGCCCGCGAGTTTGGGCTCTACCACAAGTTCATGGACATTCGGTGCAAAGACGAAAGCGGCCGCCGCAGGGCGTGGGTCTCCACAGTACCTGCAGACATGACTTTCGGCAGGCCACCGAGGTAAGGGGCCCTCCTCAGAGGGAAATTATCCCTTCCCACCCTCACGTCTCTCCCACGTCTCAGCTAGCTCGGTCCCCAAAACAGTGTCCTGAACCTGCATGTGCTGAGTCACAGCGTCCCTTCTGTGGAGTGATGGAGAGGGTTAAAAGTTAAGGGAGAATAAGAATGGAGACCCAGCTGCTGCTTCCCATGGTCACCATGCCCCACAAAGGTTCCCTAAACCAACTGTTAAGGGAGGATGCACCAGCAGAGGGGTTGGGTATATCCCCACACACACCCCACCCCCTTTCACATGACAGCTTCTATGTCTGATTACACTTCTGTCAGATAATCAAGTACCTAAATCCAACATTCATGCCACAACACAGCCTCATTTCACCTGTGGCATTAAGGGCTTGGAACCTCTTAAAAATATGTTCAATGCCAGCCCTGTAAGTTAAAGGAGTAGGAAGAGTTGTAGGCCAGAAAAACAGCTTCCCAGGGTCAGAAAATCAGAACGACAGCATTTCTACCTATCTGCACTGGTAAAAATACTCTGGTATTCTCAAGGGAGAACTTCAGCACCTTAGACTGACTCCCAGGTCCTTCCACTGCCTGTCCTCCACAGGAGCACAGGAGGCTGAAAGAGCCAGTGTGACTCCAGCACAAACCAGTGCTCAAAGCCTCTCAAAGTCCTGCTACTGCTGGAGAACAGAGGCTTTTTTTGCTCTGTGCAGGTCTGGACCAGACATTAGGTTTCATTTTAAGAGCTAGATAATAATCACTACCAGAAAAATAACAGCTACAAATTCTAGAGAAAAGACATGATGAACGGCACCGTGTATTTTACATGATAGTAAATGGCCTTTGCATATGCAAATTGAATGGATTTTAAAATGGTATTTAATGACAATTTTCGTAGCAGACATTAACATTAATTGCATCAAAATGAAAATGTAGCATTAGCTTGCTGTTAGCTGCAAATGCCCCAGCTATAAAGCTTTATCTTTATCAGTATCAGCCCTCACCGATGTGACAGGGCTGCTCTGCAAATTGCAGGCAAAAGGGCTTTTATGTTGCAAAAGTATCCCCCAATGTGGACCAAAATCAACATCAATTTTGCTTTATTTCTTCATAAACGGAGGTTAAATGGCTGCCTGTAAGAAGCCTAGGCATGTTTCAAAAGTTTTAAGGAAAATCTGCAGACCCCACAACAGCAGAAGTAGTGAGAAAGGGCTTTTAATTTAAAGTTATTATTGTACATTGTACAACTTGCCTGCTCCTTAATAGCCACCTTTTATGCAGACTGATTGTATTTATCCCTTTACTTTAAAAGCACGTTATAGATAAAATCAAATTACTGGGATTACCAAGGAGTTGTTACAGCCATTTCAGTAAAAGTGGGAGTTTAACACACTTTTCCATGACCGGCAAGTTACAGATCCCAGCCTTGGTGAGCACTCCCCAACCCAAGCTGGTCTCCGGTCACAGCTCCCAAGGCTCAGCAAGACCAGTCCTGCTAAAAATGACTTGGTTGTCAATGGATTTAAGTTGGTTTTGGACTCTGCTGACCAAGAAGGCACTTCCAACCAAGGCACGTGCTTGGCTGGGGGCAGAAGGAAATGGTGGCCTTTTCCCTGACTCCAAGCAGCTCCTGCCTGTTAGAAATCACAGCTTGGATAAATACCTCGGGTGCAGTGAAGTTTTTCAGCACAGAGCCTGTCACTGCCCAGCCCACAGCACAGACAAGGTGCCCAGAAGGGCAGAGAGCAAAGGGGTGTTCCCAGCACGCCGGAGGCAGCTGGAGACACCCTGCCCGAGGGCAGCCCCAGAACAGCAGTGCCAACCCCCCAGTCTGCACCCACAGACTCTCCCACACAGCTGGAATCGCAGCACTGGGGTTATAACCCACATAACTCAGCAGCTGCCACAGGAAGGTGGCTGTGGGCAGTGGGCAATGCACAGGGGGCTTCTTGAGCCCTGGCAACTTCTCTCCAGCTCCTGGGCTGAGCTGCTAAAGGCTCCCGTCTCCTAAAGGCACCAAGGTCAGGAGTTCTCCCCAGGCTCGCCCGTACGAGCTCTCCTGGATCATCCCAAACAGGAAGGAGCACAAATGCTGCGGTTGCTATTAGTGCCTTATTAATCACGGCCGGCCCTGCTGCTCCCCCTAGCACAGCAGAGCACTTGTGCTGTGCTTTCCCCTCACGGTGGACGTGTGCTGCATGGAGCATTTCACCAGGCAGCCTCAGACAGAGGGGGATTTCTGAAGCTTTGAGGCCTCTTTCCTTTCTTTTCCTGGGATATTTACCTTCAAAGGTCACCCATACCCCTCTATTAATTCCCCATAGGCATCTTCCAGGAAAAGAAGCAGCTCTGCTTTTTGCTGATTCCCCCCCCCCCATTCTCTCCCTCCCTTTTCCCAGAGTAATGTTTGCTACGAATCATGTGGCCAGCTTTGTTGTGAGAGTCATAAAAAGGACATTTTTCATCTCTCCTTTTTCCTGCTCTCGCTCCCTTCTCTCTCTCAGTATCAGACAGAGATTTATTCCTTCCCTGATGCCTGTGGCATTCGGAGCTGGGAGGGGTCAGGAGAGGCACTGATGGGACGATAATAGATAATACAGTGGTTCCCCAGGGTCTTGTCCAGCTCCAGAGCCGATCCATCAGCAGGCAGTGCTCGTGCCAAGGTCAGTGGTAACGAGGATGTGGTGGGGTCCCAGCCTCCCCCGTGGGGCATCCTCCAGTCAGGCTCCCCCGACTCACACTCCAATCCTGATCTCTACAAGAGCTGCCTTGTAGAGCCACAATTTGCAGAGAGCACATGTCCACTGAGTGCAGGCACTGGGCTAACAACACACATGCTCAGCTTCACCTGCCCCTCGTCCCTGCCACAAGGTCTGCAGGTTTGTCTTCCAAGGAAAACACCCATCGCTGGCAACACCAGGAGCTAAACCCCATCCACATGGTCTGTGCATGACTTTACAGAGCTGTAAGATCTGTGCTGTCCTCCTGGCCCTAAATCCCAGGTCCTTTCACTCAAAGTAACCCCAGTGCTACTGGCAGGTTATTCAACCCCCATAATCTTTGCAATAATGACCTTGTTTTACAAGGGGGAGGATGGAGGGCAATGAGAGGGCTGGGGTTTGATGATCCTCCAGGATCTTCACTGGTGTCAACATAGCCTGTTATTCAAGGTGCACTTGGAAATCCCAGTAGATGTCCAGACCCACATTTATCATCCTCCTGACCACCTTTTCTCATTGAATTTCACTGGGCACTGAAATTAGCCAACATTAAATGATCATTTTTGCAACTAGGGGAATCACAAAGATTCGGATGCTGTCTACAGCTTGATTTTAGATTATATTAATTTGTGCAAGGTCATACAATGAGTTTGAAGCCAAAACAACACCAGCACACAGTTGGTACCCCAAGCACAAGTTCTCTCCCCAGGAGCAAGCAGAGTGCACCCTCAGCATGAACACACTGCCCAGCATTGCCAGGCTGCTTTGAGAGAAAAGCTCCTGGTAAGTTCCCTAATTCTGCCCACTATGTCCCAGAACCTATTCCTGGCCACAAGGACTGCACAGACGTGCCACTCTCTGCCACTGTGCGCCTCCTTCCAACCCTGCGTGGCCATAACCCTGCCTCCCACGTGCTGCCATCCGCTTGGCAGTTGGCCTGGAGGTTGGGCTGACCTTGGGTGTGCTGGCAGGATTTCCCTGGCACTCTGTCATCCCCATGGCTCCTGCAGGGTCCCCCCCACCGGCTGCCTTCGCTTCAACTGTCCCTTTCCTGAATTTTACATCCCATTTTCCTTCTCTCCTCATCTCCTCCCTCCATTTCACCTCCCATTCTCTAAAACTGGTCCTAATCATTTGGCAGCTGCTTTCACCATGTTCCTGCAGCAAACTCACCTCTCTAAAGCATTTGGTCACTGCAATCTCTCTTCAGATTGTTATAATTGGCCAAGGGCATCAATTATCTAATACCTCCTCTTTAAGAAGGAGGCTTTCAATGCTCATGTTCTGCTTAGCAAGTGGCCTTTCCACCCATGATGTTTTCACACAAAGTTTAGAAAGCTGCCCAAAACGTGCTGAGGTATTTCCAGCATTTCTTTGGCACACAAAGGGCACTGGTAGGTTTATTTTTGAGATACTTAACATTTAGGTAATTAGTATATGGGCCTGGGGGGGGGGG
>VXBX01003748.1:15620-28977 GCA_013400415.1 Scytalopus superciliaris | reverse complement strand
CCCCCCCAAACCTCATTAACCTTTCAAGAAAGGGTTAAACTTTGAGGACAGGCAGCGACGCAGCAACACGGGTTTTAACACCACAACAGCAGACAAATTCCACTCTGTGATTTATCTGTTGCGTGAGCACCTATGCGGGGCCACATCCTGCTGCCCCTGAGCTGCCACTGGAACGAGAGCGGCGTTTTGGGCAGAGCCCAAACAGCTGCGCAGCCGCCGGGGAGCCGCAGCCTGTGCACATTGTCCTCTGCTCCCCGCTCTGCCCGAGCACGTCCTGAGCAGCAGCAGCGCAAGTGCTGCAGGAGCCGCCTGCCCTGGCTGCAGAGCCACCTGGAAAATCCGCGGGATGAAGCTCGCACTGAAATATTTACAACCCGCTCTGCTTTTGAATTATACAAGAAGAAAGCAATCACGAGTCACGTTTTTGCGCTTTTACAACGCAATTTAGCAATCAAACTGATTGCACCTTTCAAGCCGGTATAAACCCCCTTCCTGAGCCAAGTCCTTTGTATCCACTTTTGCCAAGTATCTTTTTCTTTTTTTTTTTTTTTTCCCAGTTGATATATAAACCTTTGAAAATAAGTTTGAGGAGAGACTGACAACCTTGAAACCTCAAGAGCAGCATGGCATTGACGGGTGCCGCTCCCTGAGCCAGGTATTATAGATAGATTTTAATTTCATTTTAACAAAATAGCTGTCTCCAGTGGAAGAAGCATCAAGAGCTAAATGAGGACCCGTCTTGAGCTGAATCACGTTGAACAGACCTCGGCACTGTCATTGATTTTCTGGGAAGAAAAAAAACGCCTCTGGCTACTAAACCAAATTAGTAGTCACTGATGACCAATTATTTTGCCCCACTGTGAACGGAGAGGCGTACTAAAATTCCAGTTTGTCAGACCCAAGGCTCTCTTCTCAAACACCTTTCAACAAGCGTGTACCAAAAATCCCTCAGATGGTTCTGACGCCTTCCTGTTTTCGGCAACTTCTCCTTCTCCAAAGTTTTAATGAGCTGCTGCTCCGAATGGGCCTGCCAGAAAGTGAGCCCTTCCCAGGCTGGTGGAGCACTATTTGGCATGGCACAAATCACAGCTGTCACAATTTATACACACATACACAGAAAAGTGTCAGCCTAATGTTTGCAAATTATAATTACCATTTCTCTTGCATGTCCCTGGTGCCTTCATTTTAGATAAATCCCAGCTCTGAGGTATCAGCTGCAAAGCACTGAAGGCTCATATGGAATAGAATAGATTTAACTAGTTTGTAGCTCATTTAAGGCCTACACTGTTTTATTTTAATATTGTTAATACTTTATTATACTTTTTAACATTGTTTTCACAGTAAAATAGCCTATTAGGAGGCTGCAGCTTCTTTTCCAGGAGATTTCTGGCAGGCTAGCATTCCAGCTTGTATAACCAAGTTAGCAGGCGCTTGTCATTTCAGTTGAAAATAGGTCTGTACCCTGACTCTTGAAAGTAAATTAGAGAGATTCTATTAAAGAGACAGGAACTGTTTCAGGGATAATAGTTTTGAAAATGTGCACAGATAAATTTTAAAATATTTAGGAAATGTCAACATTAGAAGTGGCTCCAACTATTTGACTATAAAAGGAAGCAGCTGAGGATTTTTTTTCTGCAATTATAAATAATTTGTTACATCCTATCAGAACTTCTTTGCCTTTTCTCTCTGTGGCAGGGTGCTTGTGCCAAAACAAGGAGATCTGAGTTACTCTGGATGAGATGGATTTTAATCTGCAATAAGCATTTTCAGCAGATGCTTCCCCTGCTCTCCCCACAGTAAAATCCTCCCAGTTCAGGAGTGACATCTGGGCAGGGTGACAAAAGGAAACAGAGCACGCAAGCCATTCATTCCTGTCCTTAAGTAACTCTAAGGCAAGAGGACATTTTCCCAAAGGCCAAATAAGCTGCAAATAAGAACTGTCACCCTGCCAAGCAGCACCAATATCGGGGCCAAACTCCCCGTCCGCTCCACGAGATCAGCGTTTGACCTACAAAGGAAAAACTGCCTCGCTGAAATTCCTCCAGTAACCTCAGTCAAAGAAGAGTGTTACCTGATATCCCTGCTCTTCCCCACTCTCTCAGGGCTTCTCTCAGAGGAGGCAGGAAGACTCTCACGTCCTGCAGCCCCTCCAGAGCTTACGTGGATAACTAAGCACACGAGTCATTCCCACCGATTTCAGAGGCAGTTCATGCGTGTATCATTCCAGGCATGACTCTATACTTTGCTGGATCAGGACTTAAACACGATTAATCACACGGCAGGGAAGGATCTCTGAAGAGCATCAACCCAAATGTGTCCTTTCAAGCATTTACTTACCAGCCAGCTGTGGACTAATCAGTCACCAACTGGCTGGTCCACTGGAGATGGTAAAAGTCACCTCCATAGAGATGTGAAAACCCATTCACCTTCCACAAAAATCAATAATCAAAGACTGCAAAGGCTTAGTGCTTTCCTGAATCTCCCCCCCTGCTATTCCTGCACACCAGGAAGGCTCCTGCCTTGGAGAGCAAAGGGACAGAAGGAAAGAAGCCCATGTGCAATGCTCACCCTGTGCTTGTGTCAGGAACACCAAAATTTACACCATGCCATGAGAGTGAAGACCCACACAAACAATAAGACACTTGACCACGGGTTCACCACATCTTTTAACCTTCCTAAATATTTTGCCAAGCTCTGATCAGTAGGAAATGCCAAACTGGAAGGCAAGGAGGGGGAAGAAGAGGGGACAAAGGGTAAACAGTGTCGCCTTTGGCACAGGGTGTCTCCAGATGACGGTCTGGAGCAGCAGAGCTGATTTGTAAGCAAAGGCTTGAAAAGCCCTGCAGCATGTGATCTATGAAACAGGAGGTCTGCAGAAGGATGTCTCCTCTGATATGAATGCCCCCTTGGGATGTATATTGCTGGATTGCACATCTAGTATCATTAGAAAACACGACCATAGATTAGGCTGTTTTGAAGCATGTGGTGTGCAATAATTAAGTAATAAAAGTCACCACAGGGGTGAAGGAACAAGAAACAGAAGAGTTACTATTTGCATACGCACTGCTGGTGCCCTTCGTGATCATCAAGGATTCTCCAGGCTGCTAAAAGCTGGCACCTGTCAATTTTGAACCCACTCCTGCCATAAGCTACAAAGCACCAGCTCACTCTGTGGCACATGGGCTTTGCTCAGAAAAAAGACCTTCTGGTGGAGCTGGTGGCCCAGAAGCAGCCCAGCAGTTATCCCAAATCCCCAGTGCCCTGCAGTTTGTCCCAACAGGCAGGGAAAGCACCATCTCTGTTATGAGAGCAGCAGCTGAAGGCACTGCAGGCTACAGGTGGGAGCAGAGCTGGAGGTGGGAGCTCTGCTGCTCAGATCAGAAAAGTCCCTCCTCAGCAGAGCGTGCAAGGACAAGGACCAATAAAACTTGAGATCAAGGTCCTCCATCATCTTCAAGTGTTTGCTTCTGGGGGAAAAGAATAGCAGCAGGACCACAGCAATAACTGATACGCTGTCCTCAAGGCAGGAATCCTGCTGCTGCCACTGCCAGTTCTGCCTCCCACGGTGGCTGATGAAGTTAAAGTATCCTCACTTGCAAGGAGCAAGGCTCAACAATTTCAGGCTGCAGCTCTGCCACAAGCTGGTCAGGTTAATGCCAGCTCAGAGCAGCTCGATGGGACACTGGCCAACAAGCCATTGCCTTTTTTCTTGTTTTTCTAGAAACACAGTCATCTGCAGCTCCTCTCACTGCTGTCTCCCCCTTGCTCCCTGCATGCTCCCTGCATGCTCCCTGGAACCCTGTTTCAAGGTGCAAACCCCATCTGGTCTGTGCAGCTGAGGAACTAGACCAGGGCTCAGTATTTCAGCTCTCCTTTCTGCTGCAGACACCTGACCATCTGCATTGGGTCCATTTTTATCCCCACTCAGATTGCTTAGGACAGCACTTACTGCTCTCACCCAATCCATCATTGCATCTGTTTGCAGCCTTTGCTGCAAACATTAGAGAGATTTTAGCAACAAAAGCAGTGTCATTTTAGCAAAACACACATTGGTGGTTCTTCCACTGGAGAGGATCCAGCCAGAGCTGCAGGGTGGCAATGCCAAAGCCCAGCTCCTGCACATTCATTGCCCCATTCAGTGCTTTCATTATCTACCAGCTGGGAAATGCTCTCCTGGAGCTGTAGCAGGGCCCAAGGTTGAGCTGATATCTGTGGTGCACCCTGGTCCTCCCAGCACACCAGGGCTCACACAGAGCTGCTGATACCTGCCCTGTGAAAGGTTGTGCTAAGATAGAAATTGTGCCCAGGTGTGTGCAGGTTGTGGTGTATTAACTGCAAATGAATGTGGGTTTGAGGTTTCTTGAGGAAGAAGGAGCCTTTCCCAGTGTGAGGCTTTATCCATGTTCTCATTTTTCCAGGAGCGGAGGTGTGAACCAGCACAGGGAGGTAAAGAGAGGTATTAACCCTGGAGATTATACTGTTGTCTTTTCAATGTTTTCCAGGCCTTCCACTCCCTTTTTTGACATCATGCAACACAGATACAAGGAGCTGTGGATGGAGCGCCAGAGAGCCCGGACAGTCGTCCAGGACATGCGAAAGAGAGAGGTGATGATACTCCAGGAATGCTCCCCCTTGCTGTGCCCTGCACTGCTACTGGGCACAACCCCCCACTGTCCCACCCCACAACGGGGGGGAGGGCTCTCAGCTGGGAAAACATCCTCCCTCACTACTAAAAGGCTGATGAAGCCTAACAAAGATGGGCATCCCCATGGAGTGTCCTTTGGACAGCATCAGCTCTGCTCAGGATACCTGGGACAGTGGCCACAACAAGGGGGCAGCCAACAAGTGTTGAAAGAGCAGCCCTGCCCCTGGCATGGCGTGGTTGATGGCAGCACCCACAGCAGTTGTTAGAGTGTAACGCTGTGTTGTTAAACACACCAACATTGTAATATCATTTAAAAGCAGCCAATGACTGTTTTATTAGTTAATGGCTCAAAGAAGAGTCGAGCTAATATGGTAATGACCAATTTCAATGGGCTTCCTGCCATCACAAACTATGCTTTATAGTTGAAGTGCAGGAATACAAGTGTCCTTAATTAGCAGCTCCTTTATGAATACACCAGCCTGGGATGTTGGAAAGTGCATCCCTACTTTATCTATTAATGACTGATGTTTTTAATCAAGTTCCCAAAGCCTGAAGCCACCAATTACTGAGTTAAGCAACACAAACCTGCATCCTAAACCCCAGAGCAGACAAATGCCCCAGGGTTTCATGCAGTGGCCAAAACATTCACCAGGTACCTGCACTGGCTTGTGCTGGGACTGTCAAGCACTGTGAGCTGCAATTAATCAGGAGAGCAACACACACCAGACAGCCAGGAAACCCCACCATGGTGGGGGTGGTGGAAATGACTTTCCCAGCTAGCAATGAGCCATTGCTGTGGCTCAGGGCACAGGGCTTCCTGCAGGCAGTGGTCATCTCCCTGGGATGCTGCATAAAGCAGACACTGAGAGCTGACAGCTGCTCGTGTTTTCCTCGTCACTGTGTTCTAACTATCAGTATCAGCTGCACAGACATGAAAAACTACCCACACCAGGCACTTGTGGCCATGAGGCCAAAGTGACTTTTAGCCTTGTCCATCCCAGTGGCAGGAGGTTGTGACACCGAGCTCAGGTGTGTGGCTGTGCAGCAGTTTGAGCCCTGTGTTGTTTCCCTTCGGTTACAGCCGGAGGTGCGTGAGAATCGCACCACGTTCCTGCGCACGCACCCGGCCCCTGTCAAGGAGGAGTCCTTCTGGCACCCAGCCCGCTTCGAGAAGGTATGGAGCACTATGACATCCCACCACAACCATCCCTTGACTGAAATTGACTTTTCTGGGCTCTGCAAGCACTGGAGTGAACTCAGGGACACTTTCTAACCCACACGTCCCAATAATGTCCTTAGGACACGCTGAAGGTGGACGTGAGGCTCTTGGCTCAGAGCTCCAAGACCCAGACCTTAAAACGATCCCAAATGCATTCAAACATCAGCCCCTTTTGGACTTCAAGGGGGGATATTTTTGCCAGCCATAAGCCCTGGAAAAGTGGCAGCAGTTGCCCAGATAACTTATTTTCTAACCTATGTGTACTTTCACAAGTCTAATGAGATGAGAAACATCTTTTTATATCTCACTGTTAGAACAGGTCTGGCCTTTGTTCTCTGCTGGTGTTCCCACAACTGCCCTACACAAGCAGGGCAGTCACACCTGCACTTTGGTACCCTGCCATTTCATCAGCTCTCACCATAACTAAAGCAAACCACAAGAGATGTTTCAAGAAGCTTTTCCACCCAAGATTTAGAGCTTTTCAGAAAGCCTGAACTCTTGATACCTCTCTAAACTACTTGACTGACAATATTCACCCTGAGACTAAGCAAAGGGTTTGGCCAGGTTATAGATGTGCATGACACTTCCTTTAATTGATCCAAATAAGAGTCAAGGTGCAGATTTCTTGTTCTAGTGGTGGAATCTAAACATCTCCCTGAATTCATCTGTGCAACCTGCTGTGCTCTGGGGTACTTGTTCGAATTCTGTTAGCTTTGTTTGTGGTGTAAATTACAGGGAAACTTCAAGTGAAGAGCTAGGGGGCATTTTAGGAAGGAAGGGGAAAGAGCTGGGCAAGTGGAACGGGAAGGAGACACCAGAAAGCAAAAGCATTGAAACCCTGCAGGGAATTTACGTGGCCAAAATCATCTCTGGCATTGATAGATACCACTGCAAAGAGCCTCTCAGCTCTGCCCCAGCCCCTCTTCTGATGGGGCTATTTTATTTTTTTTTTTGCCACGCTGCTGATTCTTAACCGCCGTTTAAAACAACCAGAGAAGCCTTGTGACTTCCTGAAGCTAATTTACTTGTACAAGTTGGGGAGTTTTGCCCAAGAAATGTGTTTTGCACCACCTTGATGTATTCCTCTTCCGTCCTGTCTGAGACTGTCCGATTAGCATATGTCAGTAATCATTTATCCCCGCTGCCTGTCAGCTCAGAGCTGCTGCTGCGGCGAGTGTCAGGGAGAGAACATGACCGATCGCTGTTAAACAGATTGTGGAAGTCACACGAGATACTGGGGCAAGCCTCCTCTTTAGAGCTCCTCTCACCCCAGACCTTTCCATCACTGTTCATTTTTCAGCCTGTGTTTTGCTTCGTGCTTTGCCTTTTGTTTCATCCACGACTGAGGTTGGGTTCCTCCCCCAGCTGCAGCTCTCAAACCTCTGAGTCTTTTCTTCTCTCTGCCTTTCTCCTTCCTCTCCTCTTCCCTTCCTTCCCAGGAGCAGCATCCAGAGAGGAGGGACAGCTCATTTTACACATCCTCTGCAGATTTTCTGTACTCCTCCTTTCTCATTACATTAACCTGGAAGGTTTGCCTTTCCCCAGCTGCAGATCTAACAGGCACAGCCCATGTTAGAACTTGGATCAGGGAATTTGTTGCTCACTTGACTTTCAGTGCATGGTTTCCTTCATGGAAAAATAACTTCACACATCCATAAATGCTTCCCCAGTTAAAAGCAGCAACAACCCAGAGAAAGCTGATGATTCCCAAAGACATTTGGTGGCCTTCAAAGTTATTTAACTACCACTGTAAAGCTGGGTTCTACATCAGTGATAGAACGGTCTTGAAAGACAGACTGGCCTAACCCTTCAACCAAACCCAGGGACTCCAGGACTCAGTGTCAGTCCCTTCTTTACAAAGGTGGCACTGCCTCTAATCCATGTAACACCCTCATCCTACTGTGCAAAAAGGTTATGAAAAGCAACCACAAAAATATCACTTTACAGAAAGCTTGTTAGCAGACTCCATCTGCATATCATTTGCTGCCAGCCTTCAGTGACACTGTCCTGCTCTGGCCAGTACAGAAAACTCTCATGACCTGGGAAATACTCCAAACCCTGGACAAGAATATTCAGAGACTCCATTGTCCTGACCACAGCCCCACTTTGAACTTCATTCCCATGTGCCCGAGGCTGGTGTGAGGTGCAAGAGTGGGATGTTCTCAAGCCATTGTCCTTCTTGTCACAGTCACCCCATCATCTGGTGTAACACCTTTAAGTCTGGCCTACTCTGAGCCTGAGGGGAGCAGTGCAGAGCACCCAGCTACTGAGGTGGTTCATAACCCAAATCAGACAGCAACAGGAAGGTGAGACTTTCTTCCTTTAGACCATAAAAATCAACAAGATTTTTCTATTCCCATCCTGACCCCTTACAGAGCTCTGCAGAAAATGGGCATGGATGTCACTACTTGCTATAAACGTTCAGTCCCTGCAAGAGTCTTTCCTGGCACAGTGCTGGGACTTGCCCAGGAAGTGGAAGAGAAGAAAACAAAGGAGCTTTTCCCTCCCCACTAATTGCCTCTGCTTGCTCCCTGCATTGCCAGAGCTGCATGACATTACATAGTCATTCAGTCAGTAAAGTACAACAAATTGACTATATTTTCATTTGGATTTAGGTTTCAGCCCCACTGCTTTAGAATAATGGCCCACACTGGTAAGCTAACAGAGGGGGGCTCACAAGCTCCCCCACACCAGGACCAACCTGGCCCGTGGTCTCCTGGGCCCCACAGCTCACCAAGACAAACAGGTCACAGGGAGCCAGTCATCTCCTGACAGGCAGTTCATTAGGGAAAGTTGCTGCACTGGAGTGGGTTTTTATTTTTTTGTATTTTTTTTTAACAAAACCAAACAGAATTAACTCCTTACTCCCCTCAGCAAGATGTTTCTACTGCCCTCCTCTTCCTCAGTCACTCCCCAGAGGAAAGAGCCTCTGCCTTGCTCTGCCTGCAGTGACAGGATTCCTGGGCTCAGGTTTTGCCAACATAGCTGGGACTGTGCACCAAAGCCTAATTTATTTGTGGATGTGAGACTGCATTCCCTGGGGGACTGCACTCTCGGGCACCCAGCAGGGACATAAATCACAGAATCATAGAACAGTTTGTGTTGGAAGGGGACCTTGAAGATCATCTCATTCCAGCCCCATGCCATGGGCAGGAACACCTTCAGGTTGCTCACAGCCCCTTCCAACCTGGCCTTGAACACTTCCAGGGATGAGGCAGCCACAACTTCCCTGGGCAACCTGTGCCAGGGCCTCACCACGCTCACAGGGAAGAATTTTTTCCTAATATCTAATCTAAACCTACTCTCTTTCAATTTGAACCCATTCTCCCTTGTCTTGTCACTACATCTCCTATCAATAGTCTTGCACATCTTTCCTGTAAGTTCCCTGGTACTGGAAAGCTGCAATTAGGTCAAAAATTGGAAAAGGCCTTCTCTTTCCCAGGCTGAACAATCCCAATTCTCTCAGCCTCAAATACTCCTGTTTCCCATATTCATGGGACGTGTCCCATCCCTGTGTCACTCCTCACTGTCTGGCTCAGGCAGAATGGCATCCTGGGTGTCAACCAAACTCCAGAAAAGATGCTGCTGCCAAAACTCAGCATCAGGGTGAGTCCCCAGCCGTGGGACGGAACCCACCCATACATCCAAACACCCCCGTGCGCCGTGTCCCCGACACACACGGGGCCTCTCCTTTGCTCATCAGAGAATTCCAGCTCTCACAGGCACTCACGTGCCTTGTTTACTTGACCAAACGGGGGGAAGGCAAGAAAATGCAGCAACTTTGGACAACACTTTTGTCACCAGGCTCTGCCTTGCCGAGCAGATGAAACGCGCGGCGCTGGGTGCGCGCTATGAATAAGCGATAAGCAATTGACGAGCAAGTGTTCGGGTACCTTGGCAAAAGACTTAATTTGCAACCTGGCACAAAATCAAAGGCTCTGTCAACGGCTGAGCGGCTCTCCCGCGTTTGCCTTGCGTTACCTGGGAAAGCTCTGTCAGGTAAATTTCCACTGAAAGTAATTAGAGGAATCCCCACTGTATAAACTTTGCAGCAAAAAATTCTGGGCTCCGGAATTTGATTCTCACCAGGGATCCGATATCTGCTCACAGCCTGATCCTTCATCAGAATTAACAGTTGAGGTTTAACACATACACACAAAAGTGTTCCACATTTCTTTTTAATGCCTTACCTCTATTTTTGACTATAGAGCTGAACTGACAAGCACAGCTCATGTAATCTTGCAACTGTTGTCTTGTCAGAAAAGCCATAGATTCTGCTTAAATAACCTGGGCTTGATACACACAGCACAGGATGGGCTGGCTCTTCAGGTACAGCATTGGTCCTCCTGGCTTTGAGGGCAGAAAAACTTCTTAGACTTTGAGTATCACTATCACTTCTCTCCTGAGGCCTAAATAGTGCTTAAAAAACAAAGCAATGGGTTCCTGTCACCTTGGTACCAGATCAAACGTCCCTTCACTGGGATTTTGGCTGACCAAATAAAATTAAAATCAGTGTCACCTGATGGCTGTTCAGTGGCCTAAGTGACATGAGTTGGTGGGTCCCAGCCCTGCAGTGACAAACCCAAGCAATACCACTGACCTGCAGCAGGCACAGTGCAAAATGAGAACACAACACCCTTCAGGGTTCCCAAAGGGCTGCAGACACCCAGCTGCCCTGAGCATGATCCCTGCACATCTCTGTGGGACCACAGCAGAGATGTCACCTCCCACACCACAGCCATTCCATGACTAAATGCAGGCTCTGGGCCCCTGTCACCATCCTTATGGGTTCTAGAGGTTTCCAGCAACACAATTACTCAAATCACAGCAAAGCATCTTCAGTGTCCAGCCTTTCCCAGTATCCCCTGTGCCCTGGGCCATTGCACCCTAGTGCTGCCCCTCTGCTATAGAATAGTTTGAGGGGTCCTTTAAGGGACATCTAGTCCAACTCCCCTGCAGTGAGCAGCATCATCTTCAACTAGATCATATTTCTCAGAGCCTCATCCAACCTAATCTTGAATGTTTCCAGGGATGGCACATCCACCACCTCTCTGGGCAACCTGTGCCAGTATTNAAATTAAAATCAGTGTCACCTGATGGCTGTTCAGTGGCCTAAGTGACATGAGTTGGTGGGTCCCAGCCCTGCAGTGACAAACCCAAGCAATACCACTGACCTGCAGCAGGCACAGTGCAAAATGAGAACACAACACCCTTCAGGGTTCCAAAAGGGCTGCAGACACCCAGCTGCCCTGAGCATGATCCCTGCACATCTCTGTGGGGCCACAGCAGAGATGTCACCTCCCACACCACAGCCATTCCATGACTAAATGCAGGCTCTGGGCCCCTGTCACCATCCTTATGGGTTCTAGAGGTTTCCAGCAACACAATTACTCAAATCACAGCAAAGCATCTTCAGTGTCCAGCCTTTCCCAGTATCTCTTGTGCCCTGGACCATTCCACCCTAGTGCTGCCCCTCTGCTATAGAATAGTTTGAGGGGTCCTTTAAGGGACATCTAGTCCAACTCCCCTGCAGTGAGCAGCATCATCTTCAACTAGATCATATTTCTCAGAGCCTCATCCAACCTAATCTTGAATGTTTCCAGGGATGGCACATCCACCACCTCTCTGGGCAACCTGTGCCAGTATTTCAACACCCTCATCATAAAAAAACTTCCTTGTATCTCATCTAAATTGACCCTCTCTCAGTTAAAACCATTACCTGCCATGCTCAGCCCTTCCTTGTGTCTCCCTCAGAGTAACCCACCACCCCTTTGCCATTTGCACTGCTCTCGAACATCTCCTGACTGACACAACAAGACACCACCCTCCTTGTGCAGCCTCACAGCCTGGACCATCTCCAGGGCAGGCTCCACCTACATCCAAGCCCCCACTATCCAAAGGCAGCTCAAGGAACTCTTGGCCACCAATTCCCATTGCTGTAATGGAAATATTCACCTGTGAAGGAACAGATTTTGGGTGCTCACACCTTCATGGCTTGTAGCACAGTAAACCCACACACACTGTGTTGGGTTACAGGTGAGCACCTACCATTGTACTTCATACACAAATCCACAGAAGCACAAATGGATTGGAGATTTAATTCATGGACCCGTTCTGCCTTCTGCAAAGATACTATTTATCCACAGACAACTTTAAGTAAACCTCTTGCCTGGCATGAAAAGGGTCAGGATTCAGATCTCCAGCACATGAAGTCAGTGTGAAAGCTGCCAGCTCTGGTCTGACCCCAAACCACCTTCCAAGGAAGGGGGGCACACACCAGGTTACAGCTCCAGTGGGTTAATTCTCCTTTCCTCGTACTATTGCCCAGACCAAGTGACCAGTGAACTCCAGCAAATATCTGTGGGCATTATTTTCAGGAAGCAAAGATGAAAAAAATCCCAAATCTCCATGGGGCACTAAATAGAGGAGCTGTTTGAAACCTTCCCGGGCTTGAAGCAAATAAGGATCATTTAGCACAGGCTCCCTTGTCCTGCATTTCCCTCTGTTCTTAGAAAGGTGGGGAGAGAAAAATCAACCCCATTCATTAAGCCAGTTAAGCGTGCTACTGGCAGGAAAAGCCACGGTATTTGTAACCCTGATAATCCAACACTCACCTCTGAGCACAGCTCATCTTGGCCAGAATAACGTCTGTTTTAAAAGTACCTGCCTCTCTCTAACTTGTCATGGCATTTGTTGACAACCCTATTGAAAGCCGCTCTCGGTGCGGCTCTGAAGGATCTTTCAGCACCTCTTTCTCTTTCCTAGACAGTTTTTGAAAGGGAGGGGAGGAAAAGAAAAAAGCCATCAATACAGGGGGAAAAAGGCATCAGCAGCCAACACCGGCTGATGAAGCGCCTCACCTGGGCCCCCAGCACACCGCCTCCAATTAAATCAAAATGGTTTGTTTTTAATGGTCTTTTACACTGACAAGTGGGCTATCATTCCAGGCCTAGAGAGCTGTCAGGGAGCCGAGGCAAATCCTCCGTTGATAATGCCCAATGCTTCCAATTAGGAGCCGAGGCCGCTCCTGGCGCACTAACGATTCCCCAGCCTCCCCCAAGGCCCCTTCGGCGTTGGCTGTTTCGTCTTCCCTCTTCCTCCGCCACAAATTACTGACACAAAACGGAGGCGCCCCGGTGCCTCCTCACCACGCCGGGCCCCGGCCCTGTTGGATTTAATGAGGCGATGGAAGTTTTCGCGGATCTTTCGCTAAATTCTTTTCTTGTTTGACAGCTGCTTGAGTGTTGACCTTATAAAAGATTTAGTGTTTCTCATTATTTTCTGTCAAGCCTTACAAGCGATGGCTCGGCGGAAAAAAATATCATTTGCATCCCCGACGCGCGTGTGCGCGCGCGCCGGTTCTGTCTGCGCGAGGGGATGCTCGGCACGGGGTGTACACCCTGCACACCCTACCCCTCTCTCTCTCTCTCTCTCTCTCTCTCTGCATTGTTTATTTTACTCTTTCCTCCCCCCTCCCTGGGAAAAAAAAAAAA
>VXBX01003747.1:992904-1053184 GCA_013400415.1 Scytalopus superciliaris | reverse complement strand
GGTTTGCATGGCAAGATTTTGGTGGCAGGGGGAATACAGAGGTGGTTTCTGTGAGAAATTGCCAGAAGCTTCCCCTGTGCCTGACAGTCAATGCCAGCCAGCTCCAAGGCAGACCTGCTGCTGGCCAAGGCCAAGCCCATCAGCAGGGGCGGCNAAGGCAGACCTGCTGCTGGCCAAGGCCAAGCCCATCAGCAGTGGTGGCAGTGCCTCTGGGATAACAGATTTGAGAAAGTGGTGGCAGTGGGGAAATACCTGTGCAATTGCAGCTGGAGAAAGGAGTGAGAACATGTGAGAAAAACAACCCTGCAGACGCCAAGGTCATTGAAAAAGGAGGAGTAGGAGCTGTTCCAGGCACCAGAGCAGAGATACCCCTGCAGACAGTGATGAAGACCATGGTGAGGCAGACTGTGCAGATAGAGTCCATGTAAGTCCACCATGGAGCAAATACTCACATGTAGCCTGTGGAATACCCCATGCCAGAGCAGGGGGATGCCCAAAGGAGGCTTGGGACCTCATGGGAAGTCTGAATTGGAGCAGACTCCTGGCAGGACCTTGGCCCAGCGGAGAGAGGAGCCCACTCCAGAGCAGGGAATGACAGCTGGTGAGAGGATTGGGCTGGAGAGATGGGAGGAACTGTTTTTCTGTGCATCTCTCTTCTTAGTCCAAGATCAGAGAGAGTAGCCATACATGGGGCATCCTGTTTCTAAGGAGATTTCTTGAAATTAAACTTCTTTTCCCCCAGAAATTTTGATGCTCTCCATTTGGGACTCTACTCACCATAATTGGGTTTTATTGTCATGGAAAAAGAGTTATGTAGCATTAGAAAGCAAGGAAATACTGAATAGTTCATGCCTTGCAGCTCCAGGCTCCACTGCAGTCAGAGCCAGGAGTCCCATTGACGTCAGTGGGGCAGGGATTTCACTTCTGGAAGCTTGGAATTTGTTTTGTGTTGGTGTTAAAGAGCCTGGGAACCCGTGCGTGATAAGGTCAAGCAAGCCTAGCAGGGGCAATACAAGGCTCTTCTCCCCTCTCAGATGTCAGGCACAGCCCAGACCACTATGTGTGTGTCTGCGTCTGAGTTATTTAACTGTCCAGCTGGTTAAAAATAGCACAGCAGCAACTCCCTTTCCAGCCTTTGACTGTTAAACGGGCCATCAGAGCCCAGCCAAGGCTGAGGTCGTGGCCTGGGCTGCACATGTGGACAGGGCGAGCTGGATGCCAGAGGGAGGGAGAAGCATGTCGCCGCAAAACCTAGTTCCAGCACGATGATATCAGCCTGTGAAAGAAAAGCATGGCAAACTCAGAATCTTATGAAGCTGCCAAAGAAAACACTGTCTTCACAATGAACAAAAGTCTGATTAATAATTAATTGCCTGCCAGCTAATTAGCATTCCCTTGGGCAGCTGTCTACAGAATGCCTTATATTTCCAACACACCGTGGGCCAACATCATCTATGCAAATGGCTGTGGATCAGAGTTAGCAACTGATTTGTTGCCTGAAACAAGTTGTTTCCCTCCCCTCTCCCTATCTCCTCGTGTCACCTCTCTTTTCTCCACCCAGGGATTTGAGCTCATTACAGTGTGAGCTAGGCAGAAAACATCCCTTGCTGGTGAGTCTCTTTTCTGCAGTGCTTTCCCAAGGAAGTGAGACACCTCCCACGAGCCACCCCTTTGCACAATCCCCAGTCTGTGTAACAAGAGGATGGCTGCAGTGCTCCAGCCCTGGCAAAGGCTTCTTTGGCTTCTGTGTGGCCAGAGAGGAGGGGAGCAGCTCTGGGTGGGGAGGCACTGATCAGCTGCAGAGGCAGTGACCCAGTCTGGGTTTAGAACTCAAGTCAGCATTTAGGGAATTCATTATCAGCTAATCACAGAATCATTTAGGTTAGAAAGGACCTTCAATCTTTGGGTCCAACTCACTGCCAAGCCCAGCACTAAGCCTTCTCCTTAAGTGCTACATCTACATATCTTTTAAATCCCTCCAGTCCACCATGTCCCTGGGCAGCCTGTTCCAAAGCTTGACAACCCTTTCAGGGAAGAAATTTTTCTTAATATTTTATCTAAACCTCCCTGCTTGGGTTCAGCTCCTATTAATGTTAATGGGACTTAGGCACATGCATCAAGGGCAAGCAGACCCTTTACGAGAGCAGAAACATAAATTACAGTTATGCACAGGCAGAACAAGCCTTCAGCTTGCTGTTTTACTATGCCAAGAAAGATACACTTTCCATTTTAAGAACTTAGTAGCTTTAATTTTTTTTTTTTAAATGCAACAAGCCAATGCAGTTGGTGAAATACTGCAACAAAACCTGATGGTTTCTCAGTTTACCATTGCACTACTTGTTAAAGACTGTCCACAAACCTATGCAGACTAAGACACTGGTTTAGGATTACTAGTATCTCCAAAATGCACCTTTCCGTGGCTTAATTATGTATCATGCTCTCCCTTCAGTACAGAATAAATTGCAAGGAGTTCTCTCGACATTTTCCCTGACAACTTCACCCAGACTGGTTTACACCTGACACCTGAGTGTACCTGTCACTCATATTCAATAGATGAAAACGTGCCTGAGAGCTTAACAGGAAAGCAGGTAAAGTTTAAAAGGAGAGACAGTGAAGGAAACAAAGATTAACTGCAGAGTGGTCTCAGGTGTCAACTCTGACCATCAGCAGCCAGGTGTACCAGAGAAGGTGAGCTGACCTCAATCCAGCAGTGGTTATAGATATCACTCCGACAATTCCACCAGAGCTCTGACTGATGCTCCAGAGATCTGAGGAATGATCACTTCCCTTGCAGACAAGGCCAGGTGATGAAAGCTACCATGGTGATCAGAGGGGTCCTCATTAACAGGAGCACAAGATCGTTGAGCCAGAGAGCAGTTTCCTGGTCTGTTTACACATTTTTAGAACAAGGAGTCCTGCATCTAAGTCTATGTGTCCTGGCTGTTACTGCAGTATAAACGTCATAAAATGACTGTTCTCCTACCCCAAAGCCAGATGATAAGTGCTGATGCAGCAAGATGATTGAAATAAGAACAGTTAGGGTTAGAGTGAAGGGACCTAATCTGTGGGAAGTTCTTTGTTTCTAGGCAAGGAATTTGACCTACCAAGTGAAAAAAAAAGAGCAACCTCTAATTACTAGAGTCAATTTTTGAGTTCTTATTCTTATTCTACAGTTTCACCCCACCTGCTGCTTAGCTCTAACACTGCACTGTGCCAATGAGGCAGCACATTAGTCAAGTATGAGACCATTAAGTCATATCTCTATAGATATGGGATATAACCCCTTGAAATATATAGGCACTGGAGAGGAGCAGAACATGGTTTTGTAGTACCCCTGTTAACAGTTCTGCAAAGAACCTGCAGCTAGGATGCAGAGCCAGATATTTTATTAGACTACATTCTCCTCGTGTACATGAGTCATATAAAGTACATAAACTCATGAAGTCCGACTAAGACTAGCATAAATCAGGGATAACACCAGTGGAGCCAATAGACTTGCACTGGGGTGAAAGTGGCATAAATCAGAGGCTGATCAGGTACACATTTTCTTTAAGGTAGACAGACCATTAAGTGGCTTACATAGACTCCTTATCACATTACAGTTCTGTAAGGTAAATAACAGTCACCATGCACTGTATATAATGAATTGCAGCCTGCAACATACAGCAAATGGCCATTTTTCTCAAGGAATCTCTCAGCTCAGAGCTCTGAGACCAAAAATAATGGGCAAGATTCTCTAGCATTCATGTGTGACATTCCCATTAGTATTAACAGGAGGTATGTGCCCAAAGCCAGGATGTATTCATCAGCAATCTGAATTGGATATTACTGTGGCTCCCGATGAATGTTCCGGTTTCATCCCCAGCAATGACCCTCACAGGGAGCAGCCACAGCTCTTTACTCACCTTTGCACAGCACTTGCATAGGAAAATGTTTACTTGGTGGCAGGTAGAGCTGGAATCAGAGGCAGCAGGGCAGTCTGGTATCATTTACCTCTGAACATCAGGCCCCAGAGCAGCCTCCTCAGCCTCCCACGGACAGCCCAGCTCAGAGCAGGGCTCACTGGTGCGTGCACTGGGTGTCTATCACAGGAAACAGCACCAGGACTCAAAGGCTGGATGGGAGCTGAAGCCTGAAGAAGATAAGAGAAGTGAAATGACCACAAAGTCACCGGACAGATCAGCAATAGAGCTAGTGAAGCCAAGGCTCTGGCTTTGTAGTCAAATATTCTGTTACATGCTACCACCTTCCTGCATTTACCCTAAAAGGCTGCAATCTCTCACTTTCCCATAAAGCTGAATCTATTGACTTCTGAGCAGTTTGCACCAAGCTTATGTTGGAAAAGGTAAAGAAATCTGATCCCCAAAATGCAACAGACATAATCAGTGAGAGAATATAATTAATTAAATTTACTGATGAATTTTACAACATAAATGCCCAGCCTACCCATTTTTCTCCCAATAAAGCCTGCTTTCTGCCTGTACCCACATATATTGTATATTGGAATGGCAGCAAAGAGATCGGAGTGTGTTAGATCAAGGTACCAAAGTAATTTGTCTAGATCAGGGTAAAGAGATGCTTCTTTAAAGCTTAATATACACATATATTGCTTAATTTTTGAATTACACTTCAAGGAAACTGGAATACAGAGCTAAGTTCAACAAGGAACCAAAGGGTAACGAACACAGGCAGGGCATGCACGTGTACACAGTTCTGTTAACAGGAACAAATTGCTTCCTGCCCTAAATTGCACCTAAGAAGAGCCATAAGCTGGTTCAAAACTAAATATACACCACAGCATATGTACTTGCTAAGAAGGTCATTAGAACACAGAGCTTGGTGGGAGTGCTGTGCCAGGAGAAAATAAATATAAAAATAAGGTGTAGTGGAATCTGTGCAAGAGAAAAGAACTGAAAGACATGGAAGGCCAGGGAGCACAGCTGCTTGAAATAATTCTTTAGGAAAGAAATAGTACAGCTGCATGCCTTATCTTAACCTCCTTCCTCTGAAGGTATGAACCTGGGCTTTGTTATTCCTGCCCTGCCCAAGTACAAGGATCTGGTACTACAGAGTACCTTACGGAGAGCCAAAGATGAGGCTTACCATCCAGCCTAAAGAATTAGGGTTTAAGGCTGTGGAGGTGTTGGCTTTGCAAAGACTTTCTTAGCTTCTAGCAAAGACTTTCTTCACTGCACTAATACAGACTTCTTAGCTCTAAACACTGGAGCTTAATCCCAGGGTTACTGGCTTGTCAACAAAGTGTCCAAGAATACTGTCCATACCTTCGACAAGCTGTAATTAGTATAACAGAACAATGTAAACAGGACTCTAACTTAAACATGACTGACAGTGATACAATAGAAGGGTTGGGGGAAGCTAATCCAGAAATTCAGTGTGCACCCCCTTAAGCAAGGAATTTGAGTGCAACTGAAAATAGAAGGTGAGACTATCTGACAGCTAAATTGCCAGTAGTAGCTTAGCATGGATTCGGTTACATTGCTCAGCGACCCTCAGTGAATTAAATAGATTGAAATGCTAATCATAGAGTGAATTCCCAGTACAGAGGTAGAATAAAGTAGTCAGATTAGGTTTCAGACAAGGTGAGTTCAATGGCAGCAAAGAGATCAGAGTTTGTTTAGATCAAGGTACAAAAGTAATTTGTCTAGATCAGGGTAGAGAGATGCTTCTTTAAAGCTTAGGGGCTCCCCCATGCTAAGTAACATGTTGAAAACAGCGCAGACCTGACAAGCTATTTCAGTGACTGTTATTTTATGTGATTTCTATCAACATTGGAACATTTTTCATTGGTCTCAATACACTCATAATGGCATCATCATTTATCTCCTAATTATTTAAAAGCTACTTTGATGAGAGATGTGCAGCAGTTTACCTAGGCTGTCACTCAGGCTGTACTTATTTCTTCTCACTGGGTATTCTAACCAGTGTATTGTTCCAGTGAAGCCATAACTGTGGTATTTGTGCTATTTGGTGTTTACAGGTCTTGACTTATATCATGGCATGACAGATTCAAAAGTACATGGGGGTTCATCCACTCTGCTTCTCCTAAAGCTCAGGAAGCAATATTGCCAGAGAAAGGAGACACAGGCCTGATCGAGTGTCTTACTTTTCATTGCACAGACCAAGCCCAGGCCACCAGCTTAACAAAGTTTAAACTCCAGGCTAATGATAATGGAAAGTGATACCCACAAAGCAAACGCAAAAATCAAGAAGTGAACTTGAAACTCCACCCAAGGTTCACCTGCTCAAAACAACACTGGAGACTCTCCAGAGCGGGTGTATTACTACATAAATTCCAAGATCAATTTAGCCTTAAACAACTGATCCATCCCTTCTCATCCAAGGTCACAAGGCAAGTCAATGCCATTAGATTATATCCAAACTTGATATAAGATGTGCTATCCTCACAGTAAGGGCAATTAAAGACCTTACTTGACAGGATAGTGGGCTCACCATCACTCAGAGCTTTAAAAATGGGATTAGGCATCTTTCTAAAGGATGTGTTTCAATTCACTACCCTTGTAATTCAGGATAGCTGTTCTCTTAAGAAAGTGACATTGCAGCTTGTCATTCAACTATCAATCAGTAATGTCATAATACTTCAGTGTCAGTTGTCTGTTTCCATTACAATAAATAAATAAGAATTATGTATTCTAGTGAAGAAAAAGCAATGTAAGCCTGTGTAAGGTCAGGGGAGGCGTAACGTGTCATGCCCATGGGAGTTGCTTTTGCTGTAGTGCTTATGAAGCTGAGAGCAGGAAATCCAAGCTCTCTGGCACCCGTGCTTTTAGTCTAAGCACCAGACCTCACCATCTGGTCATTGGGTTAATTACTATATAGGAAAAAAACAAGGAAAAAAGATTTTCCAGAGCAATAATTTGATTTAGGTTGCTCTATTTGAGGTCTGATACAAACAGGACCAGTTTTGAGATGGCAGCTGACTTGGCAAGAATCAGTCCCTCAGCCAGACAGGCTGCATTTTGAGCAGTCAGCTTCTCAGACACCACATATGGGGTGGGACTCACTTCTGCCTTCCTCTTCACCGAGGGTTTAGTCTCAGTATAACTGCAGCAAAAAGAGTACATGGCCAGTATTTGGGAACTGCATGAGACATCTTTGATGACTGCCCATGAGCCATCACTCTCAGCCCCAGCGGTTAACAAGAGTCTTGGACCAGTGAAAATCTGAATAACTACAGTCCCTCAAGCACAGAGAAGTTGACAGCAGAGTCTCACCCTTGTGGTTCCAGGCCAAAATGAGATTCAGCAAGTGGAAATAATTCTTGAGAAGCAGAGCCCTGATGTGCTCTCTCCATTCATAGTAACAGTCCACTTTATGCCAAGTGAGTCATTACCATGAGTGGAGGGAACGTGATTCAACCAGAAAAGCACATGTAATTTGCATAGATTACTTTCCCACTTGGTTTCCATGCTCTGAGGTAACAAGGACTGCCTTCAAGATAAAAAAAAATAGTCCCATGAGTAATTCTTTGCTTAAGTATTAAGATATAATAGATTGAAGAGACATTTGGATATGGCAGTCTAGAAAACCAAACAACAAACAAACATTGTGAAGAAAACCTTGTGTTCCAGTGGTTTCTAGTGTTGTAAAGGTGAAGGGAAACTATTGTTCAGGGAATGCTTCAAACACTCTTGCAAAGTAAGAAATAAATGTTTCTGTGAGTCTGTGGAAGAAAGAAAGGGGGTCAAACCTCAGCCATGAGTGGGTTGGATTTCAAGATTTGCTTTTCTTACCTGGCTGGATGCATCTTGTATTTTTGTCAGTGAACACACCACTCTCATCAGCCTTAGTGGAAAGACACACCACTGCAGAGCTTGCACCTTGCTCTGGACACTGCAGCATTTCACAAGATGAAACTCAGCGAGCTTTCAGCATTTGTATATCCAATCATTAACCTAAAATGCAGATGTGATTTCACTTATAACTCTGCACTGAAATGCAGTGGCTGCAGTGAGTAGCTGATAATTTCTTCTGCTGAAGCACTTGCTGGCAGAATTATGATAGGAATAAGCAACTGGTTCCAGTAAAGTCACAAGGGCAAACCCAAACTGCTTACTTTGTGCATAAATGGTTTAATGTGACAGGGCATGGGGGAAGCAGAAGATCTGTCAGAAAAAATAAACAGGAAAGAAAAATATTACTTCAGAATAACAAATCCCAAGTAAACTGAGCTTCCAGAAGAAGCAGCATGTAAACTATTTGGTTTCAAGAGTTTCATCCTGACTACAGGCAAAGTATGATGCTTCACTTGACAAGCAAAGCAAGGTCAAGAAAAACAACTTGGCTAGATTAAGACAGCAAAGAAGTATCAGAGAGAAGTGAAGCGACACATGGGTCACCAGATATAGGGCTCATTTTACTGTGAGAGAGCAGTCAGACTTCAGATGAGGCACATAAGCATACAGACTTCAAACCCACAAAACCTTTTCCCACAGTTTGAACCAACTGCAAAGTCAATAACACTACATTTTTAAGAAATGTGCACAGCAAAGCTGCACCTCCTTTCAGCAGCACAAAGCAGACATGCAAATCAGCATCTAGCTACAAACCTGTGGCATTACTCAGCTTTCTTTCCATGGGCTTGTATCTCATGAAGCCTGCTCCCTTTGCCTTGCATCTCTTATCCTTCCAACCCAGTGGCTGGGATGTGGTTACGTAAATTTTGTGCTGCTGAAAGAGAAGGTTCACCTCTGCTGTCCTGAAGGATGGGATATGGCACTGCAGAGATGGATAAAATTACACCTACTACAAGGCACTCCCTTAACATTCCAAGTAATTTTTCTTGAACTACATAAAGAAACCATCAGGAAAAAAAAGAGAAGACAAGTAATAGGAGGGCACTGCAAAAACAAATAGCATTCAGCAAAAGCAGAACAAAAATAAACCCCTCTGAAGACTCAAAATCAGCTTCACATTTTGATCTGGTTCAAAGTGCGGATGTATTCTGGTCTGAGGAAAACTAGGACTCATGAGAGAATAGCAAATAGTACAGTAGTATTCCGAGCTCCTGGAGCCCAGATAGTCCCAGAAATCCTGTTGTTGTCTTTCCCATTCTTACCACATGGTTCAGGCTCCTTTGGTGTCCTCCAGCCCTTTGGCTGTGTTCCCAGCCACATTGGAGTCACCTGCTAGTAGACATGGCCCTGTGAGTTTACTCTTAGCAAGAAACATCATTCAGGCCCTGAGCACAAAACTAGAAGACAAAAAGAACCTCAGCTGCATGAGATCTTCTTTTTAGATGGAAAAGTGATGCCTGTTCTGAGACAGGAGAGACCATACAGGTGACAAGACCATTGCTTTCAGCTGACAGGCAAAGGGTGTGGGCTCCTGTTTTCTTCTGCAATGGTGATGTGAACACACAACATTAATAATAATCTGTTTAATAAATAGGATTAAACCCTCCAAAACATCAAAACTTTGGCTTCTCAGCACTTTCCAGGTCTTTAGCAAGTGGGTCATGTTTACAAGTGGCAGCAGCTGGAAAACTCATCCCCAACTGAGACCTCCTTGGGTAGAGCTCCATGAGGAAATGGCAGTCAAAATGTACTAGGTGAGAGTTTACAAATGGGGAACTGAGGCTCAGGAAGGTTAATAATAATGATACTTTGCATTTCTTTATTACTTTAAATGGTCCACACCCTTTACAGACGTTGCCCCTCCCCAATACCCTGGGGAGAGGTGACTGGCTAATATTATCCTGTTTTTCACAGATGGGGACAAAGAGGGTGAAATGTGCCATTGTTCAAGCCAAATAGTTGACCACTGATGAACATATTTCTGTGTTTCAAGTCAGGCTCAAGTACTTCACAATCTTCATGAAATATCTTAATAATTCTCCTTTTGACCAACCTTGTCATATCTTTCCTCATAATTGCAGACATGTGGAGCATCCTTAGGTCCTTTGCAGAAGCAGTTGGTTGGAGGCCAAGCATAAGGTGGCCTCGCCCAGTGAGGACAGACAACTCCTTTCCCTCAGACAACTCTCTCCCCCAGCCCTGCCTGCCACCAGCATCCCAAATGTGTGTCCTTGCAGGGCTCAGTACTCCTAAACATCTTACCACACCACTGATTTTATTGCTCCAGTGTTTCCCATAACAATCTCCTCCTTTTCCCCTGCTTTTCCAGCTGAAGGAGGACCACACAGGGATGGGAATGGGGCTGAGCAATGATTTCTAGGAGGATAAATATAAAGAAGGGAAATAGCTACCAGGCAATGTTGACATAAGTCTGAGTGGAAATTAAACAGTTTCTCACCAGCAGAGGAAGCTTGTGGAACAGGCCTGGGAGAGCAGTAGCGGGGGGTAAAAATCAAGGACCAAAAACCCTCAGCCAGCCTATGTAGTTTTAAGAGTTTGAACATTTTATAGGAATAGCTGCCCGGGCCACACAGGATCAGACCTGCTGATGGAGGCAGTCTCACCAGCCTGGTGCTCCATCTGACTTCCTTGAAAGCACTGAGCTGCACAGCTCACAGCTGCCAAGGTTCATTTCTTTAAAACCTTGGCTGCCAAATGAACAAAGGTGGGACACTGAAGTGGTAATCAAGAAAATTGCATTGCAGCACTCAGCTCCAGCGCTGTTCCTGGCACGTTGGGAATTTGTGCCTCTATGTCCTGAAGGAGTGCCCCCATCCTTCCTGTGGCAGGGGCTGCACTAGTCCCAGCTTAACAAGGCCCTGGGATGCTTTGCCATAGGGCTGGCAGTCCCTGATTCCAGTGGCACTCACTCTGCCTCTCTCTGTCACATTCCGATTCACTTGGCTGTGCTACCAAAATAAATTAATAGCCAGGGTTTCCTGTGGTCGGCGTGTTCTGCGGACACGGATCATGGGGCCCCTTTTGTCGAGCCTGTGGAGAAGGCTGTAACAACAACAAGGGGAGTTGGTGTCATTGAGGAAAATGTTGGGAACTTGTGTTCAAGAAGGCAGCCCCTCCCCTCCTTGCTTTCCCAGGGTGCAGACTGCCTGCATCCCCGCCAAAACCAGTGATGCAGCGGGCACACTTCCAGCCAGAGGGGATGAAAGGGACAGGTCAGAGGCCAGGTCCTCCCGCCTGACCCATGGGGTGTCAGAGGCAGCCAAAACCCATCCATCAAATGTAAGTGCTTGGTTATCGCAGAGGGAGTGCTCGGGGCTTTGTCTTCATGGGAAGATTGCACTGGTATCGTTCAGGGTATGAACACAAATTGCTGTGATCCCTTGGGGCCCTTCTTCACTAGAAAAATGTGAGTCCTTAATGCTCATTAATTAACTCGAAGGAGGCTTTGCGGGAAATGTGTAGTTTTCACATGAATCAGTATGTTACATTAAAGACCAGCTCTGCATATTTTATTTGCTGTATGATTCAGCAAAACTCAAGCATGCACTTAAGTTTAAACATCTGCTTAGAGCTCAGTGAAGTCAATGAAAGACTGCTAAAACACTTCAGTGAATTGGAGCTAATTTAGACTGGGTGTGATTTAAGAATATACATCAGAAATCAAAAATCTCCAATACTTTATCTCATACTGTAGTACCTGAACACATTCTTTTTGGCTGGAAAACTCCTGCACTAAGAAAATAGATAAGTAAGACTCAAGACTGTACAAGATTCAAGTCTGGCTTTGCAGTCACAGTACAGAGGTGTGTGTTTCTCCCTGCAGGACTAAGTCAGCCCCTGTGCAGTAAGGACCAATATCCTGGTTTTCTGCTTTACCCAAAGCTGTTGCACTACAGACTGAGCTGCCTTGTGCCAAAAGGCTACAAGGCACTGCCCAGGTGTGTTGAAGAGCTTGTAAAACTGCTGTGTGCATTTGGAAAGCACTTGCAGCCTTGGAATGACAAGTTAGTGCTATAAAGTTGATAAGAGCATCTCCTGATCAGCTGTGCTTTTCTGCTGGGATAGCAGCAGGCATAAAGCATGTGCCATAAGAAGGTATTTCCTGGAGCTCTCTTCTCCGGCCATAAGACAACGACATAAGAGGGTCCCAGAAAAACACCGGCCTTCAAGCTGGGGCCACCTTGCGGCTGGGGCAGCAGATGCCAGACTCAGGGTGTTCCTGGTTCTCTCCTGCCCCGCTTAGCCTTTTGAAAGGGCTCCCTTCCTCCATCTGTGCAGTGTCAGCCACCATAGCCTAACGATTACTCCTTAACCTTAAAATATGACAGCCCTGTACTGCAGTGCTGCGATCCTGTGATCATATCTTCCTGCAGACGCCCTTTTTGTGCAGCTTAAATATTTTACAAATACATGTCTAAGTACAAATCTACCGCATTAACTCTTGTATAGAGGGTACTTATTTTCAGCTTTGTGGCTGGGATTCCTATAAGTGTAATTTACCATGCAGCATGACAGAGCTGGGCTAGAAGGCACAGCTTTTACTAGCTAAAATACAATAAAATATGCTGCACCGTGTTTCACAGATGAATCACTTCTAAACCATGCCGTTAAGTATTGTCTGTCACTGCAGTTCCTTATTGTAATACTTTGTGAGAGCTAAGAAAAAGAGAGAGAAATTGCCCTTTAAATCTCCACAAAGCCTATCATCCAGAAGAAATTAGAGACATTTGTTCTTGGAGTCAGGTGGGTTATGTAAGAGAAAGCTATACACAACAGGTTTTATGTGTGTGGAGGTGAGGTGAATGTGTTTTCGCTTTTTTATATCATGTTTTATTCCAAGAACATTCAAGGACCAGCTCACAAACAAAACAACACCCAAACTCTGTAAGGAGCATATGTAGTCCAAAGGGTGCAGACAACCATTCCCTCCCAGCTCAAGCTGACATAGACACCCCAGTAGAGCAGAACTTCCTGATACCTGCTTTAAATTGGCTCCCAAGAGGAGAGTCAACAGCATGAAGACAAAGCAGAGGGGTAGGTCAGGCAAATCATCAGCAGACAGTAAGATGTTACCATATGCAGTAGGTGCCAAATGGTCTATCCAGTTGTTGCTTCAGAGGACAGTACTGCAAAGAAATACCTAGAGCACAAGCCCCCAGCACTCACAGACAACCCACAGAGAGAACAGTTATTTGGAAAATGGCTATACAAGATCCAGGCCAAAAACCTCTGAACACTTCCCAGTATCAAAAACCACACTGAAGTATGAAAGACCCAAAGTTATAGAAAGAGAGCAGTAATGATCTCCAATGGGATGTCTAGAGTCTGGCCAAAGGCTTTATATAATTTATGTGATTGGAAGGCAAACACTTCATTCCTGCTACCAAATGAATCTCCACTCACCAGATCCCCAGATCTTCTCGCATTCCCTGGCTCGCCTGCGAGGTCCCTGGAGCCAAGCACCAGGTTATCCCCTGGGCTGCTGGAGTTCTTCACAGACCCAAAAGACCTTCTGTAGATCACAGCAGATTGTTTCTAAGCCAGACTCCCCTGGGATCTCTTCTTTAAAGCTACCTCTGAAATAATGTAGTAAAGATAGAGCTGGAACAACAGGGCTGTCACAGCTGGTGGCCACAGCTGCAAGTTTGGGCCAGAACACATTGTTCTTCCTTCTGCAGATGCTTTCTGTTAATAAGGCACTTACTACAGAGATATTTTTTACTTTGGGGATCTGCAGCACAAACCAAAACCAAGGTCAAAGAGAAAGTCCATTTTTTCATTTACAGTTTTGGCAGGATAAACAAGAAACGCTTCAGTCCCATCTGACATGAATTAATAATGCCCCTGTTATTCACTGCCTGTCAAAAGTTTCATCAAGACACAAGCTCAGGTTTAGAAAGATATCCAAAGGCCATTAAAATGCTGCATGATGGAAGAACGCCTGACCTTGAGGGCAGAGCAGCTCGGCAGCAGTGCAGGAGCTGTGCACACAAACAGCCTGGTCCCTGCAGGGACTGTCATTGGAGCTCCCAGTCCCTTGTACACTGAGGATACAATCCAGCACAAGAGTACCTCCAGAAGGTTTCTACCCCTGCAGTATACTGCAGAGGAGCCTATTCTGTGTGTCTGAAAGCAAGTGCTGCAGCCATTTAATCCTGAACCACAGCATTTGGCTGAGGTGAAGACCCTCTGGACTGTGTCCCACTGCCTGTTGGTCACATGTCTGAAAATACTGTAATCAGAGGGAAAAGGCTGAGTATCAGCTCAGTGCCAATTCTGACTGACACCTTCAAGGAAAACAGTGATTTGGCTTTGCTGGAGATCCCCCTCATGCCCAGTGTTGCATGGTCCCAGGGTTGCATGCAGCTCTGCGTAGCTCAGTGCAGCTTCCCAACTCACTCCACCCACCAAGTTTGGCTTTCTGTCTCGGGCTGCACAGCTGAATCTGTCTCAGTACCAAACAACAGCATTGAGTTAGTTGGTGCCTTCCTGTACATTTTGTAAACAGTTTGAGAGCACGGGGTTTCACTATGTCTCATGGCTTCTCTAGAACCAGAGTGAGTCAGAATTGGCCAGTGAAGAAAGCTGTTGTGTCTGGGACCCCTGCTACATCACTTTCAGAAGCTGGAAAGTGCACCTTACGCTTTGCTCGTGTTTTTAGTTCACTTTCTTCAGTTGCCCTGGTCATCCAGGAAGGGGAGCCAGGGGGAGGGCAGAACTGTTTCTTTTCTTCTTTTCAAAAAACTGGAAAAAAAACCCCAAACCCTCAGAAGTACCAAGTCTCGGTTTTATGCATGAACCTTCACAAAGCTCCCCCAAGCATTTGTATCCAGAATAACTCTGTCTCCAGGAGGATACAACATGTGCTCACATCCATTTCCATTGAGCTTCATGCAGTTCCACCTCACCACATGCCCTGTGGTCCCTGCAGTCACACCCACTCCCGACACACAGTCCTCGGGCCAGTGCAGGGCAGAGCTGCCAGATTTGCCCACCCCTCACTGCCTCTATCCCAGCCATATGCAGGAAGGCTGTGTGAATTTGAAGGCATGCAAATCTCTGCCTATAAACCTGGCTCTGCTCAGCTGCTCTTTCAGCTCCAGAGATTTATGTATCCCCTCCCTTTTAAGTAAACTCTTTTCCAAGAGCACGACTGCAAAGGTAAGTTCAGGCATAAACCTGCGTAAATTATACGGTTTGAGTTCCCCAGGGATTAGCATGGTTTCTGCAGTCTCTCCACTGCTCAAGCTCCCCCGTATGCTCTGTAATCATTTCCAGCTTCCTTCATGCTCCCTGACTCAGGGCTGTAACTCACACTGTCACCCTCTGTGCTTGAGAGGCCCCATTGGCAGCTCTCAGCTTGCCTGGGGACCAGCCATCAGGCAGCGCTCCACATTTCTGGCAGGAGGGAGGAGGTGCTGGTGCCATGCAGGTGGCTTGGAGCAGTGGTGCAGTGCAACCTCCAGGATAAGAGCTCTGCACACAAGAACCCCAAGAACAGAAGCCTGCTGCAGCCCAGCTGAGCTCAGACCCACAACATCACCCTAGGAGCCCCTTGTTTGCAGGGCTGGGTACTGGAATGGTGTGAAACACTGCAGGACACCTTTTTGCCACGGACAGCACAGAGACAATTACAGGTAGAAAAAAAAGTGTTATGAGCTTTTATGTACCTTGTACTGGAAAATAGACGCTGGTTCACTTGTGGACAATGGGCTGTCGGCTAAGGAGACTTGTGTGTTGTTAAAGATCATCTATTTTACATCTACATTGTCAAACTGAGTAAAACTTGCCCTTGCAGCAAATGACTTCTATAAAGATCAGAAATGGATGTTGCTTACTGCCTATTGATTTCCTGAAAGAAGAATGTGCACATGGCACAGAGAACCAAGCGTTTGCACTACAAACACTTGTATAATTATGGGAGAAGTACACATTAATGAGGGACTGACTGTATTTTCCCTAAGTGCAAAGTGTGTTTAAAAGGAGAAGGCTCCTGGAGCTTTTGAAGTCAGAAGTTGTTAAACAGTCAGCAGCTGGAAATTTAAAATTCCTTCACATCAAGGCTTTGTGATCAATAGGGATTAAGTCAGACAGGACCTTTCAAAGCTTCTAGCCTTAGTAACAAATAGGAATCTGAAACACAGAGGCACTGCTAGAGGCACGTATAAGACCTCAGTGCCAAGAGAGAGGCAAGGGGAGAGAGCATTGCCTCTCCAGTGTTAAGGCAGAGACGTGAGCATTATACCAGGCTGACTCACCTCCAGACACAGAAATTAAACCTGGATATTCATTTCCCTTCTTTGCCTGACCATATGCCAGCCTGAAGAGGAGTTTTCCTTCCACATTTCCAGACACCCTACTCTTAAGTGTGTTATCATGGTACACATTTCCTCTCAGGAGCTCTCCAGTGCAGAAGTGTGGTGGTTGGCACAAGGCACTTGGTTTCCTTGTTCCTGACAGTATTTTTCTGCTTTGTGAAGAAGAGGCTGGCTGGGCTTTGAGGAGGATGACAGGCTCTGTTCTCTGGGAAGAAGTTCTGTGGGATAGCAGAGCACCCAGAGGTTGCCAAGAAGAGGCAGCTGGCCCATACCATGCAGGGAAGCCCCCTGGCACCTGCTGCAGTTCAGATGGTCATTGAGTTAAAACCAGTTCTGGAAGCAAAGACCCACCTGTGGACAGGGAAGGCAGAAACAGCTTCTTTCCATTTACTCCATTTGCACAATTTAATGTCCCTGGTTTTATCGTAATAAAATCAGGTCCAATTGTTTGTTTGGGTTTTGTTGTTGGTTTTTTTTTTTTCTTCTTTAAGTTTAAAGTTCCTCAGCGTTCTTTGGGGACCTCAGCTGAAGATGCAGCAGGTCCCCTTCAAAGCCCCTGTCTGAGTCAGTGTGCCATTACAGGGGAATCCACAGGTGCTTCCAGAGCCTTTTGTAGAGCTTGTTTCTGCTGCTACTTAAAGCCCCAAGGCCTTTGAGTTATAGATGAAGCAGGATTCCCTCTGCTACATATTCACATCACAAAGCAAGTGGACTGATTTGTAAAAAGACCTTTATGTGCTGCATGAAGGTCAGCTGTTCAGATCTCTGCACATCTGGACCCACCTGAGTCCTCTCTGATGACTGCTGTTTTGAAATGCCTGCTTAAGGGGTCACAAAACAGTCTTCACTTGCTCCTGTCACCTGAGGAACAAAAAAATAAAGAATAATTGATCTGAATAGCTCTTTGTCTATTTTTTTTATTTCCTTTTTTTTTTTTTAATCAAAGGAAGAGAAAAAAAGTTCAGATTCTTTTCCTGTCCTGATAGTTTTCTCTTGATTATGGACTGAAAAAAGTATTAGATCTCGGGCCCATAGAGGAGGTGTCCAGGCAGCAATTCTATAGAAGAGGATCAAAGATTAAGAGCTTTGCTCTGATCAGATCCAGAAATCAATTTCTTCTTCTGGTAGGATTCTTTTTATTTACCAATTTTGCAGTTTTACTAGAGTTATAAATATGCTGCCTTTTGAGTCAAAAAATAGATTCCTACAAAATTAAGAAATCTAGTCCCTTTCTTTTTTTGTATCTAGCAGGTGCAAGCTACCAAAAGATATTTCCTTCTCAGCAGACACTGTATCCGAACACTGTGGTTTCCTTTGCAATATTTCCTGCATGAATGAGCTTAGCCCTGTTGTTGCCACATCTTTGGATTTACGATGTGGTCAACAGTTTGTTATTTTCTTTTCTGCCTTCCAATTGCCTTTGTCTCGCTCGGGTGGCAAGAGAGGCTGAGGTGAGTCATTTGGCCACTGGAGACTGCTGTGCATCTTCACCAAGTGGCAGCCTGCAGCTCCGGGAAGCCCAGCCGCGTGTCTCTGCCAGAGATGCATTTTCCTGACAAATCTCGGAGATGAGCACAGCTCAGAGCCCGAGCCTGCTGTCCTCGGCACAACATCATCGCGTTGACTAGCGGAGCAAAATGTTTTATGTTGCTGTGAAAGGAACCGACACGGCTGGAGATTTAATCATTTCGGATTCATCTTGGCATGACACCACTAGTGCGTATAAATGGAGCGTTTAATGTTTAATGTGCTGCTCTGACTGAGCTCTGACCTTCTCGCGCAATTGCATGTTGGGGATTTCCGATGCCATGTCACTACACGCGGCATTGCCACTTGCGCTGTTTGAAGTGGGTGAAAACCACTCAGCCTGACACAGCAGCCTGCCCTCCGAGGGCTTGGCATCCAGCAAGGACCTGAGACTGGCCTGGCACCAGTGGGCTGCTGAGAGTGCTCTGCTGGTGACTTCTTGACTCAGCAGCACATTGTGATACTCCAGGATGTGACTTCACTAACAGCGTTGGTCTGTGCCTATTAAATAATGTCAAAAGTTCAGAAAGGACACCCCTATGACAGCATGGCACTTGGTTTGGGGAATACAACCACCTGGAAAACAAGGTAACACCAACTCCTCTTCCCTCACTGCACTCTGTGTCAGCTTGCCACAGCTGGAGATCATACTAAGAGGAGAGTGAAAGTCCTGCATCTGTGTGAAAACAACAGGAGACCTGGATGAGGAGACCTAAATCTCTACCTCACATTGTGCAAAAGTAGAATAAGTACTAAAATATTATGGAAATTGAATCAGAAAGGGAAACACTTATTTTGTGAATTTATTTTTCTTTCATTCCTCTCCCCAGCCCAGCAAAATGACAGACTCCTACGGCATGCAAGCTTCCTGAGGATGTCTTTATCGGCCAAAACAGGGATTGTTTGTAACATTCCTCTCTTTCCCTCTGCCACATCACTTTTATTGGCTGGCTCGGTTTCCGCTGCATGTGCTTCTCACTTCTCCAACAGAGGAAATGAGCAGCATGAGAACAATATTGAAGAAAGAATTGGGAACCATTTAATGCAAATTACGCTGGGATCAGATTGAGCCTAGCCACTGCTTCCCATCTAATATCATTTTTGTTTAAAAGAATTATCTAAATGCTGGGAGCAAATTTCAGTTGTTGTTTGTACTTGGCCCCAGTGGGGGTCGGAGAGAATACAAGGTAAACTCTCACATGTTCTGTCCCAAGGAGACTGCACTCTGATTTCCTCCTGCCCTGAGAAGTACGTATCATTTGTTACTCAAGCATTTCAAATGTGGCAGGACTTGTTCTAATCAAACTTAGCAATACTGCTGAGAAATCAGCTCCAAATATGAGATAGGTTCTTTTCTTTGAACATTTCCTCTCCATTGCTAAACCTTACAACCACTTTCAGTATCCAGCAAGTTTCTTGGTTGGGTTTCCTGGGACTGGACCTCAGGAAACCACACGGTTCATCTCCTTCCTCAGGGAAGACTGGGTATCATCCCTGACTAATATTCACTTGTTTAAAAAAACCTTCCCAAGGTAGAAGTCTTGTAGCCTCCTCAGGTGAGCCATTTGAGTGCTTCGTAATTGCATAAAACACGTGACACCTTGGGAAAATCTCCATAATATTACTTCAATCTCATTCTACCATCTGCTTCAGTTTTAGTAATGACATCTTTTAGCGTCAGTGAAAATCTCTAACTCAGTATTTGCAGGACAATAGCACACACAGGTATCATTGCAGGGAGAAAGCTTCCAAGAACAAATGGATTTAAAGAGATTTGCTGAGCTTTAGTTGTGAGGTTAACTCTGGATATAAGAAGAAAACACAGAGGGACTCTAAGATATCAGAAGAGCTGAGTTAGACAAAGAGGTGTGGAATGGTGAAAGAGCAGAGAAGACCTGTCCTGACAAGCATCATTATCCAGCGGGAGGTATGACCTTATGCCAGGCAGCTACTGCAGTCAAATGTCAAACTTTCTGGTCAGAGTGTTAGAACAAGTCTCTCTACAAAGTGCCTGAGGCGTCAGCCTACTGGGAACCAAACAGGAACTGGAAACTCATCAGAGCACTAAACACCATCAGAGGAACACTGAGGACATTTGCTCGTTACTAACATGGTCTGATCTTGAACCTCTGTGGTGGAAGGGAAAACACCTCTGAGTCATCCCAGCTCTGTTTACTGTTAGCAGTGAGTGCAGAGAAGGGAGCAGTCTCCTGGAGTGCCTCCTGCCACAGAGGCACATTCAAATGGCCGACACTTTGCAGAGCAAATAGACGGGCTGGCTGCTGCTGCAGCAAGGGGTTTCCTAGTGGGAAATGGTTCAGAGCAGAGAGAGAGGCTCATTGTGGTTTCAGTTTGCATGTTCCTTCAGCTTTCATCTCCAGCAAGTGCTCCTCTGTGCCAGGTTCTCAGGAATATATGTATTATGATACATAATTTAACTTCCCTGGTAGGCAGATCAGCTGAGTTCCCCACTCCAGCACTCAGCCGACCTGTTCAGAAGGGCTGTCCTACCTCACTCAACAGCTCCCAGTCCCAGCTGCTTCCCATACTGAGAGCACTGGTTTCTGCCCCACAAACTTCCCCATTCCCAGGTCCCCATGGAAGAAGACAGCTTCTCCTCTCCTCAGGAGCCTTTCACATTGTCCCCGATCTGGTCCCATGTCCCTCAGCCCCCATCAGCTCCGGATTCACCCATGTCAGAGCCCAGTGTGGATCCAGGGCTTGATCTTACAAACTAGAAAGGAAAAGGAAAGTCTCCACAGCACTGAGGCAGGAGACAGCACGCACACTGTGAACTATTCACACTCACACAAGGGTGCAGATTGCCAGCATTTTAAGGTATTCCCATGTTCTAGTATATTCTTTAAAATACATTTTTTTAAAAGTCCTCTGACACAGAGAGGATTTTTTTAATAAAATAGTATTTGAGAAAAGAATAAAGTTGGGATTTTGTTGAGGCCAGAGGGCCCAGATAATACTACTGAGTAATGAAACAGGGCTCAGCTAACCTGAGTAATGGGCTTATCTGGAAGGTCTGTGGGTTTCCCTTTGTCTCCAAGCCAAAATTTGAGTAAAACACCTGCAGGAAAAATCTTATCTGCACTCTTCAGTTTTCTTCCTTCCCTCATCTCCTGCACTGTGTGTTATGAACAGTTTCTTTCCCTCCTCCCACTATCCCATTTATCAGCACAGTACCAGTTTTGTTAAAATAACGCTACATCTAGAACTAAGCTCCAAGCCTATTTGGAAGGATTTAGAAGTATCATAGATTTCTTTTGTGCAGCAAACAGAAATAAAATGGGAGTAAAACTGTGAGGGAGCTTCAGGCTGATCTCCCTGACCGCCCAGCTGAGATCGTGCACAGACACCATCAGTTATGGCAGCTCATCAGAGCAGGGGGGACACTGAGCCACTGAGAGTCCCTCTCAGTCAGGTGCCAGTGCCCACCCAGAGCAGACAGAACATAGACAGAAAAAGACAATAATCAAAGCCCAGGAGGGGGACTCTGCTTACTAGAAGCTTAAGGAAATTTTGAGTAAACCAAAGCAGGTTGTGTTGGCCTAGAGATGGCAGGGACATCTGAGTTGTTTGCAGGTGGCTCCTGTGGAAGGACAAAACAGGGCATGTACCTGGCTGCAGGGAAAGCAGATCCCCAGCAGCATTTCCTGGAGGGATGAATGAGAGGCTAAAGCAGAGCTCCAGGGCCAGACTTAGGTTTGGCATAAAGGTGACTCCAGTCTGATGACCCCGAGAAGAACAGAAAAGCAGGTACTGGGGACTCATCCTGCAGTAGAAGCTACAAGAATAAAATGGCATCTTAGTTTCAAGTTAATTTATGATGGAAAGAGCAAGAAGAAGCAGACAGAGAATGTCAAGAAAATGTGCAAACAAAAGAGCAGCTGCCTATGCATATCCAGAAACATGTCTGAGATTGGTTGCATCTCACTGTACTTTAGAGGCATCTCTCTGTTCCCCCTACATGGTGACTCTGGGCTCCCTTTACAGTCACAGGAGAGAAAAAGGCCCACTTACAGAATGATTCATCTGACCTATTTTAGACATTTACTCTAGCATACAATGACTCATGTCCTTGGGGTGCCCATTTCTTTCCTATAAACAAGAGTCTAGACAAGTAACTCAGATGTAGACATTCACAATTAGATGTCTACATTTGGACAGATGAATTCTGCCGCTAATGCTCCACCAGAAATCAACCTACAAGCTCTGCCAAAGACAGGTCTGGTTGATAGCCACGATAGGGAAGAGAAACAGGGTCATTCATTCTCTTTGATAGTGCATAGCTCCCTGCACAAAGCGCTTAAAGCACTAGCTAAAAGATTAACCATCCTGTGATAGCTCTGATAGCACTCTGGAGCAGCAGCAGGGATCAGTAAAAGGAGATTCATTATCGCAACTATTTTTCTAACCTGCACCTCCGTCTAATTAACTGGTGTCAGATCCCTTTTCAATCAAAGCCATTTGGCAAAAGGAGACACAAATCAAATGAGTTTGGCACACGATCTACTCATGAGGTGAGTCAGCAGTGGTACAGATGGGCATCTGGTCATGGGCTTCCACTCTCCCAGACTTGAGAGGCCTCAAGAAAAGCTGGAGGCAAATCCCTTGCTAATCACAAGGGTCCTTTCTACTGTAAGCACAGCTGATCCTGTGCTTTCCCACATGGGGCTCTCAGAAGCCCCTTGGGGCTGGGGATAGCTGGCAGGATCTTGTGAGGCTTTAGGAACCAATAATCTGGACAGAAAGTCAAGTCAGACCACTGGGAAGACTTTGTTTTGACAGTTTTAAAGTGTTTCTCATTTCAGCCTGTCAGTCTGATTTCCTATGGCTCATACATTCACACTGGCTGTGTCTCCCTCAACAACTTTGAACTCATTGAGCAATTTCAGCCACATTTGACAGAGAGATAACAGCCTCAGAGACGATACAGTTCCTCAAAGGTTTGCAAAAATAAATGTCCACATAAAGGAGAGAGATGTTATGAGTAACCTCAACTGAACAAGAGACTGCAATGTGCACTCAGCCTTGAGAATCAGCACTAGGGAGTCCACAAGGAAAAGAGCCATTGCAGATCCCTCAGACCCCAACCCTAGGGATGATTTTCCTGACCTCCTCAGCAGCCCAGACACTCAGTCCTAGAGTAAACCAGGCTCAGTTTAACCCAGCAGGCACAGGGCCCCAGGGTTATTCTCCAAGCATTTTGGTAACAATCAGTTGAATTCTCAGCACACGAAGTCACCTCAAATTTAAAAAAGCAGTTCTGTTTTAATGTTGCAACTGCAATTTAAATGTGTAAAATCAGGATCCTTATCTCATATAACTGAGTTTTGGAAGGGAAAGGTAAGCATTTTCTGATTTTAGACATGTGATGGGAAGGTTCCCCAGCAGCTCCTGCCATCTCATCCCTCTGGGCAATGCTTCCTGGGCAGCATTTGCCAGGGAAGCACCATCCCTGCTGAATCAGCTCTGCTTTGGGTGCCTCAAAGCTCCCTGTGTGCTCTGCAAACAATTTACCATGACTAGAGGAGACACCTCACAACTCAGCAGAGGGCCTGGGGAGCTCTCTTGCTTCCCTCTGATAAGGGGTGGGCAGGCAGGAGGGTGCTGGCACCACATCCACGCACTCAGGCAGGGGCCAGGGAGTCATGCAGAGAGAAGGTGGCTCTCAGGTTGGCACCATGAGAGTCAGGCTAATCGGGCTCATTGGGTTGCCATGGCTGTGGATGGAAAGGAAAAGCTCTGTGTCAGCAGGAACTTTGCACACTCTGGGCCAAATTCTCCATGGCTCACTTCCCAGCTGGAGCCCGGTGCCTGGCTGTAAGTGCAGAGCTGCTCCCAGAGCCCAGGGATGGAGGGAATCAACACTGAGTTACAGCTGGGTACTCCTCATGCAGGGTGGCTGGGTGCCATTCCCTCTGCATGCCAAAGGGACTTGCTTGTAGGAAAAGGGCAGCTGAAGAGTGAGTAAAAAATTAATCCCTTCCACAGCACCAAACAGAACCCCAGGTACTTCGAAGCCAAGACTGGAAGACAGCACAAATCACAGCTCTGTGTCTTCCCCTCCTGGCCCAAGTGGTGTGAGTGGCACCACATCTGTCAGGTCAGCATCAGGATTTCATTATGGGGAAACACTGTTTTTTCAGTCCATACAAAACCTCACAACTTCTGGGCACTGCAGAGGCAGGAGCTGTGAGAAGAGGACAGAGGGAGGAAACCTGCAGCATCATCTGATTTCTGTTGTCACCTCTCAACCCTCCCTTTCCCTTCTCACCACCCCAAGCTGCACCTGCAGAAAACCCTGGACAGCTCTGCTGTTACAGAGGAAGCAGCAGCTATAAATGGCAAGCACAAGGCTCTGTCTTCCTCAGTGGCTGCCCCTTGCCATAGTGCAGCAATCCAGCCCTGCAGAGCCAATGCCTGGAAAATTCCTCTGTACTGCCCCTCTGGTGACCCCCAAGTGATGAGTTCTTATTCCCTGTCTGATTTTATCACTCCCACAAGTGGCAGAAGCCAGAAAAGACCTGAAATACGTGCTTACACTGAGCTGCCACAGTTTTGGCAAAAAACCAAAACGGCATCAGAAGTAGGGGGCTGACTCCAAAGGAAGAAGCACATAAAAAGTTCCAGACATCCTGCAATGCTCAGATGACTGAGGCAGGCTGTCGGCCACCCTGAGAAAACACAGATAAGCCAGAAACCCCCATCTCCTGCTTGCCAGGGCTCTGTGAACTGGAGAAGAGCTCAGCTGCTCCACAGCCAGAGCTCCCTGCTTGCCAGAAACTCCTCACCAGCAGTGGGGGAACAGTGGCTGGAGGGGAGATACTTCTTCAAGGCACCACCTAGATCATTTAGATACACACCAATCAGACATCAACTTATTTTCAATATATCTGTTTCCCCCCCAACACAGCTTCTGCTGTAGTTCAAGTAGCCTAAGTGGTGCACCTTGCTACCTCATTTATTTTAAATGAGATTAATGTTGGTATTACGTTAACAAAACCTGTCTCCCCTTCACAGCCGTAGCATTAATGGACAGAACCAAACCTCCAAAGAGTACCAGACTCTCTCACCAGCCTTTCCAGCCACAACGATAGGGGCACCAAAGATCACACCTCATCTTTCAAATGGCCCAGTGTTCCCTGATAGCCTCTGTTCCCAGATGGCATCACCATCTCTGATGCAAAGCATCCTCCACAACCCAAAGGAGAAGTGGGTTTTGCTCAGCCAGGGAAGCAGCGATGGAAGAACCTGCCAGTGGGGTACAGAGTTCCCACACATGCGAGTGTGGGAGACTCTGCCTTTACAACAGTGGCTTTTAATGGTTTCTTACACACTGTTCTGCTGATTGATGGCTTACCAGGAGCTGTTAACGCAGCAATATCCCAGCCCTATTTACAGACATCTCTGCACATTTACTTTGTCAGAAGTAAACTCTGCACACGGCAATAAAGCTTAAGGTAATGACTTCTTCAGCACAAAGCCAGCAATTTCCTGTCAGCTTGGTTTACAAATGGCTGACTCTGGGCTTAATTTTCAACCCTGGCTCCAAAGATGGCTATGCAAAGTGGGAGTGAGGAGAGGGAGAAACTCCGGGCTGTGCCACTCTGAGCAGTGGCATCCCTTCTCTGGAGGATGAACAGGATGGGGCAAATCCACCCTGTGCTCCTGTGTCCTTGCCCACAGTCACACCCTTCTGGTTTATTCCATCAGCAAGAAAGCAGGTGAATGGCAGCAGCAAGTCTCAGGTCAGCACACATTAATGTTGTTATGCACCCTTCTCAAAGCCAACTTTGCTCTACACAGCTGAGAAAAGAGTGCTGTGACACAAGGGGAGACCACAGTGGGTTTCCCTGCCAGAGGTCTTTCTGAGGGAGAGACATGGAGCCACGCATCTTGGCACACTTCCTACAGCATCCTGTGCCAGTGTGACCTGGGTGGGCACTGTGACCACACTCCTACCACTGCCAGGGTGCACAGGGGGTATGGCAGTACCAGCAGCAGAGCAGATCACCAGCCTGAACAAGCCTGTGAGTACCTGCCTGGCTTCAGCGCCCTTCCCTGGAGCACAAGGAAGCAGGGCAGGGAAGCCATAAACTGGGAAACTGGGCTGCTCACTCCAGCCATCTCACTGCCAGCATCAGGGAAAACAGAGCGGGTATTATTGCTCTCTCCTGCACACATCAACCTTCACGTGCTGAAACTGGAAGCTAAACATCTCCAGCCTCCTTCTATAATTAGTGCAGAGAGAGGATGTCTGAGAGCAGAAGTCTATTTTAGGTGTTGTGAGTCACCTTCCAGAGTTGTGGATCTTTTTTTGCACTGACCATATAGAAAGATCTGGAAGTAGATACCCAAAATAGATGGTATAAATATGCATTGAAAGCTTGGAGCATCCTGCCCTTTAACTGGGTTATGATGTTCCTCCTTACCAAGGGTGTGAAAACACTTTGTCACACTGAAATCTAAACCACTGCACCTAGGAGGGCTGTCAGCAGCCAGCTCAGGCACACAGGGGACAAGATGATGCTGATGGAGGTTTTGCAAATGATCCTGGTTCAGTATCCTCATCCCGCTGGAAAACTGCAGCTGCCCTGCCTTTGCCTTGGTGTGGGCCTGTCTTGCTTTCCAGCTTAGACAGTGAACCATGAGAAAATGGCTTTGGCATCATTGAAAAGGAGGGAAAAGTTAATATATTTCCATCTGTGAAAAAAGGGTCAAAGGATCAAGAGCGCCTCTTGGCTCAGTCACCAAAAGGCAGTTCTGTATGTAATGTTTTCATTTTGAGCTGTGGCTAAAAGGTGAAGAAAATAAAGCTGGGAAAAGTCATCCACTCAATGCATTAGGGGAATGGCTTCAGCGGAGCTTGAGGTTTTCCATACTACAGCCCAGGGTTTAGGGGCTTCTAATTTTCCTCTCATCTTCCTAGTTTTTCTCATTTTTTCCCACTGAATGTCCTTCTGCCCTTTCACAACAATTTCAGACACAAAAATTGTGTTGCTTAGAGGAATTTCTTCTGTTTGGAAGAGCCTGATCCTTAACCTCTTTTGTTTATTCTCACTGAGATCTCACTCCCATTGTTTCGCTTGTATCTCAAAAGCCCTCAGTCTCCTGTTTCCATTATGACCTATTGTAATTGTTCCCTTTTTCTGTCTTTTCCAATTCATCCTACAAGTTCCTCCTTTACTCTCCCAGCTTCCATGAAGGTTCCCTCAGCCCCTTCTGTAAATACTTCAAAGCTTTAGAGAATGAACTGTGCTTCAGCTCTGCATCCTCTTAAACAGCTCACTGAATATGCTTCTTGTTATTTTTAAGAATCTGTTAGAATTAAACCCCAGTAAGAAATCTGCCACCATTGTGGGGGATAGCACATTAATCAAAGACACAAGCTTCTCTCCAGCTGCCTGGGCAGGACCCAGCCTGGGATTGATAAATTGCACCTGGAGGTAACTAATAAATCTGAGAAGTCATTTGCTTTTTATGAACAGGAGCGGCGGGAGATCCAGCTGCCAAAGGAATTTGGGTGGAAGGAGAACAGTGCCTGGAGCTCCCAATATGTCTCTCTTCCCATTCCCCTGTTCACTGTTGCACCTGATGTCCACCCACAGACCCTCCGCCAAGCACAGTGGGTCCTGCTGTGCTCAGATGGGAAATATTTGAATTAATCACAGTTTTTTGTCCAAGGCACATGGCAGGAGCACAGCCAGGGCGTCCATCTGCCAGTGTGGGGCTGTGGGCAGTGGTGGCATGGCCAAGCACAGCACTGGCCCCTCTGGCAAGGAGGGAGGGATGTACTGGACTGCAGCACTGCCCCAGGACACAGCAATGCTGCATCCTGCCAGGGCCTTGGTGAAATGGAGGCACTTTGTCCATCCATGCCTGCCTGTGCTGGAGGAGCAATTTTGCCATTCTCAGCATCAGTGCAGCAGAGGACATCCTCATGAGGGGCAAGGATGGACTTGGATGTGATGTCCTGAGACTTCCCACCTCCTGTCACCCAAATGTCAACACCTTCCCCCCACTGGGGCCTGAGCAACTGTCTCCACTCCCCACCCAGCAGGGGCTCCGGGAGAGTCACCCCTCATGCTGCAGCCTCAATACCCAGCACTGGGGGCTCTGCTTGCTATCAGCATTACCATGACGCACACATCAAATAGCGATGCTATGGGAAGCTTTCTCTAACTGCTATCAAAATCAGTATTTGAATATTATCTCGGATGTTTGGGAAACATATTCCTTGTCTTTCTTGGCTGGAAACAATTTTGTGATGTCCACATCAAAAAAATCTGCAAAATAATAGGATAAATTGTAATTATGCATCTGGTCCCTGACAAGATGGCAAATGATTCTGTTCAAAAACATGGGGTCAAGGAAACCTCATGTTCTGTAGTACTGCCCAAAATGTCATTTCCTGTTTCTCTAGATCACAAACTCCCATAGTAAGTAGCCCTTTGTACCCATGCATTGCACAGAGCTGAACACAGAGCTACTAGCAAACACACCAACCACCTACGCTTCAGAGACCCAGAAGGGAGGATCAGACAGGATGTGATCACAGGAGAGATCATACAAGACATGGGTGAAGATGTTTCCTCCCTCCCCCTTGCTTTTCTTTTCATGTGAACATCATTAGGGCAGCCTGGAAGAGGTTCCCTGACACAAGCAGTGTTTTTTCCAGAACACCAGGACCACGCACGGGCAGCGGGGCTCGGCTCCTGGGCACAGAAGGAGCAGCCTGCTGGCATCTACTTGATCCATCCCAGAAAACAAATGCTTTTCCCTGATACATTAGAGCACAATTTAGATGCTGAACCTCAAATCACAAAGCTACATTACAGCGTGTATTTCCCCACTGACCTCACTGCAAGAGAGAATCAGAAACACATTTGGAAACTCAGAAGTGTTTGGGGTCAGATGCTCTGTGCTGAGAAAGAGGCAATCATTATTCTGCTCCCAGCTCTGCTGGCCTCTCCCAAGACTCTGATATCAAAAAGTATCTGCTATCTAAATGTTGCCTTTTCAAAGCCAATCTCTCTCTGGGCAGGAAGGATGAAAGAAGAGTCTCTTCTGCACATCTCAGTACCACACCTGGGGATAAATCTGCCCCCTCCCCTGGGGCACTGTGCAATACATCCCCCTTCTCCAAAGTCACACAGACACACAGCAGGTCAGGATGTCACATCCAGTGGGAGTCCTCACAGTGTTGCTGGGCCATGTCCAACATCCACGCCACATCTATCATTGGGGAACATCAGCCCAAAATCCACCCCCTAGGTCATAATCATCAGCTGTGACTTTTATTTTCCCTTTCATACGCAGGGCTGCTCTGATATTTGTTCACAACACAGGCTGTGTGTCACATCAGAGGGGGATTACTTACTGCCAATTACTACATTAAAGTTCAAGTGGAACGATGTACTAATTGCCTTGTTATAGCTATTAAAGCTCTGGTGTGCAAGCAAGGCACTCTTCAGATTACCTGCATGCTGTATGGTGGTACCTGAAGCATAACATTATCTGCTAAGAAGTGATTGCTGATACAGTCACAGCATTTTTAATAATGTGTACATTATATAAAAATTTATTATATACAAATATAGTAACAGCTATATATATATATAAATAACAAACTTTCAGGCTCAAGGTTTGCTGGGGGATCTGCAAGTTCCTAACGCAGCTGCTCCCTCACTGCACTTACACTGTACTGAACGAATCAAAACTTCTAAAAAGCACCAAATACAGCAAGAAGTACCACTCTGGTAAGAAGGGGAGAGGAGAGATCTCATCTCTTCCCAACGTTGCACTGAGGTCTGCCTTACTGGGTGGCAGCAGGTCAGCCCAGGCATTTTAGTGATCCCTGCCTTCTCAGGGTCTGATCCCTTGCCTGAGGGTTTTGGACATACAAGTATAAGGGAAGTCTGGTGAGATTTCATGCATTTCTAAGCTGTCTCTGACATCTTTGCACTGAGCTAATTCACTGCCTTTTAAAGGGCTTCACAGGTAGCCAGAGGTGTGAGCTGCTCCAGGGATTTCCAGCTGCAGGGGAGCAAGATGAAGTGAATGGCACCATGGCTTTCTTGCAGCTGGGGGAATTAAAAAGCCTGCTGTCTCCCTGCTTCCCACCATCACGATCAAAGCAACCTCCTGGATCATGGTCAGATGCTCAGCTGGAGCCAGCTCTGCTGTTCAGACATTGCATGAAGGTGTTGAGATATTAATAGGAGGTAACTATTCCCTCATGGCAATGTGTATGAAAGGCAGGATGAAAGGACAAAATGAGATAAAATCAAGTCTAAAAGGCAGCTGTAGGGGTTTATCGTCAGTCAAGTTCACTTACAAGCTCACTTTTAACTGCTTATTCTGGAGCTTCAGCTTTATACTCCTTGCACAATTCTCAGGAACCACCTTTGGGGCCAGCCCATTCCCTGGCCAGATACATACAGAGCTGCTTTAGAGCAGAGACATGAGTCCAGCTTCCAAAATCTGTCAGAGTGCACCAAACTGGGGGCCATTTTGACCCAGAAACCAAAAAACCTGAAGCAAAATGGAGATGAAGAGCACGAAGTCCCCAGCCCAAAGGAGAGGTATCTGTCACCCACACTGTTCACAGGGTACCTCTGGTCCCTGCACAGCTCTCAGCTGGCAGGAGGCAGCTCTGCCCCTCCCCGGCTTCCCATGGGGTCCAGTCATGCCAAAATCACCACAGATTGTGGGTGCTGCCCTGAGGGTCTCCAGGGGATGCTGTATGGACAGGGAGCTTCCAGCAACCTCCACCTATCAGCAGATACCTCACTCATTATCGTGGGACCAGAGCAAGAACAAAGATCTCAGTCTTTATTTCTTGAATTGCTCCTTCACTGGTTCAGGTTGAGGACATGGCAGAGCAAACAGTCACCAGCAGCTTCCATTGCACATGGCTGGGCAGTTTTAGAGCCTAAAGGAAATAACATGGAGAAAGAATCTCCTTTCTGTGCCAGAAATACACACAGCCAAAAGCCTTTCACAATGCAGGAGAGAATGAGGATTTGGGGGGCCTATTCTAACACCTTGTAAAGTCAGTGAAAATATTTTCTGATTATTTCAGTGGGCCCAGCTGAGGAAAGAGTAGTGCTTAAGAAGTCCTTTAACTCTAAACTCCCCGAGAGCTAATCTATTCAGATTGCTACTTCTGTATTTTCTGAGGAATTGATTAGGAAGAAGAGGAAGATAAGAGCTGAGTTTCAAAAAAATAATAGTTTTATTTGTGACTATTTGAAACTGTAGCTTAATGTTATCAGTCACTTGGCCTGGCTGTAGTCATGGTATCAGCTAGCACTGTGCAGGCTCGCTCATCTCACCACCTGAGAGCAACCCTTCCAGTTTTTATAGCATCTCATCAAAGGGAGGACAAAGCAGTGAACTTACTTTGGCATAATCTTTAATAAGACATATGAATAAAAGTGTGAGGAGAAAGCAGCATTTTACAGAGACGGTAATGAGAGATTCAATAATATTCAAGTATAAACAGGAGCCCCTCTAAACTGTCAAAGTTAAACTCCAGTTCGAATGCATTCTATAGAGACCATGCATCACGCTAGACATAAATTACAACTAAAAATAGGCAACTTTTAGCAAGGAAATAACACTGCAAATTAACCAAACAAATTACTTCCCACAACTTCAGCCCCAGCTTTGTCTCTCTCATGGCCTGGGTCCCCCTGGCAGCACATGGGGACCTCTCACAACACCCCATATCTGTGCAGGGCAGAATCCGAGTCCCCCAAGCTCCCATAAATCCGGGGTGATCTGGAGCATGTAGCTCCCTTGAGCTCTCAGAAAGGCAACAAACCCTCCCAGAGCCAGCAGGGCTCATGCTGGTACCTCTGTGGTCTGAGAGAGGAGAATGATGTGCCAGCAGGCCCTTATAACCCACCAGGGTGCACATTAGAGCCCCACAGGGAACACCAACTCAATTACCACCTGGTGTGGGCTCCTCACCAAACCACCCCCTAATAACCAACAGACCTGCAGGTTCCAAATCTGTAAGGGGAAGGAAAACACCACCAAATAGATTAGCTCCACAGTTGGGCTCTTAATTATGGGTCATTGAGTTCAGTTAATCAATAGGCAGACTTCTTTAACTGGCTAATTGTGCCAAACTGCTTCCACAATGAGCAAGTTTGCTGCTAGCTGTTAACCATGAAGGAATAATTTCACTGTAAAGATAAGAACCCTCCCAGTCCTCAGACAAATGCTTTGCAGTCACTGACTGAAATTTAACTCATTCCACACCAGAGACTTACAGAGCTGAAACAAAATGGTACCAGCATCACTGGCTTCTCGGTGCTAAAACATCAGGGTAAATACCTCCTTGAGTCAATCCTTCAGATCATCTTCAAATCCCTCCTTGTTCAGGATAAACAAGAGCTAAAAATTATCTATGCAAACCAACCAGCTGAACTTCTTGGTGGCAGCCCAGAGAGACCCAACCAGCCTGTGTTGCCTGGCTGGGAATACAGTTCCCTTCTTTGCTTTGCCAGAGAGTTGCACAAGATGATGTGTCCCAGCCGAGACAAGAGCCTGCAGAGCCAAGCCACATCCTCCATCCAGACCTTAGAAGAGCAGATCAGCATGCGGAGGAGGAGGTCTAGACCCTCGTTTGTCAAAACAGATAAAAGGTCAAGACAACCCCTAGTTACTTGTAGTTGTTTAGAAAAAAGAATGGATTTTGTTGCAAACTTGAAGAACTGATTACGGGATTCAAGGCCTCTGTTGAAGTCATCAAATAGTTATTGCAATAGAGCAAGATAAGAGCTGAGTGATAGCAAAAGTTTGTAGCTGAATTTCCTGGATATTTGTTTTAACAGAACAAAGCAATCTGTGCTTGTGGTTTGCTGGCAAATTGCTTTAACTGAAGAATAACAGTGTGCTGAGTGAGCATCCTCAGCTGAGCACCCTCAGGGACGCTTCTGGCAAGCTGGGGTCTCCTCTCCCACTGCTGGGGCTTGAGACATCCCTCACCTGGAGGGCTCCACTGCCAGCCCCAAGGATAACAGTGCTGGCACACCAGCTCAGGGACTGTCCTCAGTGCTTCCACTGACTTCTGAATGTACTGCAAGTCACAATTCCTGTCCTACTAGTATTCCCTATTTTTATTTCCCTATCTCATTTCCCTTTTTAACACCCATATACTGGCAAACCAGACCTTGGCTTTAACAGGCTTTCTCAAGCAGCAAATGGAGCATTATTGTAATAAAGAAATGCAAATTCAAGCCCTGGCCTTAAGTGTTGGCTAAAAATTTATCTCCGTGGAAAATTCACACTGTTGTAACTTACACCAGGGTGAGTCATACAGTTTGATACTGTCATAAAAACACAACTGAAAGCAACAAATACCTATACCAGTAGTATCAGCCATCCTTATTTGGAGGAGAGTTCAGCTTGTTGATATGAGCATTCAGAACAACTTCAGAATAAATCACTGTGTGTCTAGTCCAGCCCATTACGCCAGCACAAAACTTACATTTCTACAAATCTTAGTAAAAGAGGAAGCTTGAAATGCACTGCCAGGGGTGGCACAAACAGCGGAGAGCCCAAAAGCTGCCTCTGCCACCTCTGCTCACATCTCTGATGACCTTTCTGGGACCTCTTCAGCACATTCTCAACCACAAGAGACCTCAATAGTTATGAGCAAGGAGATTTTTGCAGGCAGAAGTTTTATCTTTGCTCCCCATCACCTTTTTTTTTTTTTTTTTTTTTTTTTTTGTTTGGCACATGGAGCTGTATTGTTTTCCAAGGAAGCAAGGCTTTAACTTCAACATTTGTCTGCCATCAGCTCTTCTGAAATATGCTGTTGAAGCGCAAGCTTTATGTAAGCTTTACAGTTCTAGATGTTATTTTCTAACCTCCTATAACACTACAAAGATTGCAGTGTTGATGGGAAAAAATGGAACACAGACTTACAGAGAAAAGGGCATTGCTGAATCACAAAAAAAACTTTAAAAAGTGATGTTTGTATCCTGAAGTGATTTGTTTACCAGCTGCGACATTTTCTTGTTGAAAAACAAGGTGCTATGAGAAAGGGCTGCAGTCAGATTCCAGGAATTTGGGCAGAGCTGCAGGATCAGATTCCAGGCTAATTCCATATGGAGATTTAAAACCGCTCTTCCTAGTATTATAAAACATCATACCTTTCCACATGCAAATGATTTATTAGACTTCAGTGCATCTGACAGGAACTGGAATTTCAACCTAGAAATTGGGAAACAGAAGCTTAATAGTTTCTGTTTTAAAAAAAAAAACCAAATTGAGACTGCTTTTACCCGGATCACTAGAAAACAATGGGATAAGGAGTATTCCTTTGGGACACATAGTGCTAGATTGCAGATGTGATTCACAGAGACATTCAATCAGATGGCACATCAAAAGCAATGGTAAATTACATGTCTTCAATAAAAAAAACATTAACTCATAGATACTTGGCCACAGAGGAAGGCAATTAGACTTAGCATTATTTGTTAAACAACAGGCACAAGATGATATATAGTGAATTTTTTGCAATAATAGCCATTGCTGGTCGTTCATTTTGAAGAGAATAAATCTGTCACTTGACTGAAAACAATTGACAGCACCATTTATTACCTTGCATGCTTCAGAATAACAGCACAATTTACATGTTGCCCTTTGGCATCAGGACTCTCAGTTTGCCTAGAAACAAAGCAAAAATATCTACAGACCTGGTAGCAAGGATTTAAGCAGCAGCTGACCTTATGTGGTTTATTTAAACTTCTATAATGGTGCACTCTTGTTCAGCCCCTGGTTATAGAAGAAATAGCTTCTTCTGGAGAATCCACAGCCTTGAGACTCTGAAACACAAAGGGTCATGCAGAGGTCTCTGTATGTGATAGTTCAGAGAGTAATGTTTTAGCTCTGATCCTCTGAAATATCTCCAGGGAATTAAAGATATTTGGTTTCCTTTCAGAGGCTTTAAAGGGCTGGGTCCATCAAAAAGAAGAAAATTTTCCCCTAGCTCATGAAGATAAATCTTTGTGCTAAGTCTTTCTTTTCCATACAAAGAAGGCAAGATCTTTGGTACATCCAAGCTGTTTAGCCCACTGCAAAACAAACCAACAGAGCCTAAGGGAAATGCTGTGCTGCCAGAATAGAAAATACTCAGCCAAAAAATACTCTAAATATCTTAAGATGCTACCCTTAACAGTGACACCTTTGTGGTATCAGCTGTAGGCTGGTGTTTCTTTTATAAGAAGGTGAATAGGTTTCCTATGGCACTTGTTACAAATGCATGAGACACTCAAATTTGGGATCAGCTGCAATGGAGGAAAAGTCTGCAGACAATTTTGGAAAGGCATTTTAAAGAGATAATTAGCTTTTAAAATCCAATAGAAACACTTAGGTTGAGAGCTATTATAAGCCTCTACAAAGCACTTCTGTATACTTCAGCAGCAAAAAGTTGTCCAGAATCGATCAATTGAAAATATCCTACACTCACCCTTATGGAATTAAACTGGGATTTCAGGTCTATAAATGGATAGTCATGGCAGCCAGGTGCTGGCAAGGCTTTCTCCCTGCACAGGGAGGTCTTCACAACTCCAGCACACCCATGCAAGAGCCAAAATATACATCTTTTCCCACCACAAAACCACTCAATTTAGTAATGTCTATTCCAGCTCCTGAAGGTTCACTCTTCTCTTCCCTTTCCCCCCAAGCCTGTAGAAAGGGCAGGCCAACACCCAGTAACACTCTCTTTCATTATAACTAAAATGTAGAGTGAGCTGTTATGCTGGGTTTCATTTTCCCCCACTGTTTCCCAGCACACACCAAGCTCAGAGACTGGCCATTTACTAAGTTCTATTAATCCCAAGAACTGTTCTACAAGTTGTAAAACTCTGGGGAGATTAATACACCTGGTAGTAGCATTTACATTCTTAGCACACACCTTTTGCCTTTGGGCCTCCTCCCACAGCACCCTCCTCCTTGGAGAGCTATGAAGAAACTGTCACTCTGAATTTTCCTATTCGCAGCATTGGGATATCATTATAATAAAGACAATGAAATCCTAGGTTTCAAGTATCTCAGTGGAAGATTTTAGCTCTGTGCTGTTACAGAACATTTACAGAGATCCAGGCTGTATCTTCTTAGCCTTTTTTTTTTTTTTTAATAGTTGTCACCAATCTATAGCTATGTTGTCAAACAAACTGCTGATACAGGTGTATCATTTACTGTCATTTTTAACAGTGCTGAAAGTAGACTTTCTTTTTTTTTTTTCCTTCAAACACTACAGCATAAATTTCCACCTGACTTGCATGTCAATTCAGAGCTCAAAAGTACCCTAATCCAAAACCTCCCTGTAAATGAATTGAAGGACCAAGAAATGTATCAGAAGGTCTGGATGGCCCAGGGCCATGAAAGTGCCCATCAATAACAGCAAACAGAAACCATTGATCAACCACAACCCCTTGCTACAAACAGCAAACACCTATCAGTTTAAACCTCTCCCTCTCTAGCAAAACCAAAAAAAGACTCCAGGCAGGGCTTATTTGACCATTTGTTCCAATATTCAGAGGACATGGCTTCTCTTCAGAAGAGCCAGGGTCAGATACTGTAGGTGTTCTTGTTTTTACAATGCACTTTACACACCCAAATGTGCAAAAATTTGGCAGCTCTGGGCAACAGGATTTCTTTATTTGATCCAGGCCAAAAGTGTTTGTTCTCTTCCTCAGTCCAACGCAAGGGTCCTGAAGAGGAATTGTGCCTAGTCTGGCCTTTATAAGGTGGAAGCTAGATCTCCTCACATTTAGAGTTCTCTTAACCAGGTCTGAATTTCTCTATCCTGTTCTCTTCATTGTGCCTTCATTCCCTTCACATCTGATGCCTCCTTAAAACAAACAAAATTTGGCAATGGATGAAGCAGCACAATACCAGGCTTGTGGGGCAAACAGGGGTCACATACCCTATGTCTGTCTATGGAGTCTAAAAGCAGAGCACTTGGCATTATTAGCTTTTCTGCATGCGTGATCAATCCCAAATTGGACATACGGGTGCCATGGACAGACTGATAAAAGCAGCATTTATTTTTTCTGAACGGGTTATTTAGCACTTACTTGTGACTGCAATAGCGACTGCGAGCTCTCCTTCAGGGATGTGCTGCTATCAGACTTCGTGATAAGGCCGAAACCATTAGGCAGACAATAAACAAAAAATGGGAAAGCGTTCATGCAAATGCTAGGAAAATACTTTAAGGCAAGCTGGCTGTCTGCTAAGAGAGATGACACTCCGCAATTTTCTCCTTTTCCACTGGGCTACTCCTGCTACTCCTCTGCAGGGCTACCTGAAGATATGAAATAGTTGCCTGCTTATTTTAGGTATCTACAACAGAGGGACCAAATGCTGCTTCCTTTTCTCAAACACACAGAAATAACAAAATGCCCAGTTCTTACACAGCTTTCCTTCACAGCCCTTGGTGAAGGATACCCTTTATTTCACGACTAAGGAGACCAAGTCACAACTCTGCCAGGCAGCACAGATGAGTGTCCCCATGTACTGCTGAAAGAATTAAAACCCCACCAGATGAATCACATTAAAGCTCAGATGACCTTCACTTCAGTCTAAGAAATTAACTCTGGCACTTACACCCACACTCCCTGTAAGGCAAGGGGAAATTATTGCCTGGCTTTGACATGTGGTCTTCCCAGAGCCTTTTGCTGTTCAGAAATACCTTTCTTCAAATTTGAAAAGTTTCTGGTTCTTGTGGAGAAGGTGCACCCAACTGGGGCCCTTTTGCCAAATTGGGCCAAGCAGTTGTTGCTCAAGGTGAACTCAAAGTCCACTGCAACCCTTATTCACTCTTCCCTATTCTCAAGTGTCTAGAAGGAACTGAAAGAAGTCATGTCCTGGAATCAGGAAAATCAGAGCAGGGCACTGCCTTGAGTCTGGTCATGGCCTCTTACAGTATGAGAGAGTCACACATTTCTTTAAAATACTCCCTCAGCTTCTGCTTCTCTTGTTTCGCTTCCTTTCCCTGCCCTACTCCTTGACACTGCAGACCTCATGTTTGGACTTCAGCACCCAGGAGCACTCAGGAGCCAGCAGCCAGGCAAGCTTGGGTCACTTCTGTCCCCAGCCCAGCAGTGGCCTGAGGGTTTTGGAGGGGCATGTTCCACCACAGAAGGTAAAGCAGGGAACATCCAAAGTGGTCTGAAATTCATTGCTTTACTCTTTTTCAGATAATTCCCTTTATAAGCAACATCCTTTCTATGTGACAAACATACCAACCTACATGGACACATCTAAGTTACTTTGCTTCACAAAGATCTTTTCCCCACCTCCACCCCATGGAGGCTGAGGGTTGCCATCCTGTCTGAGCACCGGGACTGCAAAGGAGCAACACAAGAACCAAGCTCTGTACCAAACAGGACACAAAGTGACCCTTCACCAGGAGCCCCCACTTAAAGCATCTTAAACCCACTGAAGTCACAGGCCAAGCCAAAATACACCCTCTTTTAACACCAGGACATTTTTTTCTTCATTTGCAGATTAACTCTGAAAAAAAAAAAAAACTATTCAAAAATAGGAAAACTATTTTCATTTCAGATGGCTTTACAAGTTGCTTCAAGTCATTTGCAGCTCAGCAATTTGAAATGTCTGCTCTTGCAAGGCTGTCTACATTTTTTGGCACAGCTGAGTTTTCCACTGCCAATCCCGTGCAATTAATCTGTTCTTCAGAAAGTGAAAGTCAAAGGAGGAAGTCCAATTGCAACAGAAACCTGTGGGAATCTTTTCATGAGCTTTAATAGAAACTGAACTAAACGCTGGGATAACTCAAGATGCCAGAACAGTCCCCAACTTGAGACAGACATGGTAGATGCTTGAGACACCAGACACCAGGAATGAGCTGCAGTGATCGACCTTTCACGTCCCTGGACAGTGCTACTCCTGGCTCTGGCTGGTCAGCACAGCTGCTCATGGGCACATGGAGCCAGAGCCAAATCCAACAGACTGTCTCAGGAACTGTGATGGTTAATTATTGTGGCTACCCCTCAAGTGGATCAATAAATGAAGACAAACAGGACATGCATGCACCCACCCCAAGTGCAATGCCCATTTTACAAGTGCCACAGTGTGCTGGGTCTGGCAGCTTGTGTCACACCCCCCACAGGCAAACCCCTCACACTCTGCAGCCCATCAGTCTCTTAAGGGACCACTCTGTGCCAGCGGAGATCAGGACATCTCCAAAGCAGTGCACATCCTCCCAGCCTCATCCCCAGCTGCAGAGACAGCATAAACTACAGGAGACAATGTCAAGGGAGAAAGTCAGCCCGGGTCTGGGATAAATCACATGAACAAGACACCTTGCAGGTCACCTTGCTCAGCTCCCTGTGTCAGGCTTTCGCCTCTCTGGTGCCAGTGCCTCCAGCAGCCATCCTGCAAGAGCTTGTTAAAACAAGCCCAGGAGCACCACTGCCCTCCACGCCAGAGACTTGAATCAGGAGATCATAAATAGGGCTGATCGAATCATAACTAACACGCTTGACAGCTTTCCCTGCTCGCTCTCCTTTTGTCTCGCACAACGGGGAGGAAAGCGGACCTGGAGCTGAAACAAGAAGCCCACGACATGTCCTTGCAGCCTCAGAGGTGTTACTGGGGTTTGCTGGGCAGCAAATATGCCTCTTGTAAAGCTGCTGCCTTGTGTCCTGCACTGCAGAGAGGGACCCAGCACAGGCAACCTACCAGCAGAGCAGGCAGGAGCCCAGAAGGAGCCCACGTGGGAAGTGTGCAATAGAGGGAGGGGGCAGGATAGCACAGCACAGCCCATGCTGGGCTTTTCAGCTGGGGGTATGTAAGAGTCATGGTGAAAGCACATTCTTTGACTATAACCAGAAAATGAGAAGCATAATGAGTCATAAAAATGAAGGAAATTGCTAAAAATCAGCAAGAGCTAGGAAAATATGCTTCCTGTCTGCATCTATAAAGCAAAGACAGTATTTCCTTACTTGGATGGATATTTCCTAGCCCCATTTCTGTGGGTCTTCAGTTATTGGGTCAGGAGCATCTTCTAGAACTCAAGCACCACGTCAATGCTCAGGGAAACAGAGGCTCTTGCCCCAAGGGGTAAAAGGCAGGGCAGCTGCTGGGGTCAATCAAGGCTCATTAGTGCCCATTAATCACATGCAGCTGAAGTTCTTACAGTTATCCAAAAGCAACTGCAGTAAATCCAGCACCAGGGGGCAAGAGCCACCCCAGCCACAGCAGGTACCTCAGGCAAGGTGTGACACCCCCACTCCTCACTGTAGGACCAGCTCTCCCATTTAGCACGTCCTACTGCACTCAGCTGAGGTTTCAATTCAAGGGGCAAGCCAAAAATGCAAGTGGGATAGCAATTCCATGAGCAGTGTGACTAAAAGGAAATGAACAGCTCTAAGACAACTGCTGATGAGGTTATTTATATGAATAAAAAATTAATGATAGGTTTTTGGAAGGAAAATTGGTAAGGGAGGAGATGGATTTTCCAACATGTCAGAACATTTTGTTTCAACATTTTTCAAAATGAAAATGTTGACATTTTACAAGGGAAAAAAAAAAAACTAATTTAGATTTCAGTTTAATGTTAAATGTGGTTTCATCAATAGGAAAACTCAAAAAACCCACCCAGTTTATGTCAGGCATTTTAGAACTTAGGTCAAAATTAAATTGTGATTGGGATTTGTTTAATTAATTAGACCCTTCTGGAAAGCACAGTTTTCAGCTGGCCTGAAGTGATGCAACCCAGTTACACATTCAGGCACTGATAGAGATAATTCTACTCTCAAATTAAAGGAAGGTGGGGGAAGATAAACCAGCTTGAAAGAGCAGCATTTACTGAAACACAAAGAATAGGTTGGGAGAAGGAGTGAGATGTACAGGGCCGAACAGCATAGATGACAGGGGGAAATATTCTAAGCAGAGAAAATGATGTACAAGTGCAGAGACCCCCTGGAAAGGGATAGAGGATTTGGCATTATAGGGGAAGAGTGGGATGCAGAGGACAACAAGGAGCTTTGCAAGCATGCCTTAATCCCTGTGCATCCTCAGGCTAAGCCCAGCTTCAGAAGATATAAATGCTTAAATAAACATGAGTCAATTTATTATTCCTCTGTGTTTCAGATCTTCCTCACCTTCTGCCTGGCTCATTTACTGCAATTAAATGCTTGTAAACAGATTATACCCTGAAAGCTACATTTTCCTGGTAAGTGGTCACCTTAACCTCCTCTGCTTTGACTGTGGCTAATATTCCCCAGGTCACACTATAATCAGAGAGTAATGGGAGCAAAGTGAATCAGGAGGTCACTTGGTTCAACAAAACTCCCTCCAGCATCCAAACCACATATGTGACTGAGCTTTGCTGATGACTGTGACAAGCACTGCTTACACACTCAGGGAAAAAAATTACTAATGTCATAATTCTTTCAAAATCTGAACAGAACTTGCACTGAACACAGGACACATGCTGATGTATTAGACTAGCAAGCATAATGATGAACTCCACACTCACATGGGTTTGCTTTCTTGTTGGCTATGAGACAAGCAAAGTGGAGCCTACAGTGACATGGTACAATTTTCTGGAAACTCAATAAACTTCTTCAAGCCATTCTAAGAACTGGGGGTTCAATTGCCTTGTTTTAACTCAAGCCAAAATGCTTTTCATCACAGCCTATACAGGTGAGGGGAACTGCACGGGCAGCTTGTGGTACCTTTAACAAGACTGACTCATTTAATGATTCATTTGGTTTTAATGGCAGAGTCTGAGCTGAAATATTTCTGACAAATATTAATTAATAAACAAATAAAACAAAGTTTATTATAGCTTCTCAAATAGGAAGTGGATTCTAAGACTGTGTAAATGAGTAACTCCACTGAATCAAGTGGGGTCACCAGTTTATAGTAACTGACAATCTTACTCTGTATTTTCTGTCCTCTTTGACTCTGTCAAAATGCATTGATTGTCTTTGTCAGAAAAAAAATAAACAAAACAATGAAACAAAACCAAAATACATACGTGTGTGTGTGTGTGTGTATATATATGGGAAAATAAACAGTCCTTCCACATTCAGGTTAGAAGATTTTGCTTTCTCCTGAACAGGATTAAGCCAATAATTTCTCTCCTGTATTTCTATACCACTCCCTGTCTCCCCAGCCACAAAAAAATCTCTGAAAAGAAGAAGAAATGTGGAGTTGTCATGAAAAAGAAATGCATTGCCTAAACTGGGTTTGTGGTACAAGTTTCACAGCAGAGTAGTGTGCCATCACGGGCTGATCTCTCCATGTCCCTCTGGAAAAGCAGTCTGAAAGCAAAGACTGCTGCTCTTCCCCAAACCAACATGCTGTGCTTCCCTTGGTAGCAGAGGGGAAAGGAGGCTGTTGCATGCAAGTCACTACAGGAAGCTCATTCTTTTTACATAATCATCTCTATTCTGAGCTTTTATGAAAAGTTCATAAAAGGGAAGGAACAGAAAGTCACAGTGACAATGCAACCCAACTCAGAGATGCAGTGTGGTACTTAGCAGTGTTTACCTGCTCCAATAATTCTGATCCCAGGGCAGAGCGCTGAAGATTAGCTCCAGACCTCATTAGGCAGGATAGAATTATGTGGGTTAACAAAGTAATACTCTTGGCTTTCTTTTGCATTTTAAAAGTGGCTTGAGACCTATAAAATCCCTTTGAATTTTATTAAAAGTCTTCTGCAATCATTTTTCATCCTGCAGCCCAGTTGAGCTGAACTAATAAATTAGCATGTTATCTGTGTGGATATCCATTAGAGCTTCAAATGAAGATTATTAGAGCCAAAGAACTAACAATACCACTTACAACTGGGGAGGGAGCAGGCTGGTCCACTGAGCAATGGGCACTGAGGATAATGACTGAGGGACACATCGCCCCTGTGAGCCCACAGGAGAGGAGCAGCACGAGAAGGAGCATCTCCAGCTGCCAAAAGGACTCTGGCCACCCTGAGCAGGCAGCCAGAGGCAGATCCCGCAGGGGGCTGTGCAGCCGGCGCTGCTCCGCTGTGAGCTGCCAGGGTCTTGGCTTACCCCGGAGCAAGCTAATCACAAGGCAGGGATTTAAGGGAAATGTCATCACACGCTGCCTGGTTCACTGAAGCACAGCAGCCTGGCTGTGCTTCCCTGGACTCTTTTCTTTATTTTAAACAAGACCGAGCTCCCTCTTCCAGGGCACCAGCCACACACTCACTTCTGCAGCCCCCACCTGCATCAGCACCACCCCGGTGTTCCTGTGGGCACGGATTCCTCTTTCCCAAAAGAAAAGAAGCTTCTGCCTGAGGTGAGCTTCATGATGTGCTACCCAAAGTGAATTTCAAGATACATCTCCAAGCTGCTGCTCTTCCCCTAGGGTCATACAGACACCATTTTAGTATGTCTTTATTTCCAGCCTTCCTCCTCTTCATCTAATTCCCTTTCACCTCCCACTCCTATCCTTTATTACTCTTCTATTCTTTTCTAAGAGGAAAACGTTTCTTTTTTCTCTCAATCTCTGTTCTTTTCCCCCTGTAATTCCCTTCATGTTTCATCCATGATGATATTTTTGTTCGTGCAATAACTAGTTTGCTCTTTCTCCTCTTCCTGCTGGGCTACTTTGATCTACTGTTCCTGTGTCTGTTTTACACATTCCTTTTCCTCCCTCCAAAGATACATCAGTCTATTTCCCATTCCCTCCTCCTAACTCATCTCTCTTTTCCTGCTCTGATCTATTCTTGCTGCACCAAACTTTTTCATGTGTAGATGGTTTTAAAACGTGCTCTGCTGCCCTGATGGGCATTGCAATAAGTGCTGGAGGATACAATCTGTCAATTCAGTCACCCTAAACCAACACAGGATGCCACTTTAACACTCTGCCCTGACCATGCTTTATTAAGAACAACACCACCTGACTTCCAAAGAAAAACCTAACCCAGGGAGCACTAGGGACAATAATCCCTCAGTCACTGCAGGTTCAGCAGATTAAGTTGCAGCACGAACCTGGAAAAGCCCCTGGGGATGTGTCTCACTGCCTGGATCTTCAGCAGGAAGGGTGCCAACCAACAGGAATGGACTTTTTGTTGTCTATAACCAAGAAAATCCCCTGAAAATTAATAAAATCTACTTGCAGCCCCATTACATTGTGGAAAGAGGAACTTTCAGAGCTGTGTACTCTTAGTTACAATAAATCACAGCAAGATTTGGTGTCAAGCAACAGGGAGCCTTTTGGCCCCTCCGAGATGGGAAACAACCTGAGAGTGAAAATTACTCTTCCCCTCCACATGTCAGCCATTTACTAACCATTGTCCCTTTCCTGAGGACCTGTAAGCAGGGAGAAACAATGAATGCTTTTCCACCCTTGCCAAACAAGACATCAGCACTGTCTGCAGCATCTGCTCCTGATGAAAACTCACTTCCACCTGACCTGGCCACTTCGGGGAGAAAGCAGGTAACAAACACAGAAACCGCTGCATCCTCACCTGAGACAGAATAACGAGCAGGCTCTGTGAAACAGGGCCTTTTGCAGCCACAACATTTGGACACAGAGCACACATGGCCATTTGGTTCCCAACAAGTGCCCCCAGGCATCTGGGCTGGCTGCCAGGCCGTTTGTCCAGCTGCCTCACCTCCTGGCCTCGATGAGCAGCACTTAATTCAAAGGTTACAACAAAGTGTTTTGGCCACTTCAATTCATAGTACACCATCCAGTGATTTCATTAATGCTGAAGAGCTGTGGGACTGGTTGACACATGTTGGCATTCTCCTGGAATGGAGAAAATAGGCTTACTTCATTTTCCCTTTTCTAAAGTGGCGAATATGGGAATCAAGTGCTGTGCTTGATGTGATAGGAATGGTTTATCAGCAAAACAAGTCCAAGTTAAAAGACCCAGTTGGTAGCAAATGGAACAGTTAGTTTACCAGAGCATTTGCAATGTCAGTCCCAAAAACCTGGCATTGCTTTCTTTCACCTTACACAGCTCCATGAATCAGTCATTTCCAAGATGATAACTGCAATGAGAGTCACAATAAGGCCAAGCTTTCCTCGATGACCTCCAGCCCTGAATCCTCCGGGATGACAGCAACCTGTAAGTGAGCTCTGCAGACACTCAAGCACCCAGGAAATAGTAAAGTGGCCACACCAACTTTTATGTTATTACAAAGGTTAGGTGCAGGCTGCCCTTTGCATGCCCCAAATCCAAACCTGGTTTATATCTGAGTAGAGGAAAAATTGCGATTAAGCAAGTCTCAGTGATTGCTTGACATGCACACACAGTGCATTGTTCGACAGCAATGGCCTGAAACATTACACTTTCACAATGCTGTAACAGCATCACTTAGAGTCATTACATGAGCATAATGCAGTTCAATTTGGCAGCATGTGGTTTGCCTTGGTTTTTTTAGCACAGAAAGGCAAAACTAGAAGCCTGGTGAACTTCTGTGAGCCCATCCTAAATAATTTCACTGAAATGTAAATTATCATGCCTAAAGTCAGCTCAATCTCTGGGGCATTAAATTAGCCCATTTAGTGAATAAATATCATTATTTCTATGTAGAAGGGAGCAGTTCAAGTAGCTGACAAGCATCTATTGCCACTCTGACATCCAAATGTGCCTGCTGTAATGGGCACAGTTCCCCTGTATCCTAGATGCCAACTGTATGGACATGTCTCAAATGCTCCAGAGCATCTGAAATGTCACAGGACACCTACACTGGGACACCTGATTCACTCCCACATGCCCCTGCAATAGGAGGTGAGGTAACCTGATAAATCTCAGTGTGGAAAATCCCTCCTCTGCACAATTCCCAACCCACTTCTGACCGTGGGCTCACAGAGGCCTCGGGAAATTACCTCTTGTTACCAAGACAGTTGATTTAGCTACAAAGTCATAATAAATATTAAACAATCTATATACATATGGCTTCAATATTGCATAGATTTGTGCCTCCCTTTGTATTTCTCCATACCAATAGTGACCAAATTCTGTCCTTGGAGGTACAGTGAAAGCCTGTTGGCTCAGATCAGACTATAGTCAAGGGCAGCATTTGTTCATAAATTGAAGTGACAAAGGTTAATGGAGAAGAAAGATAATTTCATTACCTGAATCTGAACAGATCTCATCATATAAGAAAAAACTTTAATGCAATGCTGATGGCAAATATAAGTAGATACCTTAATAGCTATCATCACTGACTGAACTGTATGAATACCTAACACAATTGCTGTGCTACAAAATAGCTTTTGACCCGCCAGTAACATTTCATTTTGAACTTAGCACTAGCCACAAAACCCAAGTCTTTTGAATCTGGAAAGATGTATACACTGCACATGCAGTGAACTCTTAGCCTTGAGGCTGAATGTTGCCTTATTTGGTGAAAATTGATTAGATTTGTCAGGTGAATAAAATTCTTTATTAAATTTTCCTGGTTGAAAGTTTGCCTGTGTATTTTATTTTTTCATTAAAGCACCGCTGAATTTGTCTGAAGTAGTTAAGAATATCGTAAGTGATAGAGCAGTAACAATTGGACCAAGCCCCAGCAGAAACCCTCCAGGAGAACATGCTTTGCCTGTGGAACTGAACTCTAAACATTACTGGTTTCAATTTCTCCCTCCCAGAGGGGAGCAGAAGAGAAATTAGGCTAGAAAATTTGGGGTGGTTTTGTTTTGTTTCTTATTTTTGAATAAGAGTACAGAACAACCTCAAAACCACCTCTCCCTGCTCACACACTCTCTGCCAGGAGGGACAGCACAAGCATTTCAGAATTAGCTGTGAAATTTGGCACCAAGGGTTGGAGCCGGGCCCTCGGCAGAGCTGCTGCTCACCCTCCCCTCTCTGCTCCCCACTGCCCTCTCGGTGCCGAACACGTCCGACATCTACGCCTGGGGAATTAGTTTCAGTTGCCCCAGTCTGATTTCTAATTATGATGCAGGATGCACGGTGATAAATTTCCTATGGGATACTCATTATATAGAGCACATGAATGTGCTGTAATCAGGCGTATTTGTTGCTATGGAAAAACACAGCAAGCATGCAGAGCCTTCTGTGTGGCATCTTTAGTGGCCCTGCGCTCAGAGCACTCGGATTCCTTGGCAGCGTGTGGCATAGCAACATGTTATCTGGCACAAAACCCAAGGACGTTACAAGTTTCAGCTGCAAAAACTTGTGGGGCTCTTTAGCCCACTGTGACTTCAAGGGGTGTTAGAGGTAATGATTTTGCATTATTCCCTTTTAAAGCAAAGGGATCAAAGAAAAGTATCAGAGACAACACAAGGTTGAAAGTGTGACCTTTCCCTCCTCCTTTCTAAAACCTGCTGTCTTCCTCATTTGTATACTGGCCACATCCATTTCAGGAGGTGAGATGGGATTGTTGGACCTTGGATTCACACCTTTACATGGCTACACAGAGGGCTCAGTGTGGCTTTCCTTGTGCCCAGGTAAGGAGGTATTAGCCTGAATGCCACACAGGACAATGTCCAGGTAAGACATGCTGTGCCAAAGGGAAAAAAGGAAATAAAATGGGGAAAAAAAAAACCAAAACAAAACAGAAAGTCACTATGCTTATTAATTAAATCCCCTGTTAATCCCTTCTCCAAGTGGCTGGTGGAGGTGGAGAGGGTGTCAAAGTACGGTCCTTTCTATGCTACTGAATTAAACAGATCTTGGTGGCACATGGGAACACTCAGTCCATTTGGTTTATGCCTCCCACATTTTAAAACACTTAACCTGTAGCACCAGAGCGCATTCCTTGGGGGCTCACACAGTCACCATGGAGAGGCAGGACAGCAGCAAAGCCATCTCGCTCCATAGCCTGCTCCTCTGAACAGATGGGAATAAAACATTCACTTCCATCTTCTTTAAACAACTCCCAACTCTGTTTCTGGAGGCTTTGACCCAGACACAGCTTTTTCTGAGACTGTGCTTGAGAAGCGAGATGGTGTAGCTGAAGAACTGCCAGCTGCACATTGATGGCTGGAGTGCTGGCCATGGGAAAAGGCAAGCAACAAATGGAGACGTCCACATCTGTATGGCCCACACCCAAGTTAACAAACTGGGGTAGTCTTTGATCAGTCTTCTGCTGGCACAGCCAGCAACCCACCAGAGGGATGGGGATCCTCCCAGTTACAGCAGGGTCAGTCCTTTTGCTGGCCTGTGCGCATTAAGTTGGGAGCAGGCCAGTTCATATGGATAACACTATAAAAAGAGGCTTCCTCACAGTGCAAACCTCCCGTAGGAGTCTGGGAGAGGGGCTTGGCTTAGCTTGAAGTGTGGCTGCCCAGAGCTGAGCACACAACATATGAGGGACATGGCCAGTCAGGGAACCCTGTGGCATCACTGTCTGCCTTATGCTTACTCTGATCTGAGCATCTCAGGATATTCCACAAAATCGTATTAATGCCATCAGTCCTACTGTTTTTGAAGACTGGAAACTGGAGAGAAAAGACCAGCAGAGTTCTCCTGAGTCACAAGTGAGGTGGTGAAACAGACAGGGCTCTGTTCAGGCTTGCCACCCCACTGAGAGTGATTTCCTGCAGCCCATATGCTCCTGGCCACAGCCTGCTATCCCACTGGCACAACCACTGCTATACCCTGCATTCAGAGAGCTAACTCAAAGTAAGAAAGAGCTTCTACTTGATTGCCACTTCCCATTAATTGTGAAGAAGTTTTCACTCATCCTAAAGAATTGTGTTTCATTTCCCTGCTAGCTCCTCCAGTCAACAGTGGGTTGTTACCCAGAGTTGTGTACAGCACCTCACATGCCACCATCCCAAAATTCCAGATGGTGTGAAAAACAAGCCTACTAGCTCCATAAAAATTTACCAGCATCTCAAGCTCATAACTCTCTCCAGAACAATTTCACTGATGGAAACTCATGTCTCTACAAGGAAGCTGAGATATAAAACCAAGCTGAGATATAAAACCAAGCTGAGAGCAGACCAGTGACTGCCACACGCCCCAGCCTCTTGCAAGCTGCAGGTTAATGGTGAAGTGTTATTCATCCAGCTTGAAGGAAAACTTTTCAAAACATTGCTGGTTTACACAGTGGGTATAAATGAGAAACTTGACAAGAAATGTGAATACTAATTTCTCAAACAAAACACACATAAAAGAGTGAATTTCCCCTCCAACTTCAAGGGAAAAGTGTCTCATTTGCTGATGCCAAATACTGATTTAAAACACTGACAGACCCAGACCACTAAAACTTCCCGTAATGAACTGTGGTTTTCAGTGTTGGTAAAAAACCTCAAAACACAACAGGAAATGAGGCAAAGGGTTTGTTTTGTTTCCCCTACTGGTGCTTATTTAAAGGGGAAATCGTTATTGTTTATTGCTAAAAAAAAAAATCAGCCAAAAGACCTGATTCCTCAGAAAAAAGACCCGATTCTCCCACTCCCCTGCCCCTCCACACTCCCACGTGTCCAGAGGAGCAGCACTGAAAGAGACAGAGGTCTAGGTCATGCCAGGTGCCAGTGAAAGCACAAGCCTGAAGGCTGGTTTAAGCTCATTCAACTGTTTTCTTTTCCTTTTTTGAAAAAACATTCCAAACCAGCTTTTCCTTTGATTCAATTTTACCTTGCCAGCAGCACCACCATCATTAGCACTGGGGGCTTTGGATGTAAAAGCTTTTTGGGTTTTTTTGACTCTCTGCTGTATATATTCATATTTTTAATCTCTCTGCTGAAAGATTTCATAATCCCATAGGGCTTTTCTTTCCTTAAGCAGAAGAAACTAACACTCAAAGTTTTGGAGATGTGATCTTTGTCTTGCCCTTTTTCTGCTCGTGTAGCCTTCTCACACTTCTCATCACCTCCTTCCCATCTGAGCAGCTTCATAATGAAACTGCAGCATAAAACAAATGTGATGAAGTGCAGGGAGGTAAGACCTTAAAGCCAAGCAGTAGCAGGAGAGACAACTGGAGTATGCAGCACATTGCTGTATCACTGCTTCAGTCACAGATTGAGTATCAATTCAGAGTGAAAAGAGCTATTATGAGTTCTCTTATTTCTTGTCTGAGTGTACCCATGGTGGAAGCTACTGGGACAGTACTAGTAAATACATACTGAAAAAATACTCCAAAAAGATGACCCTGATTTCTGCTTTTAACTTCTAGACCGTGCATCAAAACTTCCATGACTTCAGTACTTAAAATGGATGACAATTTCAGGATTCTTAGAGATTTTTCCTACTCTGAATGGAGGGCAAATACAGATATCTGAGGTTGAACTCCCAGTCCTGGGGGCTGATCACACTTCTGGGCTAAGATGGCAAACCTGAAGTGTAAAAATCTGCTTTTTGCAATGACTTGTGTCTAGAAACTACAGACAGATAATTTTAGAAGACCATAGGAATATTGCGGGCACATTTCCCCAACTGCATTCAAATTAGCTGTGAACGGAAGCTGTTAACTACGGCAGAGTTAATCTGCCTGTGTCACACCACACGTATTCCCAAAGGACTGCAAACACACAGGACCAGCTCTCTGGAGTGAGGAGCGGTGTTGCCGTCCTGGGAACAGGACTAAGCGTGAGCAGTCATAGGCAGGGAAAGCAAGAAAAAAACCCACGTTACCTTGGTTTTGAGGACAGAGTCCAAAGAAAGCACAGTAAAGATCCCTGAGCTCCATCACTTTGGTAACTCAGCCAGAAAGTGCCATAAATAAGGTCTGGAGGGCAGGATGCATTAAGGAGGCATGAGGATAGTGTTCCCATGAACAGAGATGGTAATCTCTGCTCAACTGCAAAGGGCTGCAGCTGCTGAATAATTACTTCAATACCAATGGTTTCAGAGAGGGCTTATCAGCCTGCCCTGTCCTGCCCTTGGAGTGGGAGGTTAAGGTTCGGGGACAGAGACAAATTTAGAGGGACAAAGAGATGATAAGTAGAAGGAAGAGGAAGGCCCTTGCTTGCTTCCCATTACACTTCTAGTTTAGAGAGATAAGGATCCTTTTCTTTTTGTCAGAGCAATAAAAGGGAAGTGGATTAGCTGTTTTGGCCAGGATTTTCCTCATGGACCCAGAGGGAGGGGGAAGCAGCCGGCTTGGGCTGTCTGACTCCCTCCTGATGTTCCACTGAGGCATTAATGATACCAACTCTCCTGGAGGTGAGCAAAGCCTCTTCCAAATGGGGATTCACCACAATGTAGCTACTCACTTTTTAAGGTGAAAAAGATGGTTGGTTTCTACCACTTTTGCCAGACTAGATGGGAATTTTTTAGCAAAAAAGCACAGATTTATTCGCTGGACACAGCAATCAGCTGATGCTACTCTACAGCTTCCAGGTAACAATAAAGCACTGCCCAGCAGTTCAGCTGTGTCTATTGTGACCTGAAAGAAGAGCATTAAACATCTTAAGAGCATTAAAAGTAAGAAAAATTAATAACAATACACCTTTTAAGCCTGTATCCAGCAGCAGTGAGACAGAGGGCAGCTGGGTGGGAAGAGAACCCAAAAGCTTCACTGAAAAATACAAAGATCCTTTTATTTTCAGGAGGAAAATATCCAGCAGTATTTTGTGCTAACACAGCACTACTGTGCTTAGAAAGTGCTTTTGCAGGGGATTCTCCCCTTGGAAGCAGGGCTGCACCTTGCTCCTGGGCTAAGATGATGTGGAGCGGTGGGAGCCTCCTGCCACAGGGAGCATGTGCCCTCAGCCCAGGAACTCCCACTTCACTGCCAGGAAGAGCACCATGGAGGGGGGCACAGCAGATAGCTTAGAGCAGCATTTTTTCGTGGTGATCCATGGTTACACTTGGTTTTGTCAAACACTACAGCACCAGGATGATGTCACTCCTTAAACCACAGTTTAGCATAATTCTTAGGTGCCTCATTGAACTCACAGGAAATTAAGCAGATGATTATCTAATCAAGAGCACAAACTGCAATAATTTTCCCTTATCTCCTCATCAGCCTAGATCTCAAAGCAATTTACAGAATGAGTAAGTCAAGACATGTAGGTAATCTCCAAGGAATGGTACTGTGCCCACTCTACAGGTAGGGGAACTGAGGTACAGAGTTTCCAGGCAAAGAGAAGAAAGCTTTCCCATTACAGTGTCAACAGAGTCATAGAAACCAAGGGGGTGACTGCTGAAATGGGAAGATTTGTGTCATGAGTGAAGGGAACAGATATGGCCCCAAAAGTCTGCATTAAGTTACAGGTGAAAGCATGGATCAGACCAGGAATGACCTCAAGAGCACCAGCTGCCTCTTACAGGCACACACAGAAAGTCTCTCGCCCTTTATGAATAGGTAAACATATATGTTCCTCTTTGAAATTCATTCCTACATTGCACTGTTGACTTTGCAGCCCTCTGTAGCGAGGGAGGGGTGATGGTTTCACATTAATGTGCATCCCGGGAAGCAGGCACATCCCCAGGGGAGCAGCATGATTCATTTTTAATGATACTTCCCTGAGTCTGTAGGCCCCATAAGCCAAGAATTACAAGCCTTGAAAGTCATCATCGCTGACTGAGCTGTTGTTGGTGAAGGAGGGTTTCCAGCCCAAGTGGGAGTCGTTACAGCAGAGGGATCATTTTAAACTAAGTGACAAGAATATATTAGGGGAAGGAAAATCACACTTTTCAACAACTGAAGAAAATAAAAAACCACTTCCTGCCAGAAATTCTGATTCAGAAACAAGACAAGAAGGCAAATTGCTTCCCCCAGTCTACACGGCATGGAGCAAACCTACACACATAGGTCAGAGGCCTTGCAAGAGCCTGAGGCTAAACTAATTATTGTGATTTGCTCGTCTTTTGTAATTAATCTAGGAAAGGCTTAAGGCTGTTAGCAGCTTTAAAGAAGTAAATCTGAAGGACCAATTAATTAAAAACAGCAGTGCTTAATGAGGACCTTTTGGTTCTCTCATGTTGATTGTTATATTTGTTGAAAGTTAAGTTTCCGCTGTCTGTCAGATCTTGTCTAGTCTTGTAAAATAGATCTTCTTACTTGGTGCTTAACCACTTGACACTGGAACAAAAGCTTTCGATTACAAAGCAATTTGTGGGGATTATAATGGAATGAGCTACGCCCACACTCCCTGATTTAACAATCAATTTGAAGCAATGTTCAGTTCAACCAAGAAGCCTCAAGGATCCTGAAACTATAGTTTGGATCTTCTGGTTCGTGCCTCCAGGCAAGACCTCACAGGTGTTAATGATGGAGGTAGGTTGAAGCATGCACCTCAAATCTTCTGAAAACGGAAATAGGGACATATTTCTCCCTACTAGTTCTTTTCTCAAATTGGCAATTAAGCACCTATCTCTCTCTACATTCTCTGTGTAAGTGTAAATCTAGTACAGACCAGAAAAATCATGGCTTGGCATAACCCAGAGGTGAAATTCAGCAGAGCACAATAGATACAGACACAGCTTTATGTTCTTACACCAAACATCACATGGTGAACAATCAAACCATGTCCTGAAAGCGAGCCTGCACCCCTGGGACTGCTGGCACCAGAGCCCTTCCTCTGATGTAAAAGCAGTTGGGTGCCAAAGGAACAAGGAAATACTACAGATGTCACAGTCAGTTGAGAGAAATGGTTTGTTCTGGTTCTGCAATGCTCTTGGGCCTGGCATGTTTAGTACGTCTTAAGCAATTTTCTTATACATGTGGGAAAACGTTGATGCTTTAGTTTATTTAATCAGGGGAACAAGTAATTCACTGCGAGAATATCCTTCCTTATTTATTTTTTTTTCAGTTAAGATGAATCTGTTAACCAAGTCCTAACAGTTCTTCTTTGGGGGGAAGCATGGACAAACAGGTTACTGAAAGGCCCTGAGCATCTTACAGAGACCAGCAACAGCATTTGCCAGCTGACTGAGGCACCTGCCCTTGGCAAAGACCAGAACCCTCTGCCTGTTCACTGTCCTTATGTAGGATATACAAAGGTGTTTTGTGCAGGAAAACAGACCAGGAAAGGAGTAGACCAGTACAAAATGAAAAAAGGTCAGGTTACCAGTTTACCTCAAAACAGTCCTTTGTGAACAGAATTGGACTATTTTGCTTTGCAAGTCACAGAAAACATACCCATGCTATTCTCCTTCAGACACCTTCCCTGTCATCTGTCCCCACAGCCAGCATTTTTCATATGCAGCAAATTAATTTTACATCCTCAGCAGGCGTCCCTTCTAGAGACCAGCCAGCTTCCTGATATTTTGTGTTCAGCTTTTATATCTGCAAATCTATTTTAAATAAAAAGCTATGCGTTTTACAAAACACGAGTGCCAGTAACAGGGAGGAAGAATGTGACATTTTTCTCCCCAGGATATTTTGACTGACACGTGAAAAAGTCTATAATCTTGCATAGGCTCAAGCTGCTCATGTTGACATCCAAATGTTTGGTGAAAAAGAGCTTGACTGCCTTCCATGAAAGGTGCAGTCTTCTGATTCAGTCTCTCCAGCCCAGGCAAAAAACTGACCTCAAGCTCTTTCTCAAGATATTTTATTTTATTCACCTGTCACAAATGCAGCAGATGAACTGTGGGTGAATTGTCTTTCAACTGCCTAACCAAGTCTCCACAGAAGACCTTGTTTATTTTCATATTACCAGCTGCTCAGCTGAGCCAGCTGAGCCTGTCCCAAAAGCCTTCTCAACTCAGTGCTCAGCTTTGTGGAAATGCCCCCTAACTTTTACAATTTCTTGATCCTTAACTCAGTAGCTTCCATAAAAGCTTCACAGCAGTGATCCCTCATCATGCATGGAGACCTACCATCCTGCTGGAGAATCAGTCACCCCTGCAGGCAGGGAGCACCTGACTTGTCTGGGGAAGTGAGAAAGCCTTCCCCATCCCACACCACCACTGTCCTGCTCCATCTCAATGTTACTCAACTTCAGACTCCTCTCAGCAGCTTGCAGTCCCCTTGGAGCCTGCTGTAAAAATCAGTCAAATTCCTAACAAGAGTTAGAGCAAAGCTTTATTAATTTTGGTATCATTATGGTTCTGTACTGGCGTGAAAGCCTTCCAACACAAGACAAAAAACTTCCCCTAAGGGTTTTTTTCTCCCCAAACACCACAATGAAAAGCCCACGTGAGCTTTGAGTCATTGTTTCAGACTGACTGTTTCATCAGAGATCGGGAGAAACAGAGGCTGAATTCACCACCCAGGGCATGGCAAGCCTGCTGGAACTGGGTGTCTGAGCACAGACCCCCCCACACCCCAATCAGCTCTGTCTCCCAGGGACGTGGGAGTAGGTGTGTTACCAATGTGAGCAAGTAACTATTCTCTTCAGGATTATGGCAAACACAGACTTCAAACTGACCCTTGTGACGTGTCAGTACTTGAGTTAAGTTTGTGCCTGAGCATTAAAGTCACTAAGATATTTTTCCTCTTGGTGTAAGGTTTCCCACCACCCATTTTCCAGCAGATTTCAGCTCAGTGGTCAGCAGCTTTGCATACACACACACACACAATTTTGCACCTTCCCAAGCATAAATGCAAGATGGGCAAAAGGCTGTCAAGTTGTTGATTGCTCTGGTCAGGCTTAACAGCCCCTGCCCAGAGAAACTGGGAAGGGAGCAAAAAACTCTGGTCCAGCAACGTTATTTCCTTATTTGTTTAGTTTAACTTGATAAAAAGCATGGCAACATTTGACTGCTGTTAAACAGAGGTGACAAGTGCATGATTATCAGGTTAGTTGGGTATTATCTCAGCAGCTCTCTAGGACTGAGATTTCAGCATATTCACTTCAGAATAGGAATGAGAGAATCCAATGGTCAATGGAAGCATTGACTCCCTCTAAATCAAAAGGCAGGAAAGAAGCGTAGAGCATTTGTTCTTTCCATAATTCAAAATATAGAAAAATGTAGTGAGATATTCAGGAAGGGAATACCTAAATGCTGTCTTATGCAGGACAAGAACATTTGCTTGCAAGCAATCAGAAGATGTTTGATAACATGTTTGCAGCTATGTCACTGGTGACCTGTCAGTCTCCTTACATATGAAGATGGATGTCAAGGCTGAGCCACTGTGTATTCTCGAGATACAAAGGAGAATACTTTAAAAAGTAGTCCCAGAGCACTCCAGTCATCGCTATGAGATGAAGTACAATAGGACATGTGAAAAGCTGTGGCAGTTGTTTTATGTCTGATATGTGTCTTTGTGAATAGCAGCTTCAGTAATTTATGTTCCTGGTTGAAAAGCTTTTTGTAGCCTTAATACACAGAGTGGTTAACCCTTCTGCTCCACAGCTCAGGAATCTGTACAAGTCACTGAAGACAAATAGCACTACTGTTGGTTCCATCTCCAGTATACTTTTTACATCTGCACACTAATATCAGTTACTTTCCATGCCTGTAGACTAGCTGAAGCACAGAGGATATCCTAAAGCATCCTAAATACCAACACATGACTTTCTCTACCCTTCTGCAGCCTACCCCTCCTTTTGGGGCTCCCTCATGTCCTTCCTGAGGAATCCATCTTTTTCTTTGACTGCCTATTATCTAGAACTTGCCATCTAATCCTTCCTACAAAAGTTTCGCAACGGATCAACTCTCTACAGATCAATTCAACACAATTTCCAGGTTTTGGGGGGAAATACCAGTTTTTCAGAATGACTTCTACAGATCATATCCAGGTACAGAGAAACCCAAGTTGTACCCAACAACGACTAATGCTTTTTAACTGGTAGGATCAAGACTTTTTAGTGCCATATACTAGAAAACCAAACAAACAATCCTTACCTTATAAAGGGCACTATCTTTTGCCTACATGCTTCTCTCCACCCTCAGCCTATACTGGCCTGTGCCCAACTTTATGGGCTTGAGAGACAACAAAACACTCACAGACAGCCATGCAAGACGTTCACATGTCAGTGGAAAAAAATTATATAGTAACAAGTTTGGATGATGTCAGCAGCTGCCTCTGTTGCATTGTGCTGCCGCTGCATGTCACTGTTAAGACAGAATGGCAATGAATGACAGGGACTTTTAGGGAAGGCTCTAAAAGTCTTGTGGAGATGGACCCCCACAGTCCTCAAGAGCTGCCCCCAGCTGTGCCTCAGCCAGGTCCACTCTCCTAACTCAAATGCAGAATTAAGGCCTAAAAAGCATTTGGGCCACGCTGAAAGAAGCGACAGAGGAAAACCACATGCTTGGAAGAGGAAAAAAAGGTGAGAAAATAGATATGAGAAAGAAGATACCAGGTAGAAAAGCAAAGAGCAGTGGCTGAAGATCACTCATAAGCAGAGCTAAGCTAAGGCATTGCTTCTACCACTCTATCAACAATGAGGTCCTTATGAATTTCATAGCAATACAACCATATCTGTTTTTCTACTAACAAAGGAAAAAAAAAAAANAAAAATTTGTTTTAAAAAAAAAAAAAAAAAAAAAAAAAAAAAAAACAAACTTAAAAAGAAAAACCAAAACAAAACAAAAAAAAAAAAAAAACAACAAACCTGCCCTCAAAAACGGCCCCTCACTGTGCCCAAAGTGAGTAACAGTTAAATAGGGATCAGTTCTTGCTACACTTTGCTAGTGTCTTGACAGCCCATCAGAAGAACAGCTCTCAGCAGCACCGTAATAGCAAAGGCTAAAAAAGCCCATATTCAGACTCATCCCTCCCTGCTCCTGCCCCTGCAGCCACAGGAGACCCTTTGCTCAAGTGCAGGTTCTGGAGCATCTTCTGGTTGGCCTTATGTGTTGGCCTCATTTCTAGTTTATGAGATCTGGGAGACTCATTTGAGATTAAACAAAGGACTACAGATTAGGTGTTCTGTAATTTAGTACTTCCTTTGCCTGCTTTATGTTTAGCAGCTCTTGGCAGAGCAAAGGAACAGCAGCAGCCAAGATGGGCTCTCTGTGAATCCACACAGCCTAACCAGAAACAAGAGCGTATCACTTGACTCTAGTTAGCAAGCGAACTTTTATCCAGGGTCCCCTTCCAAACACTACACTTGCATTCATTTTGCCATCAAGCCATGTGGTTGTTTAACTAGACTCATGGAAAACACATTAAAAAATAAACCATAGAGCAGATCCAGATGTTTTGAAATGCTAAACTTAGTGCCTCACACTCTTCCCTCTTCATCCAGCTTTAAAAAAATTCCTGAAAAACTCAAAAGCATTCCTAAGCTGGTTTGTCATGAGCCATTACTTCATACTAAAAAGTGTACTCTAACACAGACTTAAATAATCAATCTTTTAGCCATAAACACAATTACTAAAACACTTTGAAGGTTTGGATCAACTTCATGAAAGGATAAAAATTCTTTGCTCTCTTTCTTATTTTAAATAAGACTCTTGTTTCCAGTCAAAGTTGCTTTCCACATTGTAAATACACACAGAGGGGCAAGATGATATCCCCAAGTTCCAATCTCAGGATAATGCAGTAGGCAAGGAAGCCTTGCAGAGAAGGAGTCAAAGGCATTTTGAACCCGATTTTCAAGATGTTACTCACAAAGCAAGAGAAACCAAACTCAACAGCACAGCCTTGCTCAAACCATGCAGCAAGCACAAGCACACCTGTCCCTCATGCACTTCATGAGCACTGCTCATCATCCATCTTACAGGCAGTTTGGAGGTAGCAGGCCATAAAGTACCACTAGCACTGCTTCTCTTACTGAGATCCTTGAATACTTTTGCCTCCTGTGTAAATTTGCATTTAAAACCTCTGAGAACAGTTTCAGAAGTTAGTGCCTCCATGACTAGAGCAGTAACCAGTGCATCAGACAGCCCTCACTCACTCTAAATCAAAGGAGCCCAGAGGCTGCTGATAGAGCCGCCTGCCCAGCCTGGGAGCCCACACGCACACCACACACAGGCGTGGTTTCCTCATGACTTCTGCAGCAATATTCATATCCTTCAACTCCTTCAAAGGCAAGATGCAAAGACCTTAACAATCACCAGGCCCAAGCCTTATACCATCAAAATGGGAAGGAAGAAGGCAAACTTTTGCCAGTTCTATTTAGTTCTGTCATCAGCTGCCATTTGCACCTTACTCCTTCAGCCCACTCCTATGTTTTATTTCCAATACAAAGATTTTTAACCTGATCTCATTCCCTTGAGCTGGCCAGGAACCTCCTCAATTCCCTCCCCACACCACATGTCAGACCCTTAATTTCAATAATTGCCAGGCCAGAATCAGTTACATCATTTTTCCCCCTTCTTTTCCAGGTATTCTTCTAACAATTCCTAAGCTCTCTCCCAGAATATTTCCTATAGCTTTCAGGCAGTCTGGGAAACAATGGAGATCATGATCTATTTTTTATAATCCTAGACGGGGTAATTGAAGTCTTACATTCCTGAAAAGTAGTTGAGGGTTATTCACTGGATGAATGTCAAGTGCATTAATATATCCAGCCTTACATTCAGCCATGAAAAGCTTTACTGGGAAAGACATTAAGACTAAGTCGCCAGGATGAGACAAACTGAGGTGATGGCCATCATCTGTGTCCCCCAGGCCCAGTTTTCAGGCTTATTTATGCACAAATACCAAGAATGAATGACTGAGTCAACATGCTCAGGTGCTTTTGAGAATCCTCTTAAGGTACTCATCAGCAGCTATAAGCACTTTGCTACCTTTGAAGCCTTGATCCACAAGCTCTTCTTTACATATGGAGCACAGAAACACCATAAACCTCCCCAACTTCTTAGAGGAGGAGGTGTTTCTAATCCATGGAATGGCCTTGCTTCAAAATCATCCACTGAGATACATTAAGATCTAGACCGATGTTTTAAAAACAAAGGGGAAAATTATATATTTCTAATAAATCTTGCATAAAAATTCTCATTATAGTATTCCTAGCATCCCAAACTTGGTCATGTCTCTGTATCCTCTCTGCACCTCCTCTCCCTCTTTCCCCCAGCTCATTAAGCAGTGCTGCCTTACCCAGAGCAATCTGTGGTCAGTGTAAATTGTATATGCATCAGTGAAGATTTCCTCAATAGGTTTTACTTAATAGGAAAAAAAAAGAGGAGAAAAAAAAAAAAAAGTATCTCAGCCCACCTGTCAAAGCATTTCTTCAGGATCTGGGCCTTTGAGACTTATCTTAACTACATGTTGCAGATCAGCTTTAAAATCAGCTCCAAAACATTTGGAAATTGTTACAGTCCGCTAGCTCTGTAATTATAAAAAGCTGAAATTACTTTGAAGCTTCAGTTAGAGAAGACTAATGCTGCAATTACTCAACAGAGCCCTTTGCAGCCTGATTATCAATGAGGGCTGTATGTTCATATCTGTGCATAACCTGAACCACTGAAGGGCTGGACACTACAAACCACATACCCCCAGGCATCTCTTGTTAATATGCTCCCCCCATAAAACAATCTGCTATCAACTAAGAAAATAATATATTGCATGCTGGTTTAATTGCAGTTTACAGTTTCCTTGTAAAGCAGCACACGTAAGAGGGCACTGTGGAAAGCTGGAATGTTTTACAGAGGAGGGCAGCAAATTGTGGCTCAGCTGTATGGGAATGATTAGCACCTGCGTGTCGGTACAAAGCAGCAAAGTTCACAAACCATGATCTCAGCTTTTGGCCGAACTAAGAGCCTGAAAGGTCGTAAGTTTTTTTTTTTCCTAGGCAATAAATCCAGCGATTACTGAGATTATATTAACCTAAATT
>VXBX01003747.1:922025-992835 GCA_013400415.1 Scytalopus superciliaris | reverse complement strand
TTTTTTTTTTTTAACAGCACAGAAAAGCCTACTCAGATCTTGCCCAGTTGGGCACAAGTCCTAAAGGTATTGACTCTTGTGGGCAGGAGCGATGAGTCACATAGGAAGACCTAGATTCACACGGGTAGGCACTAAGCCTGATAAACATGTTGAGCAATCAAAAACTGTCAGATTCTAGAAGTGTTTGTGATGAAAATGACTTCTTCGGTAAAAATATATTTTTCATTAAAAAACGCAAATTCTCCTCTCCAAATATTTTTTTAAATACATATACGCACAGACAAAAGCAAATTCACTCTGTCAGTAGAGAGCAACTTTTCAGCAATTTACTGACAAGCAAATATTTTTGCCAGACACTCCAGGAGAATGAAAATACAGTTAAAAATAATTCCTGTGTAAAAGCAGCTGTTTGTTTTTTGGAGGCTTGGGTTGGTTTTGATTTGGGTTTTTTTGGGGTTTCTTCCTTTGGATTTTTTTAACTCTTTTGGACTCACTTTTATGACTAAGCTAACTATGAGAGTAAAGACTGCAAAATTAAGGTCCTTGAGTTATTTGGTCCCTTTAAGCAAAACCTACCACAATGAAAGAAGGCTATTTTCCTCCAAGAGGAAGATGCTGTGCAAGGGCCACCACAAGCCCTGGTGAACCCAGCCAGCGTGGCCTGCAGGAAGAGTATTCACTAGGAAACCTTCTAGGTCACAGTACTCATTTATCCTTCATTCCTATGTGCAGTAAATCAGAAAAAGAAACCCAGTTGCTGCTGTGGGTGAAGTGCTGACTATAAGCAGTCAGGGCTGTAAAACCAGGCAGAACCATCAGTCTTCTCCCACAAACACACACAGGCAGTGAGGAAGAGGAAGGCAACTTTCCCACCCAGTCACTTCTTGCAGATTTGGTTCCAGTTCTTCTTCCAGACGTGCAATCCTTTTTCATCAGTAGAGTTGTATGGACAGAGCAGGAAGGTCCTAAATTCTTGTCTATTTTTCATACTGACCATCTTGGAGAGTGGAAAATGTCATTCTTCTGCCTTTCAGCACCAGGGAGATGGTAAGTTTAGTAGGAAAAAGAAAGCAGCAGGGTAAGAGACACCTCTGTCTCCTAACACCGGCAGGGAGTGGAGGAAGACCTGGCATCAGCCTTGGTGCTGCTCAAAGGCTGTTGGTGCTCTCTGCACAACTGAGCCCCTCACAGCAGGGGATATTTAGCACCCAACCAGGCCCCCAAACATAACACACCCCTGCAGCATTAAACAACACAAAGCGGCCCCAACACCACTGCAAACATCCCTTAACCAACACCTACGAACTCCTCCAGCTCACAGAAGGGCTCAGGCAGACGGGGCGTTTCTGTGTGTCTCCAACTAGACACCACTTAAGAGAGAATAAAAGGCAGTACTGCTTTCTCCCTGGGTAATACTGCCACTTTCACTTAATTAAAATCTTTTAATAGGCATCTCCCTCCTTCACACCTCCCTGTTAGCAGACAGCTTATTCAGAGCAGGAAGATTAACAGCTTTTTTGCTACTTTGATGTTGCCCAGAACAAATTAAAAATTAAATGAATCTGGTTAGTCACTTCTCAAGTACAATGCCTTTTGTGTTACATTACTAGTTGGTATTTTTTTCTTGTAGCCTGACACCTAAACTAGAAAGCAATTGGATACTTGTGTGTTTTACAGCATTCAGATCTTCTGCATTAGTGTGACCCTGTCTCAAACCTTTGACTCAAAATCGTGAATTCACAGGTATTTGAGGAGGGGGGAATAATGTCACTGTCATGCAAAATTACTGAGAACACTGGCTCATAGCTCTGCTTACCCCAGGGGCTTATTTCAATGCCACGTCCTATTGTTTGGTAACTCAGACTTTGAACTAGATTGGATACAATATCACAGCAAACACAGACTCAGCCTGAGTATCCCTGGGGATGGAGATCTCACATCCACTCTGGGCCCCAGCTCCAGTGTTTGACCACCCTCATGGGGAAAAGTAATTAACAAAATAACAGCAGTTCTGATATTGTAAGGTCAGCAAAGGGATTTAACTGTTAATTTTTCATCAAATGTGCAGTGTGAAGAAGTGGTGGTGTAGTTTCATCACTGCCTGAACCCCCGACCTCTGCTGAGCAGGGCTGCTGAGAACACGTGCATAAGAGGGGAAGAGAAACTCTTTCAAGAGCATCTCTGCTTGCTGCCCCTTTGGTTGCTGAGGGGTAGGTTGTTCCTCTCCCTTCCCATAGGAGCAAGCTGTCGTTTCACTCCTCCGACAAAGCTGTTGGTATGGTAAATCCAGCCTGGAGATGCAGAGTTCAGCAGTTCACAGAGGGAGCTGTGAAGCACAGACAGCTTTGGCAGAAGTGACTGCTCAACCCATTCCTATTAAAAACGTTCCCCAGAGCTGCCCCCTCTCCACAAAGGTATTTAGGTGCCGCTTTCCTCCCCAGACAGAAGTGCAACTTGTAAGCTGGGAACTGCAGCTACTGCTGTTAACAGGGTTCTTGCTGTAAGTTGAGCCACACTGTTCCTCTCCAAATATTTCAGCTGTTCCTAGCATTGAGGAAAATTGGCTCCTTCCTTTTGTCCTCTGTTTAAACTAAAATAAATGAAGTACCAGGGTGAAATACCTCCCCAGGAGCAGCACAGCCTCATCACTGTGAAACGAACCCCCCAATTTAAGCCAAGTTGTTTTAGAGAAGCCAGATTTATGAGCCCAGCAGGCACTTGTGTGCTCATTTCTGCCTCTCTCTGCCCATCTCCAAGCACCCAGACAGGATAACCGAGCACATCAGACATCAAACCTGGGTCCAACAGCCCCCTCAGCAATGCAAGTCATCCCCCTTTTTACACCCCTCCTCCCCTCATGGTTTTCCTCATCTCTCAGCAGAGCAGATGCCCCTCAGCAGGGCCATGAAGCTGCACCTCTGCCATCACATATCCTCACCACTGTATAAAGCCACAATCTCTCCCTCCCAAAGGTAACCATGAGACTATAGTAACGTTTGAAAATGGAAAAGCCTATAAAAGGTACAATAATTAAAGTTCCATTCTAATTCCTCTGCACAGGGGAGGCAGAAGAGGTCTTGAGCACATGTTCTCCCACTGCCACAACAGTCTGTGCATTGTGTTATAAAATTTTTCAGTGCCATTTATTTTTATTTGGCCTGTGAAATACTTTGGGGAAGGCCTCTTCATAAATGGCCCATAAAGTTTGACAGGAACTAAACCTCCCACTGTTTTTGTGACTGATATAAAAGAGAACCAACTTAGTTGGCACCCCTAATGCATGTTTTATGGAAAAAGGAAGACTGTCCCTCGGTACAAGCAGTCCGTTCCTGAGCAGACCAAGTTCAGTCCTGTAAGCATCTTTTGTGGCCTTTTACGAGGTAAGGCTTTCCCTGTAAAGTTCAGGCCTTACCACAAACCCACTTCCCTCTGGGCTCATCCATTAGTAAGCACTTTCATTAAAATTCCACCTTTCTTAGAGAAACAGCCAACTAATTTAACAGGAAATTGACTTTCTCCATCACCCTCACAATTCCACTGCAGTGACACCAGCCAGTGCTGACCAAAGACATCCTGCCATTAGCATTGCTCCTTCGTGCATCGATTTGCAAAAGCCACGTGGGTTCCTTGTGTGGTTTGGGGGGAAGAGGAAATGGGAAGATCTCAGGACAGTCACTCAGAAGATGCAGTTGTTTTCAGAGAAATACCCAGAAGAAATTAAACCACTGCATCTTCAGCTATCACCAGACTCTAAGGGAGCACAGGGGTAACAGTGAAACTCAGGACTGGGTACAAATAGCAATGTGTTGTGGGGCCAGAGACAAACACACAAGATGTACAAGAGATCAGCTTGAGAGGTTTAGTGCAGGACAGGGTCACAGTCTGTGGGCAGGGATCTGGCTCTCAGCCCATGGCACAGTCATCCTTCTAAGGTGTTAGCACACTACCAAAAGATCAGTCCTACAGAAATAAAGAGCACCCTCAAGTTTGTGACACAGACTACATTCCAGAAAATATATTTCATCATCATGCCAATACTTTACGAGCAGAGAAGAAGGCTGAGTTCATCAAATACATTATCTGTATCCTGTATATTGGCAAACATATAAGAATTAAGAACTTCTTTGGCTTTATTGTAAAAAACTATTCTATTCTCTTTTGGCTTCCAAGACAAGCTTTCAGGTAGAAGGCTGTACATAACACCACTGTATTTAGAAATGAGAAATCAGAAATGACAGTGACTCCATCTGTCCGTAAAAAAAACACAGCATAAAAAATTCTATATGAATTTATTTTGCATTCTAGTGACGTATCTCTTTGCATTTCACAAGAAAGTGTCCAGGGAAAGTGACAGGTTTATTTTTAGCCTTTCTTTAATCTTTGCAGAGTATGGCAGCAGATTGCAACCCATCATGAGTGTCCCAAACTAGGCTGAGATATGCTGCTGAAAAAGAATGGGTTTAGATTGACTGTCATACTGTAAAGATATGGAGATGTTCTTAACAACCAGCCCCACTCCAGCTATAAGAAATTTGATCATATGCATTTCATTCTCAGTGTCACATATAAGTGGGAGATACATTTGTCACTGGATAATACATTCAGAATTAACAAGAAGAACTTGTCAGGTTTTGGCTGCAACCACTGAAGCTAAAGCCTAGAGCGAAATAAACTGTCAGATCAGAGCTTTGTTAAAAGGATTAAACCCATTCTTAAGGGTGGAGCTGTGGAAAAGCTTTTAAGCTTTATACTTACACCTGAAAGGGTTTAGACTGGGTTTATAACAGACTGACACAAACCAAATATTTCAAAAAACAACAGCTAATCTAACCTTGCAGAAGGGACCATCTCCAGAATCAGCTGTGTTGTGAACCACACACAGAGCAAACGATGCCGAGAAGCCCCAGATCCGTCAGGCCGTCACTAATTATTGGCCACATTTTTTGGCATCTGCTCAAGTTGCTGTAGAATCAGTAACTGTTTTGTGAGTTAGTCTCATTACAGACCTACTACAGTAATTGATTTGCACAGTGGCCATGTGGTAACTCATAAAACTTTTCACAGGAGTCCCAATTCTGCAAATATTTCCTCCTGCACTTAGAGGGAACAAAGCACCCTCTGGAAGTCAACGAGCTCAGCCACACTCCCAGCCTGCAGGCAAGCACTGGGAGGGTCAGACTGTTGCAGTGCAGCCTTTATAAGACAGAAAAACCCCATTTTTCTACATTCAATTAATTACAAAATTGCACCACATGATACCCTTGCAAATGAAGGAGGTGTTATCATCCCACTCACTTGGCGGTTGGGGAGGCAGAGCTATGACTCAGAGGTGCAGTGAGCTGCTCAAGGTCACACAGTAGCTCAGGCAGAAATAGCACCCAGGTGCCCCGCTCTCACCCGGCTCTGAGCTTCCTCATGCTGCTTCAGCAGTGCTTTGGGAGCACGACTTCAGCTGCAAACTTGTTTTGAACCCACTCAGTGTTTGAACTGTCCCGCATCTGCTTCATTCAGCCCTTCACCCAGCCTGCTCTGAGCCGTGGTGCCCTGTGGGTCATTGCCCTCCTGCCATGTCTTCGTCCTCAGCTGCTTCAGCCAGACACGAGGATCTCCTCACCAGCACTGGGGTAAGGAAACACATAGGAATGGGCACTGAGTGAGATGTAGCGAGCAGCATGGCCACACAGACATGGCAAAGCACAGCAAACAGCACAGTCTCTGCAGCAGGGAGGCTGATGGACACCAAAGCACCTCATGCTCATGGAGAAGGGGCTGCTGCTTGTGCTGTCAAGGTCCCTCTACATGGGTCAAAGAAAGTGCATCCAGAGAGGCATGTGGAAGAAAATTAACTGAGGTGGAATCTGCAAGTCAGAACATCCTTCTACAGCTCTAACAAAAATCCTCCTACCAAAGAAGCCACAACTCCACTTGCCAGATGAAAGATTGCACTATCATACAACTGTGAGCAAAAGCTTCCTAGCACCTGGGTAAATCTATGAGACTTTTGCAATTTAGACTATGTGGGATGGGACCAGCTTCGACCATCTGATCTAATGGAAAGTGTCCCTGCCCATGTCTTTAAGGTCCCTTCCAACCCAAACCATTCTATAATTCTATTATAATTCTACAATCAAGCTGGGTCATTCAAATGCCTTATGAAGCTCAGGCACTCAGTTAAAGATTCTCAGCTAGCTGAAGGTTCCCATTTCCTCACCAATTTGTACTCAAGGCAAAATTACTGGGCTCTGCACCTGTGGGAGCCTGTGGGAGTTGAACCTCACAGGCCTGGACCCTAAGAATAAAGGAAGCACCAGCTGCAGACCCTCTGACTCTGCAGAGTCTGCAATCCAAGGGCAAAGAGCTGGAATAAGTCTGCATCACACCAGTCAAATGCTTTGTTAAAAGTGCCATAAAATGAATGCCAGTAGACTGAAGTTTAGTGATTGAGAGACATCAGGTAGACCTTTGATGCGGTACTGGGATCACAACAGCTGAAGTCTGATTTCGTTATGAAATTGGTACAGTCATGTAAGAATATAAGCAAGTCTCTTAAATTCTCTGTGCCACATGATAGGTTACATCTCTATTGATTTCATCTGTGCAGGTTATCAAGTCAATCAGATCACAGCCTGTTCCTCAGCAGTCTAACACCCACCACAGCTGTAAAGCCCACAGCAGATAGCCTTCGACAGAGAGCTCATATTTAATGCTGGCCTCTAGGTAGTGTAGACATTACTAAATCATCTTAAGGAATATGTTAAGGTTTTTTCAAAGCAGGGAATTCTTGTTTCACATTTTAAGCCAATTTTGGTTCAAAAAGGCTCATTTGCCCCACCTGGGAGGAAAAGCATCTCACCTTTTCTAGCGATCACACTCTGCAGCATCAAGCCTCCCAACACCTTTAATCACTATGTACCACAACTGTGCAGCATCACTCCTGGTGTGAAGCTGTGCTGTTACCCCTCCTGCTTTTTACACCAACCTGCTTGAGGGCGGGGGGGCTCTTTTTTTTTTTTTTTCCCCCTCAATATTTGAACTCAATTGTGATAAGTATTGTACACTCACTGAAATACCAATATACCCCTGGTGACAATTCCTGCCAGGTAATTAGGTTTGTTGCTTTCCAAAAAAATGAAAGCAAATAAAATAAAAAAGTGTAATTATGGTTTAGAGAGCCTTGGTCTCAATTTTTCTGTTCTCAAAAGTCCTCTAGGGAAACAAGGAACGAGTGCTACTTATTGATTTCATCCTCACACACAAGACTTGCTGGAAAACAGGATCCCTTGCTAGAAATCATCGCTGTCCTCAGCTCCCCCAGGGAAACAGGGAGAGGGAAGCAGAAGTGAAGGCACTTGAGTTGAAAAGGGAAAAAAACAGAGAAGGAGAAAAAAAAAAAAGAAAAAGAGGGCAACAGTTTCAGCTTTCATTATAAGCACTGTTATATCAACAATGGCTGGGGAACAAAGGAAGCCATTTCCACTAGTTCCTGCTTCAATTAGTTATTTGAACTAGTGAAGATTGTGCCACTTTATCTCCCCCTTGTAACATAATCATTGTATTTTACATCTCATGAGAAAAAAGGCCTGCCAGAGGACGTTATCTGGCTCTGGGTCATACATCACAGGAGATAACATCGTTATTCATGTCAAAAGGGATGATCAAGGTCTTCCTGTTTTATCAGCGATTAGCCAGGAAAGAAAAGCTGCTGCTGCCGCTGGCCGGGCGCCAGGCGCTGTGCGAGCCTCGCAGCGCTCCGACAGTCCCTCCAAGCCATTACAATCCCGGCTGAGGGGAAGGCGCTGAGCGGTGGGAGACGATCCCCGCCAAGAGAGAGGGTCTGATCCTGCTCCCACCTCCGATACTTGTGCTCTGGCACTCGCCGCCCTCTCCCTCCCGGGAGTAAGGCGGAGGGGAGCTGGCAGCCAAGCCAGGCTTTTAGCAACTTAGGGTAGTCTGGGAGGCACCCAAGTCCCTTGGGCGTGAGCCAGGCTGTCCTCCTCACCCCCACATGCCCTCACCCTGGCTGTTGCCGTCTGCCTTCTCTTCCATCTGCTGTTTGTACCTTTCCTTCTCATCCTCCCGACAGCCTTGTGGTAAAGCTGGGGCAGAGCTCAGCCTCTGGCTCTGCCACACGCTGAATTATTCCACTTCCCAAATACTTTCCCTTGAGCTCAGAGCTCTTCACTCTTGAATGCTTAGCATATTCCCAATTTAAACATCTCGAGCAGTTTACCTACTATCTGAGAGCAACACTAAAACCTACCCACCTTATCTCAGCTACAAGCCCAAAGGGAGTGAGAATTCAGTGCCGTATGCCTCCAACACTAACAAAAAAGAAGAAAACTGCTGCCATTTGAAAAATACACCATGTTGAACTACAGAGGTACATTCCACAGTGGCTTCCTGAAGTGACTGAGCTTTATGTGCCTGATGCAGGGTTCATTGAACCAAGATAGTGTTTCCACTCACTTGCTGAGCTCCGGCAAGAACACTTGCTCTGTATCCTTTGGCAGTAACACAGCATCATGGAAAGTCAGTGCCCCAAATCACGAGGCAAGATTCATCTGAACAGGGTTTGACTGCTTTCTTCCACCCATCTGACAACAGAGAAGTCCATTTGCCATCAGTACTATTATAAATCAAAGCATAAGGAAGATCCTGTGCATGAGATGGATAATTCATTTAAGAGCAAAGCTGTACAAGTTTTCAATNAAAAAAAAAAAATCATCAGTGTGATTAACAAGCACAAAGGCACAAACCAGATACACAACCTCCTGCTGTGGGGGAAAAAAAAATAAAAGCTTCCTTCAAGTGCATGTTTGGGACAGGTCCATTGTGTAGGTTTTATACCTCTTCCCAGATCATCTATCACAAGCCAGAGATGAGGAAAGACAGACAGGAATTGCTATATCAAAACACTCCAGTAATTATTCCAACTATTTCAACAAGTTACTCCAGCTCAGAGTCTAACACACAATTATGTTGTTGCAGCAGCCAGCCTGAAACTGGGAGAGTGTTAATAGCAAAAATAAAGTGTGAACCAAAACCTATTAAACCTTGTGATACATTAAAACTAATAACAGAAGAAATCTGAGCCCAAATGCCATATTCCTCCAAAAGAAGATAAAAATTACTCAGCAGCTATGAGTCAGGACAGGAAACTTGTCACAGAGCCAGTGACTGTAGCTCCAGTGGAAATCGGCATGAGGGCTCTGAATTGCTGTCACTGGTGTGTTCATTGCCAACAGTGCCAAACACAACACCTGACCTGTCTGCAGAGCTGCGTAGGACAAGCTTACCAGGGAGAGCTTCACAAAATCAGATGTTCCTCCAGATGAGTTATGAAAAGGAAACACAACTGCTCAAACAGACCACAAAAATAAGTCCAGTTAAGCCAACACAGCTGGGGCTCTCTCAGGTCACACAGTTAAACAGAAAAACAGCAAGACCTTGGGGCACAGGCTTTTCAGAAGGGGCTGCACTGAAAGTCTGAGAGCAGAACTTTGCTCCTTCCAACACACAGTGCTGAGGTGATGATATACAACAACTGTCCCCAAACAAGCAGCAAAGGGTACCCTGAGCCTTGTCATCGGACTTTGACTGTGGGGTATCTTGTCTGATCAGCTGACAGCTGAGTCATCCCAGGTCTCTTAGAGCAGAGCCATGGCTTGGAACTGCCACAAAGCTCATGAAACCAGGGCTGGCAGCAGCACTCTGGCACTCACTAGAGCTTAAGGTACCCAAGGCAGCTCAGACCCAGACCCTCCTCCGGTGCCCCTCCTACTTCCTGCAGCACCAAGAGCAGGAGGTCCTTACTGCCACCTTGGGGATGCACCTCCTGCCTTGCCATGCTCAGGACCAGGGGAAATCTGCACTGGATTTTAGCTCAGCAAACTCAGCTGATGTCCAAGCTGCTTGTGAGGCAAATCATGGGAAGCTGAGCTGTACAGAGAGAAGCTATCTCCAGTGTCACCATCGGGACTAAGTCATGACAGCTGGCCTTCCACCCACAGACATCCTGGGCCAAATATTCAGTCCTCATGATCTCCAGTTACTAGAAATCATGGGATCTGAACTGGGAAAGGTGGGCAAACCCTGCACTGGTCTTTCAGAGCTAGAACATTACTGTCTTAATAGAAGAATTCATAAAGTTTTACTACAGAGATCATACAAGCCCTGCAACCTTTAATAAAGCAATTGTAATTACAGAGGATTATTATTTTTTCAATCAAACATTTCAAGTACCAGGTATATAAAAATACAGTTGCCCAAGCTGCCAAAAAATCATCAAATGAAATATGTACTCTCCCAGTAATTAACATTCATTAGGGGTAATTTGCATGTGATCCTTCATTAGATCTAGAAACACCAACCGTGAACAACTGCTGAGCTTGTCCTTTGGGCATACTAGCCTTGCTCATATGCTGTCAAACTTCATAGACCTCAAAAGACTAGCAGAGAGATCAGGTACTCACAGCCACAGGAGGATCCTTATCTAGCATGTAGCCAACTCCTCACAGAGCAGAGCAGCAGAAGCTACAAAGCAAAACCCATATCCGAGCTCTGTTAATTAGTTGATACATCTTGAGTGTATTCTAATCTTTTTCTCTTCAAAGGTGGTCCAGAACAACCCTCTGGTGGAGTCCTCCCAAGAAGCAAAGCCTCCCTTGCAGGATTTTCCCACCACCTTTGAGCGGTTTCCCAGAGTCTCAGCCCTGCACATCCCACCAGGAGCACCACCCCCCCTGCGGAGGGGCCCCACAGCCCCCACATAAGGGGTTCAGCACAGCTACTGGAGTCTCCCCAGGAGCACCACACTGGATGCAACCCGGCAGAGCCAACTCAAGTTCAAACCAGCCCTTATCTGAGCTGGAAAGGTCTATCACAGGTAACTACTTCTACAACTACCCTAGAAAGGCTTCTTGGAGTTGAATAATAGATATTAAAATACCAGGGAGATGAAATCCATCTGCAAGGGTTTCTTGTGAAAGCATTGTGCACTACAGAAACTGGACGTACTGCTCCAAGCCAAAAGTGTTATTTTGCATGGGCTGTACCACATGGAAATTTTTATTACTACACTTCATAAAATATTTCTGAAGTTTCCTGGAAGATAGTGTTTCACATGCCACCAGCAAACACAAAGCTTGCTCTAATCAACTCCTGACACATATGCAGAGGAGAAGAAAAACAAATAATCACCTAGAGCTTTTTCATAAACCTTATCTCCTATGCATTGCAGAGATAAGACTCATGACTTGGGATGGATGGGGCCAATGCTGAAGTCCCACTCATGCACAGCTTTCCATGAAAACCACACACTCACTTCATCAGGGGTTTCCTTGGATCTCACGACCAGAGTAGATCAGTTTCCCACACATGCTTCCAGACACACCCTGCCAACAACGTGGCCCCCTCTGCTACCACATATGGTCATTCTGTGACTGCTGTAGGCAAAGGGGACCAGAGGGGAGTCTGCAGGTGGAAGCAGCAAACCTCAGCATGCAGGTCAAAGCCCTCATGAGCAATCCTTCCCTTCCTCTCCTGCGAGAGTCTAGTCCTGCAGCAGTTGTAGCCCAACAGCACAGAGCAGAGCCCCAATATCTGAGTCCCTGCACATCTGTTTGAGCCCAGCCTGCTGCACAGACATTGCTCACCAACACTGTTTCATATCCTGGGTCTGCTCCACAATATCTGCAGCAACTGGGATTTGTGTCCCACCTCCAGACCTGGAACACCATGTCCCCACACCACAGCAGCACTGAGAGGGTCAGCAGGGACAGGATAGCCCAGCAGCCTCAGCTGGTAGCAAACAAAATGCACTTTAAAAACCCCCAAAACAACCCAACAGTATTTTAAATAAAATGCAGAGTGACAGCTCTGCTCAAAAGTGCTGCTATTAGGGAATAGCTTTTAGAAAAATCCAGTGTCTGATGAAAAAGCATTTTAAGTGGTGCTTGCTTATTCACTGATTTCTTAGGTGTTTATCAGCTTGGTATGGGCTAGCAAGGCATATCAGCATGCTGAAAAACTACTTTAAATATCATACTGTGACAAAATAATAGCTGGATAATAATGCAATGACTTTTAAACCCCACTTAACAGGGGATATTAATGAAGATATTCTCTAATTTCTAAATTACTGATATTGATGATATCTGTGTAATGAGGATGGATAGGATTTCAATTTGAGAGTTAACACAATTGCTGAAATAATTGATTGGAGATGAAAATACTTCCCCAACTCAGTAACTTTTGGTTCTTTAGAAATGTTGACTTGAAGTACGTTAACAGATGACTGAGTACTTAAAAGATAACATCCCCAATTCCCCTTCATGTTTCAGTGGAGTGGGTATTTCCTCAAGGATCTCTTTGTAAACTTATTACAAGTGTGGATTAAATATCTAAGTCTGAGAAGTTGTTCATTTTGTGAAAGTTAATTGAAATTTTTACCACCGAAAAACTGAAGGGCTACAGACAGGATCCAGCTGTGAGGAAAAATAAATCTATGGTTCTTGTACTTTCTAAGAGTCAAAGGAGGACTAGAAGTGAACAATACAAAAAGGGAAAATCATCATAAGCATAGGCATGCAAAATTTCTTTAGTCTGTTATGAAATGATTAAATAATTCAAATCCTTATAATACCATCAATATGTTACTAGGAATACAGGGTCATTGTCCCACTTGTTGCTGGATAGTGCAGTTAATGATTTCCTCATGGATCCAAATGCACATACTGGAAAAGGCCTATCTTTGCAACTGTACAAATAGGGTAAAGCAAATAAAAGTGCTCATCCACACCTCTGAAATAGAAGCCCAGATTTATCAAGGCCTTCTTCTAAGAATGCATTTGACAAAGAGCCATAATGCTTTGAGATTAATAATTATGAATAAAAATTATGGAGGATGACACTAAGTGCTATTGACTCCCTGCCCAGTTTCTGTCCTGGACTTACTTGTTGCTCCTGCTTCAAATTCCCTTGCCCTTTCCTTTGCTCTGCTTGCACTCTCCTGGTGCTCATCCACAAAATAAAGAAACCTAAAAGTACTTAATTTTGAACTTCCTATTTTATCCAAGTTCCTTGTAATTAAAGACTTGAAAACAGCAAGCTCTATGCCTTTCCAGTCAGCTCTAACCAGTTTGGGTTTTACAGATTTTCCTTTTCTGTTAAGTAACCCCCCAAACCTCAGCCAATATTCAGGGGAGGAGGGGCTGTATCCTAGAAGGAAGGTGTTCAGAATGAAAGTGAAAATTTGTGCAGCTTTTTTTGCTCAAACTTTGCATAGGCAATCAGTAGCCAGGGGATAATTTATTGACAAAGTTTGTGGCAGATCAGACAAGGTGTTTGTGAGATATGGGACTTTGAAAAATGAGGTGCAATTCAGCCTTTGAAATATTCCTCTAACAATTTATCGAAGAGCCATATCTCAAAACCTACTTGGCCTAGAAACTTCAGGCTTGTTTTATTCAAGAGTCCTTGGCTAGATTCAGTGCACAGGAATACTTCAGATAAGGTCAAAGTCTTATTTACTCTATACTGCCCCCGTCTTTTTTTTTTTTTCCCTCCCTTCCTTAAGCCATCAAACATTCCTGCAGCCTGGAAAAAAAGACTGTAAGACAGGCTCTGTCAGGATTTTGGCAGGGATTAGTGGCTGCATGGGGCTGTGGGCACAGACACACTAAGCACTGCTCAATTAGCTCAACTTCCAGAAGATGAATACTGGCTCCCCAACTACTCACTGGGATCCTCACACTCTGGTGCTTGATTCATTCTTGCTGCAGCAACACAGACACCAGTACAGAGCAATTTTGTAAAGTACATAAACAAAATCACTCCTGTTCAGAGCTGGTAAACATCAGCCCAAGCACCAACCTCCTGCACCCCGATAGTGGAGGAGCACTCCAGGACCAGGGCAGGACATTTCCAGACAAACCTCACACCATTCTAAGGGAAAGAAAAAGAAAACCCTTGGATGCAACAGTTGTTATCAGGGTTTTCTACATGGATCAGCTGCTCAACTCCAGCTTCCTCTTTAGCATCCCAGATCTACTCAGCACTGAGTCTGCTGGAGCAAGGGTTTAGAGGTCCTCATTGCCTCAGACACACCAGCACCTTCAGGCTGTAGGTAGGAAAGTTTATCAGCATAAACAGAGAGAACAGGTTTGGGTCTGTGATCACACGCTTGGGGCAGGTTTCACCCAGAAAAGGAGAGGAAGCTGAAAGTAGAGTTTCATTTTATTCAAGCTATTTTCAGAAGAACAAAAACCCAAAGCCTACCAGTGCTGAAAGCATAACTTCATTCCAGGTTGAGGGATGTTACTTCAGCTTGTTAAAGACTTTCACAACAAGAGAGAATTCCAAAGCTCTAGAAGTGTTTTTTATGGCATGGCATAACATTTCCACTTAGTTTCTAATATTCAGACAGACACCATATCTCAGCTTACCTTTCTGACGTAAGTGCTAGTTTCTGGCAGATAAAAAGACACTCAAACTTCTGGAATCAGGACAGCAAAAAGAGGGTCAGACAATCAGCAGCTCCTTGGTGCCTCAGAGGACGTCACCCAGCTCCCCCAGTCAATGCTTTGGCTGAGAACCAAAACACCAGACCCCTCACCTCCAAGAAAAGAAGCAAAAGCTCTTTTTATCAGCCCCTGCTTTATCACTCCCATAGTCCTCTGCCTGCCTCACCTGCCCCTCCTCTGTGTGTGCTCTGGCCCAGCATTGGCTGTAAATTGCTTGGCAGATGGATTCAATTTCTTTTGACCTTACAATTTCAATAATCAGGTAGAATTTTCACCTGTCAGCTACCTTGACGAGCAAATTGATGTTTGGGAAAAAACCAGCAACGAGATGGGGAAGTGAGTGGAAGGGGTGAGAGATGACAAGCTTTTCCTATCTTGCCCCAGGTGAGTGTTGCAAATTGGCAGCATCAGCGAGGGAGTCACCCAGGGTTACCGTGCAATGATTTGAGTATTAACAAGCATCCTTGCATTGTTTTAATCCATAATGTATAATTAACCCCTTGGAGCCAACAAGTCTGGGAATGCCATTGTTAGGGCTGATGTAAAAGGCAGCATGGCACGTTGCAGTGGGAATTCCTAACAGCCCACCATCAAAGGTTTAATCATATGCAATTTATGCCTTCACAGTTTATTACATATTGGAGCTTGCTAGAACCTCTCCTGTTATCATGCACTAACATGCAACAAATCTGTGTAATCTCCAGCTGAGAGCATTGTCTCACAAGTGCCCTTTCTCCACAGGAAAAAAAAAAAAGGCAGTAACAAGGTATTTTTAAACAGTCTAGACTGTAAATTGAATAGGAGGAGGTGGAGGCTGAGAATGAAAGATATAAATGTAGTCCTTTAATATAAGAGATCACATATACATAACTTACTTTAAGTTTTGTCACTGTTTTGGAGTACATGGAGGGAAACCTGAACAGAGAGGTTTGACTTTTCTGGGCTCTGAAAAGCTTCCATTAAATATGTATATATTACTTTTCCCAGATGCAATTTCTTAATACCAAATATACGTGTTTTGTCAGCAGCTAACAACAGAGAAAGATTTATTAGGATACATACTCTACGGTAGCAGGCTGTCCAAAGGAAACACATGGCACTCTGTTTTTATATGGACACTGTCAGCTCCAAGGGACTCTGCTCCAAGCCCCTGGGTTCTGACTGCTGCATGTCTGCCCTGAGTACATCCCCCAACACTTCTTCCCAGGCCTTGGTGTTTGGTGCTTTGCCAGGACTTTGCTTTGGTTCTTTGGGCCACTGATGACTCCTTTTTGCCTCTGCTGTGTGTTGAATGGATAGATGTGGATTTCAGCTGGTCTGCAGGCAGAAAAATTAACTTCTCTCATGGCTCCAGTGCTGGTTCTGCACAGGTCCATCCCCACGCACAAGACTGATGCATTGAGCCTGGGGCAAGTCATGACATTAGCCCAAACTTCTTTGTATTTGAAGAAATAGCAGCTTCCAGCCCTCTGGGGACATTGTCCTCTGGGTCTTTTTTTGCACTGGTGCTAGTGATGTACTTTTAAAAGACATGACAAAAAAATCCAGAAAACCCAGGAGCCAAGATTCTCACATAATCAATGAAGTCAAGAAGTTGGGGTTTAAATGTTGCAGAGGATCTCACAAAGCTCACAGTCTGGTTAGCAGTGAACTGGGGGAAATGAAATAGCCTGAGTTCCAAATTCAGAAGTTAATCACCCAAAGTACTTTATTGGTTCCAAACAGTCTGCTGAGACACCTGTACCCAAGAGAGCCCTGCCTGGACCACCATCTGATCCATGGAGAACAGGCAGATGACAGGGAGGAAAAATGCAGTATTAGGTTACAGATGAGGAACAAGACAATTAAGTGACTTTATATCACAGGTAATATATATTAAAGTGGCTTTAAATCACAGGCAATATATAACAGAAATGGGGGTTGAATTTAGACCTCGATAACTGTCATCCAAGATTATTGGCATAAAACTGGCTTGCAGTGCCAGAGAGGAGCAGAGAAGAGTCACCCAGAAGCCGCAGTGTTAGAAATGACTGTCGGCTCCCAGATAAGAAATGCAAATAGATCTTCATTGCAAAAAGTATCGGGATGTTTTTCACATTATCACCTTTCAAAGGCAAGGTCTCAGTACAGACAGGGATGCTTCCAAATACAGAGGATTTGCTTGTTCTGCAGCAAACACCAAGCAGGGAGTTTGTCTTTGCTGTAGCAATGTCACTGGAGGAATGGGACTGTGTCATCTTCATCCAGGTCTGGGAGTGACACAGGAGCTCCTCCAGCAACAACGACAAGAGCTATCAGGATTGTATAGTGGAACATCTGCTGTGGGAAATGTCTTCTAGAGGAGTGACTCAGCTCTTCTGCTTTCTAATCTGCAGAGGAAATAGGAAGAAATGTCACATTAGAAATTTTAAGGTTAATATGTGGAGAAACCATGGATACACCATGGGCTGCTTCCTATCACCTGCTCTCTTGGGCAGGTTAAGGGGAATGCTCCTCTCTGGGTGCCATTTAATGTGGGTTGGACAACTGCTCATCAGAAAAGGTCTGAGTATACTATTACTCCTGTTTCAGAAGAGGGAGACTGGCCAAAGGACCTCTCCAGCCTTCCTCCATCTTCACTGTTCAGCCAAGGGACCTTTCACAAAGATGTGAGAACAAGTCCATCACAACCACTACAAAAGACAGTGCTGGAAAAGGCAGTGACTGGCAAGATACTGCCCTGGGGAGCTGGGTACAAGCCCTGGTGGTGTTTCACCCGGGATGTATGCTTTCTTGTTGAAGTCTGCTCTTAATTAAAAAAAAAAAAGAAAAAAGTCAGAGCTGGGCTAAACATGAGCATTCCGAAGCTCAAGATATGCAAAGTTCTTCTCCAGCCACTGTCCTGTTTCATCTGCAGGGCTGGCACTGACTGCCCCACTGAAGGGTTTGTCCCTCAGAAAAACTGTGAGGATGGAGAGAGATGCTGTGCCCTGCAGTCCTTAAATAGGCATATTCTTCCATTCCCACTCAGAATCCATCTCCCACATCCCTCCTATAGGGCTGTGTATCTTTAAAACTTGTATAACCCCCTCCTTTCTTCCTGCAATCCTGTGCTGAGGATGTCTGTGCTGTGCTACCAGGGCATTTCCCTGGTGGATGGGAATGAATTATGTATTCATGGCTCCACAATGCAAACTCTCATGGCAGAGGAAGCAGAGGTCACAGAGACATCATTTGCTGCTGCTAACCCTCCCCTACACTTTCACAGTGGAAGGTGGGGTTCCAGCTCATATCCTCATTTCCCACTCCAACACGCCCTCCTGGCTGGATTTACAAAAGCAAATGCAAGAGGCTAAGCTGCCTGATGTAATCAGGGAACAGCTATAAAAGGAGAAGCAGCAGCAGGCTGCTGGAGAGCACTGGAATGCCATTCATCTCAGCTGGGGCTGGAAGCAAAGCCAGCTGCTCCTTGGAAGTGATCTGAAGGGGTTTGTGGGGACCAGGCCACCACTCTAGCATTTTATCCCCTGCAAGTTGGATTCCAGCCTCTACTCTTGTCTTCTGCTCCACAACCAAGTGTGAAGTCCTCATACCCCTCCTAGGATGGTCAGAAAACAGGGGGAGCTGTCTAGACGTGATGAAGATCTCAGCTATGCAGCCATACCCACCCCTCCCGTGCCCTCACCCCCAGAGCACCAATGCCTGCTGGGCTTGTCCCCAAAGTGGTGGGAAACACCAGGGTCTGGAAATCCCAGGTTCAGTACCAGAAGGACTGTTTGGCAATGAATTTTTCAATGGTGGGTAAGTTTTCGCCATAGACTTAGTGGAACGAATAAAGGCAATTTAAGACTATGGCAATTGCTTCAGGCAGTAAGTTGTGTTTCAGTGTGTTGTTCACGTGCTTTCCCTGTGATGTTAGGAATGGTCCAAAAGTCTGGCCCAATGTCTCCCTCACACTTTACACTTAAATTCTCTTTCATAACCTGGCAATTTAGGTTCTTTCAGCAAGGGCAGCAAAGAAGAAACCTCAGCTGATCCTTGTCCTAGATGTAGTTAATTGCCTCTAAAAAGAGACAACTCCACCAAGAGAGAAAAAGACAGCATCTGTAAGCTAAAAGCCCTTATTCTGATTTTTGCAGACTTCTCACACATCCTTTTTCCACCCCTTTGAACAGTTACTGTCACATCAAAGTTCATAACATCAAAGTTCACAACAGAGTTTTCCACCCAGGAGCAAATCACGTTTCTCACAACCAGGAAGCTTTCTGGGCTTTAATTTTTCCATTCTGGGATCCATGTTAACAAACCACTCTTTCCTGGCCATTCCTCCTGTGTCCAAGCCATGTCCATTTAATGAGAAGAAAAGGCCATGGTTAGTGAGTGAGGTGCTGATAGGAAATCAGTCATTAAGCTCAAAACATTAAAAAAAATTATATTCATTTTAGGATAAGCAGAACGTTGTAATCTCGATTGCTTTGGCTTCTGTTGCCAGACACACACACCCAGAAATCAAACATTCCTCTGCACTTCAGAGGAGGAATTGTGACAGAGCAAAAGCAGGTTTTTGGGTGTGTTTCCCTACCTCCCCTTAAGCCTATTCTCTTGGCATCTATTAAGAAATCTCTGCACATTATTAAGATATCTCTTAATTAGCATTAGTTACATTACGCTCCGATTTTTTCACAGGCAAACCAGATTTCTTTACAGCTGCATAATGTCAATAAGTGCTCTATCAGATGATCCTCAACCTCACATATGTTCAGCTTAGAAAGAAGTGTAGCTTAAATTTGAAGCGTCCATCATGCAGAAGATCTGATACAGAGACTGTACTTTTCCATCATCTTCTGGCTGCTCCTTAAATGTGAGTGGAATGTACAGACCTTCAGCTGAGCAGAGCACCTCCTAGGAAAGGGTATGGAAGCTATTAAAGTTTAAAATGCAATCATGTGCATGAAAGAGAGGTCATTCCTTCACACTCCTTAGAGTTCAAGGAAAAGAAGAAAAAGGGAAAGTATCTCAGCTGATTAGAATAGGTCAGTGGAAAATGAATAGAAAATGGGAGAGGTGGAGGAGAGATCCCAAAATAACTTAGACTGCAATGTCCACATGATGCCCAGAACCAGGAGCAGGGCAATTTGGCCATGACACAATGACCTCTGGCACGTTTCTTACCCTCTCCTGGCCTCGACTTACCCATAGAAGCCAGCAAAGGCAGGGCAGGGTTACACAGCAGCTTGCACAGGCATGCCCAGGGATTTTTTTTCAAGGTGAAAAATGTCAGATGAGATGCAACTCAACTGCAAATAACCATTCACCGTGTAGGGGCTGACCTCTGTCCTTCCCCAGGGCTGAGCAGCTGGCACAGGGCAGGGGTGCACAGGGACAGGGGAGAGAGTGGAAACACCTCTCCCACCTCCACCCTTCCCACAGCCTGTCCCACCGCACACCAGCCCCAGGACACCTGTCCCACGAACAGCCCGGTGGGAGGAAAGGCGAAAATGTGAGAGAGACAGAGCTTCCCCAGGGGGGATATAATGTGTCCCTCAGCAAAGGCGATGAAAGGCAGGGGAGTGGAAGGATGAAATTAAACTCCCAGCTTCTCCGTGTGGGAGCAGGTCAGAAATGGCAACCTGCTGTATTAATACAAGCAGGACAAATAGTGGCAGAGGTGAGGAATAGCCTCACCCGTGACCCATCACTCCCTTCCTCACCTTCCACCTCCTCAAAACTTCTCCACAAGATAGGCACGTTATTTTTTAACAGCAAAGCTCCAGAGAAATGGGGGGAAATGGTGAACTGCAACTCTGTAGCAGTGTAAAGATCTACCTATATTTTTTCCTAAAATAATTCATTCTTAACCTGGGTCTCTGTCAAGCTCCAATATTGGCTGAGACCTGCAGAAGCAATAATTTATAAATTACAAACAGTAGCAAACAAACAGCTTTTTCAGCATCTGCCATTGCTTGTGAAAAAAATGCATGCAAAACCCCAAGAATCATGAGGTGTGTCTACTGAAGAAACATGCCAGGATGAGTTTCCCCATCCATCAGAGTGACCAGCAAGTCTAACCACAGCTCAGAGGAGCAGAAAACAAATGCTTCCAACAAGCTGCTCTGTATTTGCTCTGGTGACTAACAGCTCGGGGGAAAAAAATTTGCAAGCAATTTATGAGTGGAAAAAAAAAAGGTAACACTTGAATATTATTCATTGCAAATTATTCATGCTCTTTTTCATGCAAGTAGTCTGCCCATTCATCAAAATTTTTGCTCCATCCAGGGCTAGGAAACAAGCTGTTACTCATTTTTATTTTCTTGTATTGCACTCAAGGTATAATATATAAGGAAAGTCATATTCTGCTGGTGCACAGGCAAGGGACAGAATTACAGAGAGGCAAAGCTGCAGGCAGCAGAGCTGTGGGGCTGCAGGCAGCAATCCTGGGGAAGGCACAGCACTGTTGGGGAGGAGATCTACTGAGGAAGACCTGCTGCCAAAGGCATGGGGGAAAGCCAGCCTTCAGATTGCACCCCTCCTTCCAACATGGTGCCTCCAAAATAGGGTTAGTGACAGGCAGGGTGCAGCAGCAGATCCTGCCATCACCTGCAGCCCCCCAGCACCCCACACCAACACAGAGGGTCCCAGCACCCTGGGGACCCTCCTCGTACCTGGCACAGGGCTCTGACGCTGAGGGCATGACATCTGCCCTGGGCACTCACCAGGCTTTGGGGAGCCAAGGCAGTGACCCGATGGGAAGAGCTGGATTAGCCCTGCAGGCGTGGTGGGCAGCCCCCCGGCCCCGCGGCAGAGGAGCGGGCGGTGGCATGTGCAGGAGGCACACACATGCACCTGCCCAGGGATTGAGTCATTGCATGTGGCAGGTACCAGACGGGTCTTTGCATGCATAATTATTCAATCTGCATTTGTGATAATTGCCTGGGCGAATCCGGCATGCAGGCAGGCGGGTGTTATCCTGGGCTTGTTCAACTGCTGATATAAAGAAGGAAAAAAAAAGACTCGCTTATGCATTCCTGTTTTGTTGTTTTTCCATTTCATTGATTAAAATGTGAGAGTGAATTTAGCTTTAATGAATGTCAAGGACTCTCTTGCTGGAAGTAAAACTAGTTCAGGCGGTGCTCTGCAAACTTTGGGCCTTGCCAAGGGCAGAGCACCCCAACTTGCTGAGCTCCTGCCCTACCAGGGCAGGGCATATGGGGCAGGAATCCTGGTTCCTCGTGCTGCATCCCAGCCTCGTCTATCCCTTGTGCTTGGGCTGCCCATCGAGGGGTGAAGTCAGGTAGCCCAGTGAGAAAAGCCAACCCAGGCTGGTGTGGAGGTGTCAGGAATGCCATGACCGTGGTCCTGCTCCTGGAGCACCAACCCAGCCCAGCCCTGCCCGGGCCCTGCCAGAGGCAGCAGCTCCTGCTCTGCTCTTGCAGAGTGAAATGTTTACCTAGAGCCCTGCCTTTCTGCAGCAGCTGGAAAGTAGGCTGAAATACAGGAAACATGACATCATTTGCCTTCTCCCAGCACAAGATAGATTAGCTCCTTTGTAAGGGGAAGCAGTGGTGAGAAACACACACCCCCAGCAGTAAATTCCACTATTACAGAGACACATTTATTGGGAGATAACAAAAGAAAGCTGCTTCTGCAGTGACTTTTTGGACAGAAAAAAGAAGACATCTATTTTATTCTTTTGAAGTAGATGCTGTGTAGGAAATGGCTAGCCTTTTACAGCTGGCTGTGTTTTCAGCTATAGCCTTCCCCAAACCTGCTCCTGAAGCTATGTGCTATATGAGTCACTCCATCAAATAAAGAGCAATAATAAGTTATTGTGAGCACCAGGCTTTTAGATTTCTCAGCCTTCTCATCTGAAGAATAGAAATTACCCCCCTCCTGACTTCTTAACTTTGTTGGCCAAACTTTAAAGCTGTGGCTGAAAACCAAGCACAAGTACCAGGCATGCTACTGTAGTGCAACTGGTTTCATGTAGTTCAAAGTCAACATTCCTGGGTTCATTTCCCAGCTCTACCATGGCCTTTTCTTTTCCTTTTTTTTTTTTTATTAAACCTTCATCAATTCATTTGATGAGTTTCTCCTCTGAAAATAAGCCTGTTCTGAAGGACACCAGAAGGTGCAGAAATTCACAGAAGCAAATTGTTTTAAATCATTCTTTGATTGTATATAGCCAATAAATGATGAAATGAGTTACTTTGTTCTGAAAAAAAAAATTGAAATCTAACACAAATGTAACTCTGCCATGGCCCTCCCATCCAGCAATTTTTTAGGATAGAGAGGCTGGTCAGACCAGGTGCCTTTGGCAAGGCAGGTTGGCTGCACCAAGGTGCTTTTGGTCAGCCTGGGTTAGTTGGGCTAAGTTCACAGGAAGATTTAACAGATTTTCTTTGTTTAGGCTCTTGTTACACTGAATTCTGCATTTTCCTGTCTCACTTACCCAAATCTTCCTCTTATCCCCTCTCCATCCCTGCACCTCCACTCCTCAGAGGCTTGGATGGCTGGGGCCAGGACAACATGTGCCATCAGTGACTGCAGAGAGGACACATAATTTTGGCACTGCTTTGGGTGAATAAGGCGACCTTGCTTGTCTTGCAGCAGCTGATGTAGCTCCAAGCCTTGTACTTCACACACAAATAGGGAAAGAAAACCACCTCTCCTGGTGCCTCTGCACACACTAATTCCCACAGAGGCAGGGAATCTGCCAGGAAGGAGTTTTTTCAAGAGGGCAGATCCTAGCAAGGTCTGATTTCTAGCTGGGAAATGCATTATGCATCTGGTACCTTGGGGAATCCATAGAGAAGGCTGAGAGAGGCTGGCAGTGGGTAGCTATTAAATATATTGCAGCTATTATTACTGTTGAGAAGGCAGGCACCAGGATATCATTGAGGGAGGCTGAAGAGAAGAAATACAAGCAAAGTACAGGCAGCACATAGGAAATTAAACCATCTTCAGAAAGTAACCCAAGGAAATGCAAAACCAAAGCAAAAGTAGCTTGAACAGGCAATTTTTCTGAAAATGTTTCCACATTTCCCCCTTTGCCCGCTGCTTAGTCACCATCAGAGCCCCATTTTGCACTACAGTGGAGTGGTTAAACCCAGCAGAAACCCAGCAAAAGTAAAGGTTATGTGCTCAGTGTGAGATTTTGCAGCCAGAAGAGCTCAGTGACTCCAGGGGTCCCTGGGTCAGAGATTTGCTTGTACAGATTTGGTTGGAGTTATTCTGGGAAGGATGTTGGCTTGTTCTCTGTGGCTCTGCTTGTGCAGCCGTGCGTTTGGGGAATACGCGGGACCACAATACCCCGAGCCGTGAGCACTGGCTCGCAGAGGTCACAGTTGCCACATCCCTGAGGGTTGCAGTTTGGCAGAAGGAGGAGGTGGTCCAGGGGCAGGAGCAGGCAAACTGCAGAGCAGGCATTTGTTCCCTGGTTTTGGCATCAATACTTCCTTAAATGCCGTATTTCCTTAGAAATAAGAATTAAGGCTGTTGTAGTAATGCCCATTTTAGAGTCAAAGGCTCCACCCAAAGCCCAGTGAGGAGAGAGAGATTCCCAGGGAGCTTGTGACTCAGCCCACAGTGCATGGTGATCTGATTTATCGGAGGCTGAAGCTCACACTCCCATGGGATCCCCAGCAAAGGACAAATGAATTTAAGGCTGCTACCTTTGGAAATCAGATTTCAAGACAATTAAATCCTGCAAAAAGCTTGCTGTTCATATCACAATCCCTGAAACTGCAAAATTCTGCCTTTTACTCCTCAAAGATGCTGCAGTAGTGCATATACTTTTTTAATACAAGTAACCCTTCCACCATAAATATCCCTCTGGCTTTCACCCCTCAACTTTTTCTGTTAGTGTCCTAGATCTGCTACTGCTCTATGAAGAGCATAGACCAGGAAAGCATCCTTATTATTCCTGCCTGTAAAGATTGTCATAGGAAAATAGATACCACATGATTGAAACGCTGTATTGATGGAAGTAAATCACTACATTCTCACTTAAAATGTGACAGCATTCAGGCTCATGTCAAAATCTGGATCTCTCTGTGCATGGGGTGACACAGACTTCCAGCAGATAACCCCTGTACAAAAGGCAGAAGGAATTGGAATAAAGGTGTGTTGAAAGCACCCCTTTTATTCCATTTTGTTGAAAGAAGAAGAACTTTAGACATGTTCCCACTCCTTTCTTCTAGGGAAATCAATGGGACTATTGTCACCATTTTCAAAAGAAGCAAGATCAGGCCTTTCACTGAACACACCAAAACAGAAAGAAATACACTTTCCCTTCCCTGGAACACTGCGGCTGCTCGGCCAGCCTGGCTGCCCTGCAATGACAGCAGTGCCAGCTGCAGCACGCTGGGACATCACAAAAGCCAATTACACTGAAAAAAATCAGTGTATGGGATTTTCCAGCAGCCAGGCCCAGCTCAGATGGTCAAATCGTTCTGGATGGCAGTGCCTTTTCCCAGTGCCAAGGCAGAGCTGAAGATTGATGTTTGCCACCCACCTCCCTCCTGTGCTCCTGGAGACAAGCAGGTATATGGAGGCTAAGCTCTTCCCATGCTTTTGCTTTTCAGAACTCTACTTCCCAGGGAATTCCAAAACAAAGTTGCTTTTATTCCAAGCTAGACGGGAAGTTTCCCAATGGAAATGTCATTTAAGCTGAAACACATGCCAGGCTCCAGTGCAGCCCAGCCTTCAGCAGAGGAAATCCCACTGGCACTGCTGAGTAGTTGTCTACAGCAGGGGGGTCCCACTGGGAGCCCTCACACAGCCCATCCCCACCCTCCCCATTACAACAGTCACATGCATTTGCTCACTGAGGGGTTATGGAAGCTGGTGGTGAAGGGACCTGTGAGCTCCACCATGGAGCAGCTCCATTCCATGCTAATGGCCAAGGAGAACACAGCTCAAACCAGCCCTGCCCCGACTGCCAGCTCCATCCCAGTAACCCTGCAGCTCCTCAGTGTTCTCACCAGCAGCTTTCCCAGCCCATCCCTTTGTCAGCATCCCTTGTGCTCAGCAACGCAAATGAAATGGTTTTTTTCATCAGTCTGGGCTGGCCCTGGGCTTGGTTTGTGAGCAGGTCAGGGCTTGTGAAAGGCACCACATCACTGCCTGCAGGGTATCTGGTGCTGCCTGTGGCTTGCTAAACCAGGCGGGGATTTCATCTTCCCTCCAACTTCCTTCGAAAAACCCAGCCCGGAGGTTTCTTTTTCCCCACCTCACACAAGGGGAAATTTGGGAGAGGAAGTGAGGCAGGCAGATTTGCCTCCACGGGGTTTTAGGGATCTACCTAGTCTGTACAGCATCTTTCTCTCTACAGCACAGGGAGGAGTGAAGTTCCACGTGGTCAAATGCTATTCCCCCTTTATCTTTTAATTTCCAGCCCTGCAAACAAGTACATCTGCCAGGCTGCATGTAAACAGAGTAATGGGTTCTCTGGCCAGCAGGAAGGTATGACTCATTAATTGCTTTACACCACAGTATAGAAATCCGTCAGCATCTGCTATGCCCAATCTCCTTGTAGAAAAGACGTATTTGGACTGCATTTTTCAAAAGAAGCTTCTGTGTGCTTTGCCACTGTTTGCTATGCAAATTTTGGTGTTAATTGCACCAAAATGAGAAACATATTACTTAAATCAGTGCACTCTTCAGATGGGCATCAGTGCGTGTGTGTGATATTCTGCCAGATGTTATTTTATTACTGCAGTTTAATACCTAACCATCTGCTTCCTTCTTATTTTGTCATGGTTTGTATTCTCCCTGGGACCTCTTTTCTGTTACACTGGCTTTTGTCATCTGCATTATGTATTAGTATGGCCAGGGCTAAAGGCTGGTAACATTCAGAGCACAGGATTTGCACAGAGAAGCAAATGAGCAGCAAATCGTTAAAGAGCATGAAACCGATACTCCAGTTGGATCAAAGAACAAAGTTGATAACAAAAAGATAAAATCAGAGTTGAATGTTTAGGGATTAGCTATAGCAATCCCAACTGAGACAGAGCTTGCTACACTCTGGCAAACACCTTGCAACTTGCACCACCTTGTCGCTTAAAAAAACCATGATGCTTTAAAGCCTAGGAGGGATGGACTGCACTTTCTCAGGTGTTTGCCCAAACACAATGAATAACAATTGGAATGATAGGGCGTTTGCCTTGGACATAAACATTCGTAAGTAAACTGCTTCAATCCCTCTTCATAAACTAAATTCTTAACTGATTGAAAAGAATGTGTATACACCATCTCATAGACAGCCTGGAGAGGTCTTTAATAAACATCATTTTGTCAAACAGGGCCATATTTCACTGCTCGTTATGTTGGATCTGAATATCTTCCTGATATACTCGAGAATGAGGTTCAGTGACTGTACCATGTAAGGCCAGAGAAGGGAAGATGTTGAGCCAAACAATCACAGGTGCATAAATGTGAAAGCAGCAGTCAGATAGAAAACTGTGATCTTATTTCTCTTTAATTTTTTAAGACAACTAGAGAATGTTTATCATTTTGCTCATCATTTACAGAGACATTTTCAAGGGTTTAATGGCTCACCAAAATCCAGGAGCCCTGATTAGTACTGTGGGGACTGGCCACCTTTCCCAGACTCAGAGGCATTTCAACATTCCTGCTCCCATGACGGAGTGAGATTGTTCAGATAATTCATTTTACCAACACATGAAGCAATATTTTCATTAATTCTGCCTAGTTTGTTGTCATGTTATTGTCTAGTAAGAGATAATGGATAAAAACAACCTGACCTTTTGTAAGTAAAATTCCACTGGCAACACACAATATTAACCAGCACTTCAGAGCCTCAAAGCATCATACAAATAATAAGCATTGGATCCATATGGTAATTCTCCAGCACACTAAAGAGCAAAGATCACAGCCTTTAAAGGAAGTATTGGGAGCAGAAGGCATAAATCTCACAGGTTCGGGGGACTGTATTATACCAGGATCGTGCCCTTGCTGTGCTATCCCAGTTTGCCCAGTGGTGTTATAACTGCTGTGAACATTGCCCTGTAAGGCCATAAAACAAAGCCAGTTGTGTAATAGTAACCCATTTCTGACTCCCTTTCTGTTAAGAACAAAATTAACTTTCAATTGATTGGGAATTAAAAGCATGGCAGGGAATATAACCCAAATACACTGCTGAACGGGCAATGGACCTGAGCACCAGAAGCTCCTGCCTCCAACCTTTAAAGCTATTAACCCTGGCATGAATTTTTATTTAGTGTTAATTAGGGGACTGGCAGCAAAAATCAATTAATTAATTACATCTCAGATCCACTGGAAAGCATAATGGAAATCAAAGAGAGCTAGGTTATCCAGCATCCATGGAGGAAAGGCTGCTGCACAGCTCTGGGTGATGGCACTCCCTGATTCTTTAAGTGTAAAGAAATAACTGTTAAGAACAACAACAACAACAAAAAAAATCTGGACAAGATCATTTCCCATAGCTGGAAATGCCAAACCCTTCCTTGACTTGGCCTATCCATCAGGAAAGTATCTATCCCTGGCTCCTGCTTTCATTTTTGACTCTAGAGCTCTCTAATTCTGGGGATTTCTTACACCAGTCCTGCAAAGTTCACCACCCTCGTGCCCACTTAGAGAGCACCATCTACACACCACCCCTCAGGTTCTGGTTGCAAGAAGGTCCTCCCAAGGGAGATATTTCTGCAGGACTCAAAAGGAGACAACAGCCCATGTCACCATCTCCCTGGCCAAAACCCTCGCAAGAACACACACATTTTGCTATTTCATCTATTTCAGCAAAATTACTTACGAGGTTTGGGTTTGCTTTGGTTTTTACTGCCCAAGGTACAATTAGCTAACTAACGTTACTGACAGTGATTAGCGGGTGCTAATTACAATGGAATTTCTGTCAAATTACACGGTGCATAACTACAGCCTGACAAGCTAGTTCAATTTTTAGGGGAGAGGGGGTGAGCGGCGGGGCGGGCAGTGCCTGCAGGCACCTCCAGCATTGACACACCGCCCCTCTCGTGCAGGCGGCAGCCACAGAGGGGTTGTTATTTGGGCACGACAGTAACATTTGTCCTTTTGGGTTTCAAGATTCGAAATCAAAGCGGCGTGTGTTTGTGGTGGGTGTCGGGAGCCGCCCGGATCACAAACCTCCTGCTGTGACAGCTTTTGTGCCACGGGAAACGCTGAATTTCATTTACAGGGGCGTTCGAGAGCAGCTGGTTAGCGAGGCCCTAATTCGGAGCGTTTTGATGGAGTTCAGCAGGAGGGACCGCCGGCCCAGGATGCGCCAGTGCCAGACTGGTTTGTACTGGGAGGACGAGGCAGAGGGAGCAGAGCCCGGAGCGTCTGCCGGCGGCCCCCGGTGCTCGGCCCATTTATCAGTGCCACCCCAGAGAATAAATATTTATAAATGGTGTGTCAGCTCTAATGTGATAAATTATCTCCAGCATCACATAGATGGTTCAAGATGTGTTAAGCTGGTTTTAAACATTTGGTTAAGAAAATGTCTTGAGAGGGGAGTTGAAGGAGGAGAATGAAAAAAAGCAGCCTACATGTGTGCCAAAAAGAGAAGGACAAAACATTTACCAGTTTGACTTTGTGCTCTACTCCTGGCCCCGGGTTTGTGAAGTGCAAGTAACCTGCCGAAGTACATTAAAACTCTCTTGACTTAGCCCAGTTTATTGTAAATATTACAGCAAATCCATTGTAAACAGCAGCAAGAGGCTTTTGGGAACCCATTAATCAAAATAAACTGCTCTGGAAAATGCCTCTGCTCAGCTTGTTTAACTAGTGCTGCAGCTCCATACTGCATAGCTGATTTCAAAATATACAATTTATTGCCTTGGATGTCTTTGCTCAGAGCTAGATCTAAATTCCTCTGGGTACTTTAACATACAGTTAATCAAAGCACAATGCCACCCCTATCATATTTACAATCTGGCAGGCAATTAGTCAATAATAAATAAAATGCATTGGAAAGACAAATGATATTACTGTGTATGTATCAATGGGCTTATAGGCTCAAAAGATTTATCAGTACCACTGGAGAGAATAAATATTTATAAATGGATGTGTCACTCATAAAGTGATAAACTATCTTCAGTCATCACATGAAGAATGCATATTTTCAAATTGACATACTTTATTATCTACCTAATCATTTTTCAAAATGTGTTTTTCAACTTTATTAGCCATACTTAACAACTGGAGGAACTTATTATCATCACTGAACTGAGGTTGTGCAGCAAAGCCCCACTCGGGATTTCCACTGCAGGCTGTACAGACAGAATAACAGATTTCCTTTCTCCTGTTATGCTTTGGCCCCAGAGTACTTAAAGTCCTGTAAACCCTATTTCTGTGAGTAGAACCACTTAAAAAAAAATAAAATTTAAACCCATAACCTTCCCCCAAATAAAAATTTCAACATGCAGAATGCTTTCATTTCAAATGCCATTGATATACAGATACTGTAAACCCACTGGGACTCAGAGACGTTGATTAGTTCTACCACAGTTCCCTACTGGGAGGGAGCAGGATTTGAAACATCAGTACAAAAAAGTATCTTTCCCTACGATTCTTTTCTCACATCAATTCCAAACACAAGAGCCCTGCTTAATACCCAGTCCTGCTGATTTAAATGAGTGATTCGCAGTGTCCAAACTAAGGACGTGTTTTAAAACCCAACAGTTTTTTGTATACATATTTAAATAAGAACACTTTATAGGAAAGTAGCTTGTGTTAGCAAAAGAGTGAATGAAGTTGTATTTGTATAAAATTTAAGCCAATATAACTGCACCCAGACTTAGAAATGCTCACAGCAATCCCAGAGAAAACGAGTCGTTCTTTTCTGCTTACATCCTTACTAACAGATCATTGGGTAATGATTAACTCAGCCATATTTATCTGTAGAACTTTGATTTTCACCTTTTCTTATTGTATTTTATTTTATTGACCAAAAAGCTGGAGTGATGCATTCTGAAATGCCTATGCAACTGTTTTAAGACCATTAGTAACCCGATAACTAAGCTTTTCTTTAGAAGAAAAAAATACTTTCCTTTCTTTAGAAGAAAAAGGAGCAAGGTCCTTGCATTAGCCCAGCCAGACACCACATGCTGCGAGGACAGATGTTGGGATGTGTGCTGGGCCGCAGTACCTCTGGGTTTCCCTGCCTCAGGGGATGGAGCTGTACTTGGCTTGCACATGGAAGCTTATGAGTAAGCAACGGAAACTGGATATTCTCCACATTTGCAAATGTACCATGCCAGTTAGACCTGATAAAATTTTAAATGCTCCCTTGAATGAAGTTTTTTAAATGCTGCTGTTGTTATCCCACTCATTTTACATCGGAGTTTGGCAGCGGATGCCATTAGCGAACATTCAGTGTCAACAGTGTCATGATGTTGCTCTTAGAGATGTGTCAAGTACCGTAGCGTGATCTTGTTGCATTTAAAATTAACCACAGCAGTCAGACTGTGCCAATTTCTCGCATTAGATCCAGAATGAAGCCAGCAAACGTGTCAGGTGCACAGAGCGTGGTGTTTCAAGAATAAACAAGCAACAAAGGAAACTCCTTTCTTCTGCTGCTTTTTTCTTTGCAACACATCTTGTCACACAAATTAATTTTTAGGGAAAAGCCTTTCTTGTGCTCTGCTGTGCTGAGCAGCCTGGCTCTGCAAGGGGAAAGGAGAGATGGTATTGAGCCAAAGGGCCCCAGAGCCCTGAGAATCCTGTAAGGCAGCCACTTACAACCTGGTTTTATCTTGCTTCTCATTTATTATCCTTCACGGAAACTTCGCAGCCAAGCCAGGAATTTAGATAAACCACACAGATTTCGTTGCTTAGGAAAAGAAAAAAAAGCTGTCTTTTAGAAGTGTGTTGCCCAGGCCATATTAGTTAGCAGGTCTCAGTATAAAAGCACCTTTTTTTCCCCTGATTTAGTCACAGAGTTTTTCTCTGCAAGTCACTTCTCTGTCTAAATCTTCAGTTTCTTGGAAACCACATGACTGATGGTCCTCACTGCTCGAGCCTGAGATAATCTATTGTACTTTAGCTGCAGAGTTGCCCACTCAGCGTTATACACAGCTCTAGTTTGCACCACTTGTTTTACGAGGTATAATATCAGCTTTATACCCTTTGTAGCTGAAACGCTGACAATTTTTTTCCTCTATGATTCAGACTGGGGGAAAGAAAGGCATTTGTTGAATTGAGAAATGCTCACATTAAACTATTTTCATCTTGCTTATTCACATGAAAAGATTTAGGATAGAAACCCTGAAGTGAGCATGCAGAACTGGGGTTGTGGCAGAAAACAAGAGCAGTTTGCCCAGGGTCACCTGGGCCTGGCAGCAGAACTGATATGAGACCCAGGGACACACCAGCCCCCACCATGACAGCCCCCAGGTTTGGATGGAGCCTTGCATAGTTGCAGCTTCCATTGGAGCAGTTAAAAGGTCCCAGGCAAACAAAACAGTCATCATAAACCGTTTTTCAGTTTGTCTGTGTGTTTTTATCAAAACACCTTTATTAAAATCTGGGTTGATTGAATATTCCTACAGCCCACCTACTTCTCAGCAAGCAAACCAACCATTTCCAACACCACCTTCTCCAGGACATTGTGTGTATTCTGCTGGGGAGTATGTGCTTCTGCCTTTCTTCTCATCCAGCTTCAGTTCTCCTCTGTGCCTGAAATTGCCTGCCCTGTCCTGGGAATTGCTCTTCAGTAATGGCCATGCCAAACACCAGACCCAACCCTTCTCCCATGACAATCCCTGCACACTCTTCATAGCATTGCTGCTGGCTGAGACAGCCCAGCTGTGTGTCTGGGGCAAAGCTGATCCCATGGAAAACTGCTCAGCCCCACTCTCACCACTGTCTGCTGAGTTCTCCTAACCCATCATGCTCACGGTGACTAACATCCCTGTGATCCTCAACAACCAAGTGGCACACTCTTATGAGCAGCAGCCCCAGCTCACAGTGGTGTTCCAAAGGTTTTTAGCAGGATGAATATTGCTAAAACACCATCACATCAGACAAAACTCCTCTGGTCAGTGGGCTGGTGAAGTGACCCAGTAAAGAGCAGGGTCTCCACACACAGCATCACTGCCCACAGCACAGCCTTCCTTTAATTTCTAATAAGGAGGCTTTGGCAAGTCCAGCCACCTTAAAAGCTTTGGAAAAAAACCAACTCTGTCTTTGTTTCATAACAGAGTGATGGAAACCATGTCTTCCTAATAACACTTCTTGTGCAACTGGTGTATCATTACATCATCGACTGCAAAAGCTGCTGGAGCAGGGTCACCTCAGTCCTAGGGCCCTGCCCAAAGCCCTGCCCGGCTCCTGCAGTGCCTGTCGGAGTGCAAGGGAGGGTTCACCCCGAGGCAAACCCTGCTCTTTCAGCCACAGCACACAGCCAGGCTCCCCAGGCGGGATGGGCACTGCTGGGGCTGGCCAGAGTGGGGCAGGGGGCTCCCAGGGCCACGTTAGCCACTGTGTGAGCAAGCACAGCCTTGTTTTATAATAGCTGGGATGAGGCTCAGTTACTGTCTGACCTAATGGAGATGTTTCGTAGGGATGAGAATTTTTTCGAGAGCTTGCAATAAAACAAACTGCTGGAGGCAAAATAACAAAACGGGGAGTATGAGCTCTTCCAGTGGGTCAGCTGGAGCTAATTCTTTGAAAATAGCAATCTTTCATCCAACTGCATCCACCAAAACATTTCCAAGACAGATATCAAGAGACCTGCAACAAATCACCCAGGAACTTAGGTTAGAGATGAAATTCCAGGGAAATCTGAGCACAGGGAATAGTGGCTGAGCTCATCTGTGGCAAAGGAGACTTACACTATGAAAGGTTGTTCTGGTGTTTAGTAACAGGTGGGGAAATGATCTTTCAAGTTAGAGACTTTTCAGCCAAAGGTGCCTGTTGAATAAGCCAATGTCAAGACTCAGAAGGGCATTTGAAGGAGCTAACTTGTTATGGCAGTGTACTATGCAACTGGCATTTTACTTCTAGCAGTTGAGCAAAATTGCAAACAGCTGGTGGATTTTTTTGAACATTTTAAAACATTTCTTTCAAGGTACTTTATTGCTTTCTTAAAAATAAATACACATGCCACACATTCCCCCTTTTTTCACTTTTACAGTGAACATGTACAATGGGCACCATTTTTTAGCTGGCAAGTTTCTTATTCATAAAAGGCAAATCCCTGTGCTGATTTCTCCCGAGCAGTGGGACTCAATTTTATTTCTTTTTTTCCCCTGAAGGCTGGTAGTCCTTCTATACCAGGTGAAAAAGTGTGTTCATACTTGGTAAAGGAGCAGAGGGTGATCCCAGGACAGCTGTTATCACTGTGCTCACCCTCCTCCTGGGGCACATCCCCTCAGTGGAACACCCCAGCTCAGTGGGAAACTGACAGGGGGTTTCTAAAAGGTGAGTGGAAAAACCTGATTATTTTATGCATGAGGGATTTGTTTCAAATGCTGCTGTGAGGACTCCCCAGAGGTCCTAAAAGCTAAGGATAAATTTTGAAAACTGTTCTTGCACGTGGAGGGATGAACTGATGACTGCTCTGTTCAATTCCCTACAGCAAAGGTCAGGAATACAAAGGCAAAAATTAAAATCTCAGCTCACAAATTGCCTCCCTGTGTGAATATCTTGCCATCAGTTAACGCTTACTGCAGCCAAAACTGCTGCCTGCCCCCAAATCCTTCCTGCCCCTCCCTTCATTTGTAATTGTTGAGAAAATAAACATCCTCTCCATCTCACAAGGTCATCTCCATCCTCCAAGCAGGCCTGGACCCACATTGTGCTCATCCTGCCCTGGGTCTGCACCGGTACCAGGCAGCATCTTTTACCTCTCGTCTCCAACACTTTCAGTGTGGTGAAGCAGCAGTGGGTGCCAGATGGAGACAACCCCAGACAAGGTGAGGCGCCCTCCGAGGCGAAGGGCACGGAGTGAAGAGCACACAGCTGCTGGGAACGCTGTGGCCAGCGGGGGCCAGGGTGCTGCACACCACGCATCTTAACACACGCTTTAATTGAATTCATTACGAGAACCACGTCTCCACATCGTGAACACCAGACGGTATTTTGCAGCTGTGGTCGTAACTCAGCTTCATCAAAACCCTGCAGTGGCCAGGAATGAGCGGTAGCAATGGCATGTCACTTTTTTGAAAGAGTATTGTACAGTGTACGGCTACAGGGCAAGTACATGCAAAGTTGAGAATAAAGTCAGGGGCTTCCATTTTCTTAATGGCAGGTTTGATGTACCAGAAGCAGAGACTCTTTTGAATATGGATTTTAAAAAAGTATATATAATTACTAGCAAACAGCACTGAAAGTGCAAGGTCAGTGCTATTGATGGTGTGTGTTATATCAATGACAGTTCACAGGCTGAGCAGTTCCAGGATTTGCTGTTGCCACAGGGCTGCACCACACTCAGTCCCTCTTGTCTTCCCTCTTCTCCATCCTTTTCCTCTGCTCTCAGCAAACAACTGTATGTGGCACCAGAGACATACTGGAAACAATGAGTGAGTCCTGACAGGCCATGTGCTTTAGCAGCTGTTACCTTGGGATAATGAGGTCAACCCTTCATAAAGTAAACTTAATAAAAACACCATTCTCTCTGGAGTGACACATAAAGACGTCACAACAGACCTCATACTGACTTGGTACAACATGTGGCATATTTCCATAGATTTCAGTCAACTAAGGCCTTACTGAGTTCTCTCTCATCCATGTACCTGGACAGAGATCTCCTGGGGACTCAGGGGGCTGTCTGCCAGCTTACAGGGATAAGCATATGGCAACTGCAGCTGGGTGCTGCAAGGGACAGGTAGGTGGACAGCACAGCACCTTTTACGGGGCAATGGCAATGCTTTCTCTTTTCCATCATACAGCAACTAAGTGTTGATTTTACCTTGGCAATGAATATCTTGTATTTCCCCTCTTTTCTATGACATAATTCTCTAGAGACCTCCCTTGCACTATTCACATGGGCACACAGGCACACACTCATCTACCTAAAATAACTCCTGTTTGATGAGTTAAAAAAACCTTACAGGCTGTGGGCAGGAGTCCTTTCTCTCTTTGTCCAACAATAAAATTTTGTTCTGCAAGCCAAAGGACAAACCCCTGGATTTTCAAGTTGGCTGATTATCCCTCTTTCTTCTCCCTGTCTCAGAAGCGCAGTTGCTTCCAGGACCTCTGCGGCCTCACCTTAAGTGAGGGTCTCTTTAGGAGGAAACTGCAGTTCCCTTAAATTGAGAAGGGGCAGAAATGAAAAAATGCAGTTTTGACAGGGCTTAGATCTGAAGCTTTAGCATGAGTCTCTCTAAAGACTGAGAAAAGGAAATTTCACAGAACGGGTGTTACAAAAAAGAAAAAAAATCTGTAATCAGTCTAATTTGATAACCAATTTGTCTCAGCCATGCTCTCACCCTTGCTTTTGAAATTAATGTTCTTTGGAGACAAATGTCAGCGAGCTGGGCTAAAGTGTGAAATCCATCACAAGCACAGCCACCAGATGTGTTTGCTTTATGAACTTCAGATTTCCTGAACCTCTTGGTTAAAAAGCATGTGTCTCTATTACTCGAGATCAGGAGTGGTGAACCCGGCAGCTAACGACCAAGTCATAATTATTTATTGAGAAGTTTCTTATTTCTTGAGAAGTTTCATCAGGTGAAGTTATTCATTGTGCACTACATGCTCCATTCAAGCAGTTTGAAATTTACCAACAATTATTTGGTTCACAGACTCACCATCTGGATACAAAGTAATCTAATATGGTTATAATTTCTAGGTGTAAACGTTCAATAATGAACCCAAACTTGTTTCCTGTTAAAGTCTCACAGTTGAGCCTACGAGACTCATTAATCTCTAAAAATACAGACTTACAATGCAAACTATAAAGTTATCCATTTGAGGCAAATCCTAGATCCCTAAGCCACACATGCATTGGGAAAGGCTTGATTTATATGGTTGTAAAACTCTTGAAGGAAACAGTCTTTGACTTACAAAGAAAGCTGGAAAGAGGAAGCTGCTTCATTTGCAAATTCAGTGTGCAAGATTACAGGCAACCTTCTTGTCTTCTGACTTCCCTGCAAAACCATTTTTAACATCTTCTCACCAAGATACACCATGTATGTACCCAGACTTTATAGCACTTGCTGATGTTTCCATCATACCAAAGTTGAAATTTGGTATTTCAGCTCATGCCACCTCTTGCTCGCGCAGCACGCATGGGAGATGCCCCTCTCCTGGGGGGTCACAGCAATAAAGTCTGAGGTGAGCAATTCTGGCAAAGAAACACTGAAAAAGCTTGAGAGTGCACAAGCCACAAACCCAAGTTCAGTACCAGTTTGCAAACTACATCTCTCCAGCTATCTGTTACAAGCACACGTGTTCACAGAAAGCAGGTTGGATCCATATAGGCTAGGAATTGTAATTTTTACACACTTCGCTCTCAAATCTCTCTGCTGGGGTCAAAACCAAACAGCTGAACTGCTCATCCGTGCCTGCTTAATTTAGTTCCTTCACAAAGTATTCCCTTCACATTCCCACAGTTCAGGGCTGGATGCATTTCTCCCAGTGGAGGACACACTCAGGGAGAAACCTGCTCAGCAGCACAAACCCCACTGAGACAGCCCCAGGCTGGGCACTGCCACTGGTGCCACCACAGTGCCCCAGCACAACCCCTGCCTTCCCATTTGTCTCTTACCTCCTTTCTGCCCTCGATGACCATTCCTGCTCCAGAGGGCAAGAAAAGCACGGGGAATGTTATTACTTTTCCCACCTTATCTGAGAGCCCAGCACAAAGGCAGCTCCAAAGCAACTTCAGTGCAAATTGATGATCAGGCAATAAAACTGTCTTTAGATAAGTAGAGCAGTTTGCATACGCCTTTGTGCGTGCACCTGCCTGTTCAGCGAGTCATCACTCATTCACAGCTCATTTCGCTGACTGTGGTCTACAGGTTTTATCTTTTTAATTGGGCAAACAATACACACCTTGTCTCTGCACATAAAGTCCAGTGCTAACCTGCATGTCTCCTACAAGTTAGTCGTTTGGCTTTTTTAATCAGCTCTAAGTAACGCCATGCATTTAAGGTGGACGTGTTCTCTTTTTGGAGGTTCCCTATCTGCAATGCAAATACTCAAATTTTCGCAAAGATTTTGATTCTGTCTGAGGCCAGTCTTCAAGAGCCCACATCGATGTCTATTGAAGCCCAGGGGGAGAGTCCCTTTGATGTCAAATGGCTTTGGGAAGGACCCAACAGTGCTAAAAAGAAAAGACAAAAATGGTGAGTCTCTTCCCCTCCATCTCCCAAGCAAGAAGTCCAAAGCAGAATAGCAGAGTAGCACAAATTTAGCAGTTACTCTACTTCACGTGGTTTCTCTGGGAAATGATTTAGCTTTTTTAAAAACAAACAAACAGTGCATTATTGAGAAACAGGCTTTAGCATCTCCCGCTGAGGCCAGCAGAGTTAATGCAGTCACAGCCTTGGCCTGAGGAGAAGTTAATGCAATGAGCAGCTGAAACTGCCTGAGCAGAGCATGGTCCTCCAGCAGCGGTGTTCTCTCATCTTCTACACCTTGCATTGCTCGCTGCTCTAAGGTTTCCAATCCCATCCTGCAGGCTCTGGCAGCAGGGCCCTGCCACAGCCCCCTTGCTCAGCCCCACGGAGGCAGGGGATGCTGTTGGCTGCACCGTCACCTGCCAGCTGGCTCTGCGCAACCAAACTCTGATCTGGGGGTCCTGCTGGAACTGCCGAGAACTGGCATCGGCACGAACGCAACAGGCCTTGGCCGAGGCTATCACCGAGAGGATGAGCACCCACCCCTGCTGCAGTTTGAGCCAACGAGGCAGGAGAGAACCACTCAAGAAAAAAAACCCACACACCCACACATGCACACACACACACACACACGCACATTTTGCAGCATGATTAGTTTTTGGCGAAGACACAGTGAATGTAGGGGGGGAAAGTGCTGTCTTTGTTCGAGGATGCAAATGAGCATCTTTTTCAGAAGCTGAGAAAGAGCCCCGACTAACCAAAATTGCGCATTGACTGAAATAAGCCAGGCTGCCTTTCAGATGTAGACTTCAGACAGAAAATGAAACATATCAAAGTGTCTGATTTGACGTGGCTTGCAGCTGCAAGGCAAAGCGACTGTCCCGTTTTTTTCCCCTGAGGCGAACACTCAAGATTTTCTTGATCTTATCTTTGTCTTTCTATAAGTCTTTGAAAACCATCTGTAGAGATTCATAAAGGGTATTTGTGTTTTAAGTAAACTGCAGAAGTGATCTATACCGAACAGATGGAAACAAATCAAAAAGCTTAACGGGATGCAGAAAAACAGCAACACTTAGAAAAATACTAGATATGAATGAGTAGGCAGGTTGTCTCCCATTTGTATTACATTTGGTGTGGCATCTCTTTCCCGGAGCTCTCTCTGCAGCCCGCACACTACGTTTTTATCGTTCCTCTCCTGTCCTCGTTCACAGGCTGCAAAACACTTCCCGGCTGTGTTTGTTCTTCTGGACAAGCATCCCTTTGATGGGAATTGTTCAGCTCCTTGGCAGAGCCCTCGTATCCACCTGGAGCCCTTAATGCAGCTCCCTCACAAATAGATTGCATTTGACAGCAAGGGGCTCTGATTTTTCATGGCTTGCCAAAACATTTCTGCACAGAGAAGGTGGGGGAGAAAAGTGCTACAAATCAATCTCGGTGTGCTCAGGGACTGTGCGCTTGTTTGTTTGTTCCAGGTGATGTTTTTTTCTGACAGACGATTTCAAAGAAGCACAAGACTGCTTCCTCAGTACCAGCTTTTCATAGAAGACACAATAAGGTGCAAAATGATGTGTGTTACTGGAGTGAGTGGGCGTTAATGGGACTTCCTGAGAGTAGCAACAAAACCCACAGAGAAAAAGAGAAAGAACACTTAACAAATTTTCCCTGGTATTTCAGCTGCGGCCTTGGGTGTTCTCTCCTGTCCCCATTAGTCAGAGCCCTGTGTACCCAATTTAGGAGGATGCTGTGACACTGCCGGAGAGCATCTGCCCTGGTTCAGATCAGTCATTGTAACCCTGAGCAAAACCCATCTTTGGCCACGTTTACTGCAAAGACAGTTTTTTATATCAGCATAGCTCTCACTTCACAAAATTCCCAGCAGTTTGTCCAGAGAGGCTGGTCCCTGCTAGCACAAAGTCTGGACTGTATAATTCCCTCCATAAATTTATCAGCCTCCGTCATAAAACCGTGCAGTCTCCACACCTACACCCAGACAGAGTGTTGCTGCACAGCTCTTTCATAACCTCACCCCTCCAGTGGCAGCAATACTTGTTTTCTTTCCAGCTCACTTGTACTAATAGCCCTTTTGTACCTTTATTTCCCCTCCTCCTTTATTTTCCTTTCTTTACTCACCAGTTCCCAACAAGCCCAAAGCAAAGATTCAGGTAAATTCCAAGTGGGAGACCTGGGGATGGAGAAGGCAGTTGGAGTGACATCAAAGCACTCCTCCCCTTTGTTTCTGTAGGATGTTACATGATAGAAGTTCATGATAAATGTGTGTTTCTACTGAGCTATTTAATTTATTATGAAGCCAAGACACAGGTTCTGCCTTAAGCATCTCAGGAGGAGGGTGTTCTTATCCTGCAGTTCTACCTGGACCTGAGGATGGGCATTAGGGACAGTCCTGTCTCTTTAGACTCTGGGACTCTTTGGTTGGGGTTCCCAGACATCCAATAAAGGACCACTTCAAATGAAGAAATTACAGGGTATGCTCCAATCCCATGTCATCCTTCCCTCACAAAGATGAAACCCAGCAATTATAAACTAAGGGCTGAGCTCAGTGCAGACCCAGATGAGTTCCTGCTATTGTCAAAGGGAATTCACCTTTGCAACTGAAAACAGTTCTCCCCTTGATGCCCGGAGGCAGAGGCAGAGCAAATCCTTGACATCCCTCCTCTTCCTTGGCACGGGGCTCAGGTCATAGGGCTTCAACATGAGCAGATGTGGGGATAGAGTGATGCATGAGCAGCTGTGGTAGGAAAGACCTTTCATCTGACCATGCTCACCCACCAGCATCCAGGACAATCAATGTGGTGTGTTACACACTGTTTCTCACCATCTCTCTTAGCCATTAACCAAGAAAATGAAACATTTCTACATACTTCTCTGCTTCTCCCAGAGGAACCTGTTGCCTTCTGCTCAGCCATGGCACCTTCCCTCTTCAGAAGGAACTAGCAAAGACTGACTTCTAGTCTTGTCCATGAGGCCACACTCCTGAAACCGTGTCTGGATAACATCTGAGGCATTGTCAACCTGAATGTATCCATTTTCACCCCCATGTGGAGCTTAGCCAACTCCATGCTCTGCCTCCTGAGCAGAGCACGAGGCATCCCATGCTGTCATCCCAATGGTCCTTTGGTATTCGGATCTGTGTAAGTGCAGATTCCCAGTTCTATCCATCTAACAGCCTAGAGAGCCTTGCATGCAAAAATAGAGGCAATACTGCGACTGATATTTTTAGAAAGGGAATGCATATGTAAATTATTCCCCTGAAAATGTCTCTGTGCGTCAGACTCTCCCTTGATTCAGAGAACATCCCTTCTATCTTTTCCTCAAGTACACGCTGTGTACAGCGAAGCTTAACATCTCAGGCAGAGAAGGTTGCTGCAAAAGTGATTCATCTATCACATCCTTCACAGCTTCGGTAAACTGGAACGGTGCGAATTTCTCTGCCCCCAGCCTTGCCTGCTCCAGAGCTCCCCGACTCCTCTCCCATTCACAGCTTTGTGTGCGCGCAGTGGGAAGCGAGGAGCGTGGCTGGTTTCCTCACCTCCGCGTCCCCAGCCTCCCACCGTATGCTTCCTGCTGAGGATGCAGTCAGAATCCAGACAGGCCCATCTGGTGGGAGCGCTTCCCCAGTTGGAGACTCAGAGAATGCAGACCGAGGTGGCCGGGCAGTGAGGAGCACTGGCTGCCCTCTGCATGCACCCACCAGAGGATCTCACGTGTGATCGCTGCATGCAGACCAGCCCACCAGCAAGAGCTGAGCTTGCTCAGCCTGAGATAGACAAGACATCCCACCCATGCTCAGTGCTGGGGATATGGAGCCTCCCAAGAGGAAGCAGCACTTCCAGCCACCAAAACACACAGCTGTGTTTCTCCACCCCCTCACATTCACAGCCTCCATCAGTGCAACCTGCCCAAAACTCCTCCAATCCCAGGGGCTGCTCGGCAGCTCGGGCAGGGCAGGAACCGTGCCCTAGCAGGCATCTCACAGCGCCCTGCACTTTGGGAGGTAAACAGCACAGTGCCCGCGCCGTGTTCGATCACTGTCCAGAAGCTATTAGGAAGCTAATTAAAATGAATAGATTACTTAAGTATTCAGAGTTCATATCCCATTAATTCAACAGTGCGAGATACAGAGGGAAAGACAAAGGCTGAAGAAAAGGCCAAGGACGGTACAGCAATGTTCCTCGGTGTGGATTTTTTACCCTCCATTCTTGTAATACAAAAGATAAGTCTGTCTCCTGGCTTATCTAGATACATTTGTAAAGATTAAAAACACACTTCTCTGCCTTTGCATTCTGCTGTAAATGATTAGCCCGTGGTATCGTTAAGCAGGCGCTCTGCCAGCTGCAAGGCTCTGATTTAAGCCACAAAGACAGGGAAATTCAGAGCAAAACCTGCTGTTGCCTGCATGGCAGAACACTACCACTTCCCTACCCTTGCAGGGAGGTGGGTAGATGGGGCTGCAAATGCAGGCTCAGCTCTAAAGGAGAGGCTGGCCCCAATTCCTGCACTAGCAGGGAGAAAAACAGCAGTTTCCTGCTTACTGGCACTGTTTGGGAATATATGAATGCTGTTACCCAGGCAAGGGCATAGCTCCCACCTGGAGCAGCTCAGTGACTTCCCCTCCAAGATCCCACTCTGGCTATGAGGCAGGCTATGAGATGCGAGTAGCAGTGACCAAAGCCTTGGGCAGGACCCAAGGAGGGGCCCCTGCAGAGAAACCACTGTCCCAAAGCACATCCTGAAAACCCAGCTCAGCAGGAATGAGCAGGCTGCAGGAGAGGAGTCAGGTAGCTCAGGGGATGGGAAATGGGATCACACCTTATAAAAGCAACGAAAAACAGCTATTGGATATCCCCAGACACAGCCCTGCAGCCCATAAGACCTGGATATTGCTCTGGTGCAAAGACCTGTTTGTAATGGTTCAGTGCAGCCCTAAAGAGAGAATAAAATCAAGAGTGGCTCTGGTCCCAATCCCACCTCTCACTGCCCAGTTTATGCTGCTCTATCACTCTGAAGTTCCACACTTCATATTTCTTTTTAAAAGTGGTACTGCAGGCATCCAAGTCCTCCGTCTCTTCCTTAAAATGTTCATGGATCAGCAAAATTCACCTATAGGCAGCCTGCTGAAGAACACATGTGCTTGTATCTGAAAAGACTGTGCTCATGGTCCTATGGTTTGGAGCTCTTCAGCTTAAGAAAATCTATCTCAGGGAAATGCATTTCTTTGTCACATCCCAGACCAGCACAAATTAATGTATCGGCATTAAAAGTCCATGAAAAATGGGGTTAATTACAGAAACGATGACCTTTATATACAGGAGCTCAGGCATGGGCTGCTCTCATACATCATCATGTTAGGAAGAGCCACTTACTGACACACAACAGCAAATAATAAATAATAAATAATTAATCCATCAAACTAAATTGAACCCTGTGTAATGTAGTCCTGACAAACCATAGATTAATTTGCCTAATCCATCATTTGTTAATCCTTCATCCCCAAGAAATGCACATAAGCGCTACGACTGTGTCATTCGGGTCTATTCACACAGGCACAGTGACTCAGGTACAGTCATCCAGAAATCCACCTGTAGCAAATACTGCCAAAGCATTGCAGATTCCACATGTCAGAGGGCAACTGGAACATCAGAAGTTATGGATTTATGAAGCCAGAAAAATAACAATCAGGGGTTTATATCATCTGTAACTAAGACAATTACACTGAGCTTAGCACATTGTTTGCACTATATAATTAATAAATGCTCATATTCAGTACTAAAGGAAACTGGAGCTGTAATCCATACTAGTAGACCCACACAATAAAGCTCACTGCAAAAAAGCTTGCACATTAGGGTAAGGATCCTGATAAAAGAAGGCAATGAAGAGGATTTTTAGGATTCAAGTATATTTTACCCTGAGTCTGTTTAGGGTTTTACAGGTGTAGGAGAGGTAACAGCAGACCTGGGGAGCTGTAGCTGGAGAAGACACAGCAGTAGTCAGTGTGCACTTTACTAGAATTACTGGAAATTGGCAAAGTATTTCCATAGCCACCAACTGCAAAATGATCCCAGAAAAGAATAACCACTGGACTTAAGTGCAATAAAATCTCCCAAACTTTCTGTGGAAACCAGAAGCTTCTGTACTGAACTCAGCTGAAGGCAAAGATGAAAACCAACAACTGGTACTAAGCTGTGTAGCAGGAGAGAGGCAGGAAGGCAGGCACTTCCCAGCACCCTTACTACTCAGATCCACCCAATTTCCCAGGTTAGGGGGGAAATTTTGTACAGGACTCTTAAATATTACAGGAACCTGGCAACTTTTCCCCAGTTCATACTGACTGACAAGTTCCACAGCAATGGTACCTAAAACACTTATCCAAACTGTTATCAGGCACAAGAAAGACACCTAGTCCCACATGAGAGCTGGAAATCTGTGTCTAGTTTTAAAGAGAAAGCCAAGAAGCAAACAATCAAATACTTTCCCCTCCCAAAACAGAGGGAATTGTTTCCCAGTCTTATTGTCAAATCTAATTAATTTGTTCTTTGCAACATCACTTGCATTTGCTTTAACTGTCAAGTGACACCATGAAGTGACAGTGCCAAACCTGCCCGGGAGCTGCAGTGGAACCCTGCAGCTCTTTTCCATTCAACCTTAACCCCTCATGGTCACACTGTGCTTGTTTGTCGTGGCTACACCGGGCAGCTGGGTGAGTGTGCAGGGCTGCAGGATCCTCTCCTGACAGAGGGACAAGGAGTGTTGCACCAGGAGAATTTATCTTCTGGCATCAGCCCAGTAAAAAACACTTTGAAAAGCATTCCAGAGATGGCAGGAGCAGCAAGGACAGCAAGAGAGTTATTTTTTGCTGCCTTACTTGGCAGCAAAGAACAGCAACTTGCATTGGTCCTGTCCCACTGCAGAAGTCTCCATCCTCAAGTACTAAACACAGCTTGAGGGAAAAAGCTTCCAGATAAGCAAGGCAGGAGCACTGGGAGGAGGATGGACAACCCAGGCAATGCAAACCTAACCAAGGCAAGACCTTTTTTAACACCTCAGTGAGAGAGCACTGCACTCCTAATGAATTATCTAGGGTAGAATTATGATGTATCAACATGTTTTTACATAAAAAGTGCAGTAATGGCTGAAAGCTGGAAACTGTGGGTTAATGAAAGAAGCCACAGTTACCTGTGCAAATGCATATTTAATTGTCTAGGTGGACAACTATGCCAACTGCTTGGCAGCCAGGAACTTTTTCTTAAGAGCTACTGTCATAAGCTTGTGATCTAGTTCATAAATAATCATCAAATGAAATGATTTCTGGATTTGCTGAACTAAAACTTTCCCCATCTCTGTTCTTCCTCAGCTCCTCTTCAATGGCTGGGAGAGGAGGGGGACACAGCAGAGCTGGAGGACCTGGGCTGATGTCCCTGTGCTCAGATTAAGGGTATGTTTTGCTTTCCCAAGGGCAGTGTAGACAGTTGAACCTGGCATGGGGTTACCCATAGGGTGGGCTTGTGGGGGACTACAGGACCGTCTTTGACTCCCAACAGCCATGTCCACATCTGGGACCCACCCCAGGCTGGGCTACTCCTGCCCTTCAGAGCATCCTTCACATCCTGGCTTGTGCCAAGCTGGGAGAAACATATCCCAAGGCAGGGATGGTTAAATTATTGTCCAGACACTAATCTCAAAAATCCCAGTGTGCTTTCTCTAGTTATCCCTTTACTTAGAAGAGCCAGACTGAATACAAACTGACACACTCAAGTGTTTTACAATTATAACTATATAAATAAATGTCATCACATTTAAATCACAACCCAATCTAACTGTGAGGTCAGTCTTGCTTTGAGTAGGAGGTTGGACTTGGGACTCTCAAAGTCCCTTGCAACCTAAATTATTCTTGGGTCTGGTGATTTTTCTCTAACAGAAATTTTCCATCTTTTTAACAGAAGTAGCTTATTGCAAGCCATAAGAAAAACAAAGTTTAATAACAGGTACCTCCTGTTTTAAAGCTTCTCTGGATTCAAAGGTTTAGGGGAGGTAAATATTGTTAAAAGACTTTGCAGCCTTTAAAGGCAGGCACAGGTTGCAAACCTATAGCACTCTGCACAAGGCTGGCACCCTGTTCAACCGCTGGCATAACTGCTTTCACATCCATTGCTATTTGATTTTGTAATGGCATCCAATTATCTTTCATAGCATAGAGGATGGAAAAATATCCTATGTTGTATTTGTTTCTAATTGCTAAAACCCGTAATTCCTCATAATGATTTGCAAGTTGCCCTCTTTTTCCTGGGAGCACCAGTGAGCTCCCAGCAGCATATTTATAGTATATTTATAAAAACTTGGGGTCAGGTCATTATTGTGGTGCTGAGAGAGCCCAAAAACTGCTTTTCTCTTGACAAAATCAAGGGTATCTCCACACCCTGCCCAGCACTGGGTCCCCACAGCCCTGTCTGCACCGCGGCACGGAGCAGCCCCAGCTGCTGGGAGGATCAAGCCGTGCTTGTGTCGGGCTTTGATGTTCCCAGGTGGAAGGAGGTTTAACGGCGCGGTGGAGTGTTGTTTTTACACGAGATTTATCAGTACAGTTAACATACTGCCACAGAGCTGCTATCTGAGCATGCCCTGAATGTTAATAAGCTCTCCCAAGCCAGGCTGCTGCCGCAGGTACTCGCTGACACTCACCTTCAAAGGGCTTTATAAACATTAGCTTGGCAGGTCTCACCTCTGTCTCCCCAAGGAGAGCTCAGCTCTGTTTCGCAGGGAAGGGAGGGAGGCACAGAGGTCACGGACGGGCTTTGTGATGGGTTTGGGAGAGCCAGGATTCAAAAGAGATTTAAGTATCTTATTTTCACACAGACATTTATATAGGGCTTATACATTGTACTGCCTGGAGGAACCTCATACTTCAGCGTACAAGACTTCTGGTGGGTTAGGATATATTTTATCCTGAGCTGTGTAATTTCTCAATATCCAACAGGATGAGCTGCTCTGTAAAATAGTTCTCAAGCAGAAGCTTTGTTGAATTTTAACAGAGACACATCAATGAATCCCCACTGATACCCAAGGGAGATCAAACAGGAGGCTGGAAAAATTACAGGAGAAAACATCTGGGATCCTTTGGGGGAAAACTATCAAAGTATCATAGGAAAATAGAAAGCTTGATTGGGTATCAAGAGGTCATCCAGTCCAGTGTTTATCAACCTTTAAAAATCACTTAACTCCTCAATCTAGAAGTCACAGATGACTTTGTGCACTGCTGGTACAACTACCTCACTTGCAAACCTAGCCAATATTTGGACCCATGCTGAAACATGGGGGTTTTTCTTCCATTTTCTTTTTTCAATTCCTACATGATTTACTTCTCCCCGGTTGTCTTATGAGCTACCCTGAGACATCCTGTGAATGCCCGACCTTCCCTTCCAAAATCACAGGTGCCATCAAAGCCATCCATACCAGCCCAAGACAAAATGCCATTCCCTTCAGTGACCTCCCTGTCATCTCCCCTGCTCCATCCCACACCTCACCCTACCATCCAAGTTCAGGGCTCTTGTGGTTTGCCTGCCTCACCTCTGCAGATGACTACACAGGGACTTGCTCTGTTATAAGCTTTTAAAAATAGAGCATCCCTTAATATACCTCTTGTCAAAACATTCCCAGTCTCTTCCCATGAAGGCTGGGATGAGTAAGTCTAACAAAAGCAAACTGGTCTTACTAGATTGGCAAAGAAAGATTGCTCTGAGACACCAGAGGCATCCTTGGACTTCTGTGAACAGCACATTTTACAAACCCAACTGTGCTGTCATACAGAAGAGCCCAGTAATCTAAATAAATTCTCTGCCTCTAATCCTTGTAGTTTATTGTCCTGCCCAAATCTATGTCCTGAGCTACCCTTTGCTGTAGGAAAGACTTACCATTACCAGACACTGAGACCAGATAATCTGTGCAGCCTCTGTACAAGATCCTCCTGATCTCACCCAGAGCCAACCTCACCTCTCCTAATTCTTTGTCTAGGATTATTGGCACATTACCATCCACCCATCAGGACGCACAGCCTTTGGGATGACACCAAGAAGGTATTTTTCATATTCAGACACAAAACCATCCACCCATCATATTCACAGCCTTTGGGAGGACACCAAGTTAGGATATTTTACATATTTGGGCAGAGGGAAACAAGCCTTTCCCACACCTTTCCCACACCTCCTCCCCGGAACAAACCCAGCCCATCCAACTTCTCCCTTAACCACAGGAACAGCAATTCTGTGTGGTTTGTGTATGTAACTAATGCACAGAGGTCTGTTTTTTGTTTAAATAACTGTGAAAAGCACGGTGTGTGTTTTACCCAGAGATATATTACACTTGATTAGGCAGTGCGCTGGAGCGCGAATGCTACAACAGGAGACGGACGTGCTTAACTAGCAGTTTCAGCCCGCGCTCTGGTATCGGGAGGTCAAGGGAAAGATTAACTATATCTGACTGCCGTGTCAAAACACTCAATTGGAGCATTTATAAACCCCCAGAACTAGTTGCCTCGGTCGGCAGAGCAGATTTATTTCCCTACGTGTAGCTCCTGCAAAGCAAACCAGGGTGGTTGGCAGGGCCAAGTTTGCTTTTGGCTCCTGCCTAAGGGCACGGAGATCTGAAAGGTTCAGATGGAGATGTGCAGCTTTTGATGCCTTCAGCCAGAAAGTAAATCTGTGGGGAAAGAAGGTGATTTTCTGTCATTTCTTCTCATGGGTGACCCCCAGCCACACATACTTCAGCTCTGTAAGTCACCTGTCTAAACGCTACTTCAACAGAAGAAAAAAATCCAGTCTCCCAGCTTTTCAACAAGCGTAACACACAGATAATAACTTCTAGTTTACACCCAAAAACCCTCCTATTTTTCATATATTAGGGATGTTTGGTTTTAATTGTTCTACATACAGAGTTCTAGAAATGTCGTTCTGTGCAAAACAAGTTGAAGGTGACCCCTGAAGAGGGATTCCCAACAGAGCCCTCCCATTTCAAAATCATCATCTTTTTGGACACCATGTTTTAAACCCGTGGTTATATTTGGAATTGTACATATAGTTCTTGGGGTGCAAAACTAGTCCTTTTCATTTCACTATATATCTCCACTGAAATAGATTGAGTGATGTGAGCAGACAACTGCAGCATGTGGCCACTTAGAATAAGAATTAGGACAACTGGGAGCACCATTTAAATAAACCAAACCAAGCCAACCTGCCATATCTTCAACTTTATAACATATGCATGACTAAGGAAAAAGGCTTTGCTTCCCTTCTGCTCCCAAATTCAAGATTTTTTTCTCAGCATCCAGACTTAATTCCATCCAACTTGTTGTCACTTCAAATGGCCCCCCTTTTCCACGTCAACCACCATGTGATGTGCAATGATAGCTTATTCCTCGCTATTTCATCTGTGGTTTCAGCATCAAGGCCAGGATCAGAGATGTCACCAGTATTTAAAGAAAAAGGTGCCAACACCCAGGTCAGTGTCCCAGGAGCAAATCTCGTCTGCATCACACCCACTGCAGGAGCCACCACTCCCCATGCTCTGCAAAAGCAGCAAATTCTATGTATTTCAAGCCTGTAAAGAGCACTTTTGTTTCCAGGGGTGAGACCAGATCATCCAAGGTGTACCAAATCTAGAAGATCTCATCCTTCAAAACCTGCTATGTGTTTCTTAGCCTACTCCATGCCCCATGGACTCCTCAGCTGTTGTTCAAGGGTTCCTGCTCTACATCCTGCATGATGCAGACGTGCCTGTGTTAGCCTGGCAGAAGACACAGACAGGACTTCACCACTGAAGTCACAGGAATGTTTCTGGGTAGAGACTGTCTGGATAAACCAGATACTTCAGCACCCTGAGCTATGCTGCAGGGGTGCAATTTTGTTTTTAAACTGCACTTAGCAGCGTTCTGACTTGCAGGTTTCACTTTTTAATAGTAAACACATTTTGTAGGTGCCAGAGAACATTTCAAAGCATTTCAGTGGAGTCCTTTTACCTCCACAGCCTGGGGGCACATACACTGAAACAACAGCTGAAATCCAGTTACTGAGGAATATTCTCAAGTGCATTTCCATAGGTAATTTGTTAGTCTGTTGGAACATGCAAAGTGATTTTTCTCCACTTCTTGATGCTGTATCTTCGGCTCCTTTGTTGAAGATTTCTATCCAAATTGCATAGTAACTACCACTGAAAAGGAATCCACATGATTGCTGCCTTCTCTGGGGGAGCAACATGCCAGCAGCTTCCAAGATCCAGCTCTTACCTGTGATTTGACAAAAAGATGATCAACCCAGCCACACCATGATGCCTGCTACCCCCCAAGCTTCTCATTGCCCAATCAGTTTGATGCATAAAGACATAAGAAGCCTGAAAGTATTTTTCCTTCAGCATCCTGTTTATTGATTTAACAAAGAGCTGACACAGATGTGCAGTTCTAGAGACAAGCTGTAATGCAATCCCTTCATCTGCTGTCACTCAAAATCACACAAGCTGGCTGCTGCCATAAGGGGAGGTGTGGCCACTCTGCTCACTTTGGGACTGTCAAACAACCCAGACATGAGCTTTGTCCTCCTTAAGGAGGTACCCCCAGATTGCCACCACATTTGTGCTCTATGTGCCACCACAGGCAAGCCCCACATGCTGGGTGCACACAGAGACAGCCACAATGGCCTTTCCTTCCCCTCGCAGCCAAAGAAAAGGAACCATGGCACGAACAAACCCAGAAGACACCGTTGTGATGGCCCTGCTTGGGGTGCCCTCCCACCCCATTGATGGGTACCCAGACCTTCAACGCATGGGGAGGACCCCAGTTGAGTCTCTCTCAGCCAAGGCAGTGACTCATGACAGGTTCACAGCATGGGCTCATTTCCAGGTGGGAGCACATCATCCTCTCCTCTGCCTGGCCAGTATCACTGCCACTGGTGAATTATTGGAAATTGGTCTCTCTTCAGAAAAAGGAGACAAAAATTAAATAGACAAAGTTTGGGTCAAAGTGACAAGGAACATAATCAGAAAAGAGCATAGATGAACTGCCTGTGAGTTAAAGATAATTCAGGGCAAATTAAAGCATCTGAACTCCTACTGAGAGCCACTGATTTAGAATTATGAAGTTAACTTACAGCAATCATTTTCTATATGAAAGCAATTACGGATGGGTTAAAAGCTTCTGTTATTATGGATTGTGTATGGTTGCCACAGAGGGTTCAGTCTCCCGGGATGAAATTTTAGCCTTCATGAAAAACTACTATATCCTGTATGCCAAATCTTGTTCACCCATCAGAAAGTCATTGAACATCAGACATTTTATTAGCCAATGCAAATGTAGACAGCCAGGGTGAGGTAGATAGGGAACATCCTGCTTGCCAATAAAGCACATACACACAAATCACCATGGTTCACTTCCCAAAATAATCACACAGGCTCAAACACACAGCTGTGATGGATGGCAAATTTCCAAGTTCTAATGCATCAGAAAGCAGAACCGTTGTTTGAAGTGGTCATCTCTTGAGGGAAAGAGAGAAGTCAAGGGAAAGCTTATCAGAAACCTGTAAGCACAGGGCTGTCCCCAAGAATAGCCTGGTGGTGTCTGCAGGAAGGTCACCAGCCATGGTGACAGTGGCCTCCTCCATCTGCTGCCTTGCTGCGGCCGGGGCAGAGCCTCCACAGCAGATCCAACAGCAGCTCGCCACGGGGCTGTGTCTGGGAAACAAGGTGAGGTCAGAGAGCAGCAGCCCAGCTCCTGGCTCTTACCCCCCAGCAGCAGAAATGGGGCACTTGGGGTCTGGTGGCACAGCCTCTCCCGGACAGATGGCCCACAACTGCACTGCCCCCAGTGCTCAGAGCCAGCAGCCCCCCAGGATGGCAGCCTGCCCTGCCTGCCCCTAAGCCAGCCCTCTCCGGCCTCAGGTTCACATAGCAACAGCTTGCAAATGGAGCTGACGAAACCACTTACCAAAACAATCTATTATACTGAGCCTCTTCCTTCTCTTTATTCTTAATTGGGCTTTATTTCTTGTTTGGTGTTTTCTGTGCAGTTAAACGAGTTGACAGACCTTTTGTTTCTGGAATGAAAATGAGATTTTGACTGCAATGTGCATGGCAATGAGCAGAGTGTGTGAGGGTATCTCCATCATTGTCTTTCAGGGATGAGATTTAGAAGGGGAAACAGGAAACCTGTCCAAGATCTAGTGGAAACCAAAGGTTCACACACAGGTGTTCTGTCAGTAGGTGCAATAGTGTAGATATTTGGATTTCTCCTGCTGCATAGGCTATGAGAGCAGGAGGGGTGTGAAGTGACAGCCAGCCTGGCCCCTGTGCCCACCAGGGGCTGGGAGCAGCCTTGGAGCACTGCAGACATTGCTCAGCTAACAAGGCAGGGAAGCACACACTCCACAGGGGACAGGAGGGACTTAACACAAAGCTCTGATGGTCAGCATGGATCCATAATTGACAGTTATAATAAATGAAATTTAGCAGCTAAACTCAAAGGGTTATGATAACAGCACTGAACCCAGCAGCACTGCAAAGGCAAGGAGAAAGCAAAGCAAGTGCATAATGTATGAGGGGGAACCCCACAGCACTGACAGCAAGGGCTAAATGCTGCTTACAGAGAGGTGGAAGGCAAAGATCCTCACTGGATTCAGTGGAACCTGAGCCCTTATGAGGAGACAGGACAGCTCATTCTCCTTACACAATCCTCCACTCCAGCTTTCCTGATGGAACCCCAGATCCTGCTCCTCTTACTCACTTGAGTGCCTGTGGGGATGGTCCTGTGTAGGGCCAGGAATTGGACTCCATGAATCTTGTGGGTCCCTTCCAGCTCGACATATTCTGTGAAGTACAGAGATCTTTTGGCAGGAGGGCTGTAAGCCTGCACACAGGGAATCCTCAAAGGTGCTTCTGTTCCCTCCTCCTGATTTCATTAGTGCAAGAAAATCTCTACACATGCTACACACAGCCATCAGTACTCTTGGGTAAAAGAGTCTGAGGGTCCTCATTGTTATCCCAGGGCCATGCAGAAAGTGTATGGCAAAGCACAGCTCTGGGCACCAAACAAGCAACAGCACATCCTTCCTGCAACTTTGGTACTTGTTCCCTGCATGGGTTCCTCTCTCAAAGGTAAAAGTGATAAATAAGTGAAACAAAGCTTTGCATTCCTAGAAATTCCCTGTTAATGTCAATTTGGATTCAGGATTTCTTTATTACCACTTTAAAAGTGCCATTTAGAGTGGTATCTTTTGGGGGGAAAATCCCAAAGTTGTCCATAAAAGATGAAAATTATCACTGGGAAGCAACAAAAGAACAAACACAATCATTTCCCCTTTCTGCTCGTCTTTTCCTCATGAAGGTTTTCCATACCATATTCAACACAAGAAATGGCGCCTATTTAGCACTATTGATCCAGCTTACTTCAGTAACAAACCACATTAAGTTGAAATCAATACCAGCCACTCTTAAACTGATTTAAGAGTGTCCACACAAAGGGGCTCACACCAGTTTAGACAGATCTGCTTTGTAACCAATTTAGTTAAAACATGCAATATAAGGGCTGCTATGTTTCTGAACAGCTCGGAGGCATTAGTTCCCAGGGTTCAAAGACATCACTTCCCAAGTCTCATCAATGGCTCTCAAGGGACAGGACATGAGAAGTTAAGTGTCACTGACCAACGTTCATCTTTCTTGGCAAAACATACAGGTTTCCCTCACTCCAAAAGCCAAAGACATGGGGGAAAACCCAAAGAAACCCAAATTAACCTCAGCGTTAATTTATTTCTACAGCTCAAGCTTCACATCAAAAAATAAATTTAAAAAAAAAAAAAAAAAGACCAAAGTGAAGATGTTAGACACAAACAGATTAGAAAGTTATGTTTTATTTCTCCCCTTGGAATATTTACTCCAATGATACACTTGCACTACAGATCACTGTGCCTACTATAAATCCAGCACTGCTGGACTTTGCAGTTCACATTGCAGCATCAGCCAAGTGACCAAGGTTAGGAAATGTAGCATAAGGAAGAGTTTGACAGTGCTGTGTATCACAGCAACTCAGCTGGGTTTGACACCTTTTGCTGGTTTAATACCCAAGGGTCTGTACATGTGCAGGAAAGGCTTGAGGTGAGCACTGGGGAGCACAGCACAGATTTCATCTCACACAATGACATCATGAGCATCACAGAGAGCTCTGAGCCAGGCTATAAATCTCCTCAACAGAAAGGAGGGAAGAAGGATTCTTACTTTGAAGGAGATGAGGCTTCAATGTTTAGTCAAGTACAAGCTCAAGGGTCTCCATCAGACATGAGCCCTGGCTGCCAGGGAAAGGCTCCAGGAAAACAGGGTTGTTACCCTTCATGGCTGAGGGAAGGGAGCCCAGGCCCTGTGAGGTCCTGCCGCTTCTGTGCCCCAGTCCCCCCAAGAGTAGACACATCATAGGGAAATCAGGTCTCTTTTACACCTTGGAGAAAAAAGTCAAAAAGTATTGGGCCAGTATTGCTTGTTTTGTTTAAAAACCAGATCTGTAACTCATCCCTGGGTTCCTGGTGGTAGCAGACATGGGATGGTCTCTAGAGCACCTGCATAACACTGTCAGATCAGCAGAGGTAACCTCCTACCAAGCCCTTTGACCACAAGAGCCACATACCTCTAGTCTCTAATCCCTGGTAATTTATTTCTCCTCCTGCCTCCTTTCTCCTCACTCCTTCCCTGGAGCTGCAGGCACCATTTCCCATTCTTGTTCATTTCCTTGGGAGATCAGGATCAGCCAAGCCACTAAAAACCTTCCAAAAGGCAGGAAACGCCACATTTCATTGCTGCTTATCCACCTACAAAATATGCGTGTTCAGGCACCATCTCACCTCAGCTGCTTTTAAACCTGCCACTCAGAAGTGGTTTGGCATTTAAGTTTCAGGCTGAAACTCTGCTTTGTGACTTTCTGGGTACATGGTAAAGGCTTTGAAATCATTTTCCCTGTTGTTACGAGGTAATAACTTGTTTCACAGAAAGAGTCAAGCGTTATACTTATGTTGCTGAATTAAACACAGAGATGTTTTGGAAACAGAATCAACCCTTTTCCTTTTGGTGGTTTTGTTTTTGTTTTGGTTTTTTTTTTTTTGTTTTTTTTTCTTTTTAATTTTTGTTTTACTTTAAAGCCTCAAGCACTTAGGATTAGCCTCCACTATTCCATAAAAATACAAGGAATGTGTCTTTTCCCAGAGTAAATAAGCTAAAGGATAAAAAAGTTCCTTTCCACATCTTGTTGTTGGGTATAGAGGATCTCTAAAGAGGAACAAATCCTACTGAGATGTCCTTCCTGGGGTCTCCAAGGGCAACAGGCACTCTGATCCCAGGAGCCAAGCAGCATTTGGTGCTCCCATCCTGAGCTCCAGGGCAAAGGAGTCCCCCCTGCACACCACTGTATCTCCACATTGACTGCTCCAGCCACCCCAAAACAGCAAAGCCCGTCCTCACACTGGAATCAAATACATCTGGGTAGAGTAGCCATCGCCTTTCCCCAGCACTACACTGAAGTCCTTATTTAGCTGACAAAACATTCACAATCCCACTCACCCCAGAGACCACAATTGGAGCTGGAAGAGCTGGCATCTGTCATCAGGCTTAATACTCCAGCTGAAAGACAGAGCGAAGGCTTTGTGAGCTGTAAGGCGCGGTGACAAATTTGGGATCAAGGACACTGACCACGTGGCTATGATTACTATCAGGGGGTTATTGGCAGGCAAAGACAGCATGCAGTTCACATGGCCATTTAAGGCCTTCTCTGATGCAGAGAAGGAAAGAAAGTCCCTTCTGGTAGGTGTTCCATTGAAGGGAAACATGGATTAAGTGGCTTCCTCTGGTGAACAACTGCTTTCCAAATCACCAAATCTAAACAGTAAACCTAGACCCTTACAGGCACAATGCCCACATTTGTAGAAGCTTCTGCTGAGAGTGCTGAAGAGCATCCTCACTGCCAAATGTTAATGCCAACTGCATTGATGGTGGCAAGAAGGTGACATTTGGTCTGGTCTCTTCTGTTTGAGCACATATGTACAATTTTGCAGAGCCAAGCACGCTTTGCAACAGGAAGACTTAAAACCCAGTTGCAAACTAAGCTGTATCCAGTGATAAGAAATTAATCTATTTTCACTGTCTAATCTAATGTGTGTGGCAAGGCTTCTGCCACTTCACTAGACCCACTCTGGGCTAATCTGACAAAGTCCAGTATGCTCTGCCCAGGTTGCTCTCCTTCTGCTTTCCTCAGAGCCATGAGAGCAGGTGGAATGGGAAAAACCTGCAGCACTCCAAAACAACACCTCCAAGTCCAGCATCTGAACCCTCCCCAGTCTTTGTGGTATGTAGTCCTTAGTAAGGACTGTAAGCCAGTCCTTAATTCAGTTTGATTTAGAAAAAAATGCCACAAGCCAAGTCAGTTTTGCATTATTGCAGGGAAAAACAAATACATCAGGGATTGTGGTTTCAAAGAACGTGCTTTAAGTGCCTATTGACCACATCCTCACAGTCATTCCTGCTCTCCATTCCTGATAAATACATGCAAACCTCCCTGCAGGCCCCGTTCAGCAAGGTCTCACCCAAGGGCTCAGGCTCCCTCAGCGTGCTGAGGGGTCTGGTGCCCCCATCACTTTCTTGTTCTCCCCCACTGTGAGGGTTCAATACTACCAACCTTGGCATCCTCCAAGGCATTCCTTAGGCACAGCCCAAGAAACTACACTTACCTCTGGTCAGTCAGACAGGAAGACGTTTAAGTCAGAGACTAAGAGAAGAGAGGTGGTCAGGTTAAGGAGGACAGAGGGAGGAATAACTCTTTCTGCCCTGATTTTTCTGAGATTCAGGCTGACAGTGCAGCTGAGGCCACAGGAGAGGCAGAGGCTGTGTTTGTGGCCACAAGTCCTCCTTCCTACCATCCTGTTTCTGCCCTGTACTTAGTCCCTTAAGCTGCTGAGCATTCTCAAAGACATAAAAGCTCCTATCTGATTTTAAATTCACACTGCACCGGGAAGCAGCAGCCTTGCTGTGCTCTCACATGTGTGTGCCCTGCAGAGGTACTCGTGGCACCCAGGAGGAACTTCCATTAGTGTGAGCTGCTGCAACCACAGGACTGAGACCAGGAGGGCTGCACTGATGGGTTCCCATCTCTGTCCTGCACTGGGAGAGTTGTCAGCCATTTGCCAACCTGGAGAAGAGAGACAAGTCCAGATCACTGCTCATCCAAATCAGAACCCCTCCACAGGCAGCTCAGGCCAAGCCCTGGGAGAGAGGGACAGGAGCAGCCCAGCCCAGTGCTGTGACCATCAGCAGTGATCAGCTCGAGGGCATCTGGCTCTGTTTGCAGCACTGCAATTGATTCAGCAGATTCAGAGATTAAGAAAGTGACTTTAAACATACTGGCAATGTGGGGATTTAAATTAAAAAAAAAAAATTTAAAAACCCATTAACTAGGGTTTGTTTAATCAGGATTTGCAAAGCACTAAGAGATACTCAGGCACTGTTAAGTGCAGACTAACATCTCACACTCTAAACACCAAGTGTCAAGATGTACAGAGCTGCCTATAGATATGAAGAGGTACTTAGTCTACAAAAGTCACGCTGTTTCATTGCTTCTGGAGTATCTCTGTGAACCTGGATTTGCCAGGAGATGCTATGCCTCCAGATGAATACGCAGGATTTGAATGCACCTGGGACAGGCTTCAGCTGGAGGACAGCAGACAGGATGAGACCTCTGTGGTCCAGGGACATCTTTGGGTTCTCCAGCTGCTTTGGCTGCCAAAACAAAGCACTTTGCCTTTGAGACAGTGCACCAGGGGAACCAGAGTGTCTCCAGCCATCCTACCTCAAGACTAAATCACCTCTTCTCTTTGCCTTATCTTTAAAGCAATAAATGCAAGAGAGGATTTATTTCTTTTCAACAAGTGCCACAGAACATGCATTTCATTAATTTACACAGGAGTTGGTGTTGAGGTGATGCCAGTTCAATAAATTCTCCCAGACTATTGCTTTGAAACAAACAACGCTGCAGATCTGGGCTGTGGATGTCACAGCAGAGGCTTTTATCCAGATGAACTATGTGTTCAACAGGACAACTAAAACGCTTCAAGAAAATGAAAAAAAAAAAAAAAAAAAAGGAAAGAAAAAGAAGAAACCCAAAAAGGGTGGAGACAAAGAAGCCGCTCTCTACTAAAGGCAACGTATCACTGACACGTTGTTTGAACTCCCAGTGGTGTATTAAAAAAATAAAAATAAACCCCCTCTGAACCACAGCTGCATCCTCAGCTCTCACTGCTGTGTTATTTTAGCTCAGAGGGAAAAACGACATTGCTAATGTCTTTTTTTTCTCTCTTCCCCCCAACCCAGAGAGGAAAAAGTGTTTGTTTTTCTTACGACCAGTGTTTACCATGCGGATGGTGCGGCTCCACTCCCTTAGGACTGGAGAGAAAGGGAAGAATGTTTGGAGAAGGGTGGCTTCAGGGTGGGATCCTTCCCATCTGATTTACTGGCGAGGCTAGAGCAAATAAAAGGGATAGTCTTTCCCCCACCCAGAGCACAGCAGGGCTGCAGATGTGAACAGTGAATACAAAATCCTGCCTGAGCCCACAGCATTTCTATGACAATAGAAAATAAATAGCTCCATATTTGTTTATTTAGTTAACTCCACTTCTGAGGGATTCATTTTGTGCTACTGAAGAGGAGGAAATGGGGATGAGATGAGTCTGGCTGGGCGGCCCCGCAGACCCTGCTGCTGCTGACACCAGTCCTTGCCACAAAGCCTGATGCTCTCCTCAATGTGCCATCCCAGGGAAACCCACAGGGACACGGTGCCAGCCCTTTGCTGAGCTGCCTCAAGGTGACCAAACACATCCCAGGCGTGATGTGCTGGAGTGTGAAGTGCCCCAAGCCCCGGGGCAGGTGCCGCTCCTTTAGCCAGCCAGGCACTTGCAGGGGACTCAAAGTCCAGGGGCTCATCCCAGCTTTGCCCTGTTTGTGACACCTGTGTCACCCCTGCCCAGCTATACAGGGTCAGCAGTACATAACCAAACTGGCAGAGCACAGGGTGGCTGGGGCGTACCTTACATCAGTTACCTGGTGTCCAGGGGCACATGAACACTCGTGCTGCTCCCTGCACATCACCACTGCAGTGAGGATCCAGGAGTAGCTTTGCCCCTGGGAAGGGGATGGGCTGGGCTGGGGATGCAGGGAGGGACAAGAACTGTGATGAGTGTCTCTGCACATGATGGGGGGATTCCCGCTTCCCCACATAAACAGCTGCACAAGGTCAGAAACTGGCACAAAACCACTGAAGGAGCAGAGGCAGAAGGATAGAACAATGAAACATTGATCAAAGTAACCCAGTTGGTCTGAAGCAGAGCCAGGACAAGAAGTTTTATCTGCTAACATCATCTGCAATGCTGGTTTCCATTAGATTATGGCATAAGGACTGGCACTTTAATTACACAAACCTCAAGCATCCCAGTTTCCATTTTGCCTTTCCATCTCATATCACCTCTCTGTTACAGAAAGCAAACCAGAGGCAGACAAATATCAGTGTGTGCAAACACATCCTTCCTTGCCCTTGCCATCCTGGAGAACATATCAAACAGATCTGACATCAGCAGCTCAAGCACACAATGTTCTCTCCCTATGCTACCCTCAATGCATTTTATCCGGAGCAAACCTTACATTTGCACACCTGTTTCTGAGTTCCAAATCAAAGGCATCATCTTTCCTTCAAAAAAAAAAGCATCCCAAAAACCCCAACAAAATCAAGCCAAGCAAATCAAAAAGTCACAGTGAAGGTGCTGCTCCCAAGCTGGGGATGACCAGACAGACCCACTGGTGCTTCAGGCCCACCTCAGGCTACTTTCAAGATTAGCACTCAAGTAGCAGAAAGTCACTGTCAGATTCATTGGAGGATGCATTTTCCTGATGTAATGGTCAGGAGAAGCAGCAAGGCAGCACTAGGGGACCATCCTGAACAAGCCTGTCAGAGACACACAGACCTGCTGGGGAGGAATCTTCCTGCAAAGTCCCAGTGCCAACACCCATGGGTATTTTAAATGCATCCTGTCTCCCCACTGGCCTCTTGAAAAACGATTGTGTTTCCTCCGTGCCAACATACCCCATTTCATGGGTTTTTAACATCACTACCAGGAAGTTAACTCCATGTAGATGCATACCCAGGGGGTTTCACATTTCCATTCAGGCTCCATGTCTCTTCCCCAAGGCTTACAGGGCTCCTGGGCACTGGCAGCCACTGTCCCCAGCCACCTCTAAAGACAAATATTGAAGGTAAGGCTTACAGGTGTTTGTTTAAACAATTGGCAAATACACGACCCTTATCAGAAAGTGTTGTGTTTGATCTACTTTGCCATCAGATAAGAGTAAAAGCAGGTTGGGGCTTTTTTTAAAAAAGGGTACAAAAGTTTTTTTCCTTTTAGAAATTTTACTTTTAGAATTTTCTAGTTATAAAAGGAAAGAGGAATTACTCTTTTTATTTTTGAAGATATATTTTCTGATGATTTCCAGACATGTTTTTAAAAATCTTACAACAAATACCAACATTTCTGCTGCCTCCACTCTCTACCATTCTTATTGCTGCAGGATCTCAGCACCTCACAAATCTCAATTAACCTCAGTCATCCTGGGAGGTAAAAGCATATTAATAATCCTGTCTCAGATATGGATAGACTAAAGCTGTTAACAAATGAGGCCAACATTTCACACCAAGTGCCAAGGACTGACACAGCCAGATTTGGGGAGCAGGGAGGTAAGTAGGAGCTTCAGGGCTCTGCACCTTCCCAGCAGCATGTCCAGGGCACACAGCACAGCTCTGGGAGCTAGTGGCAAAGCCAGTTCAACTGGAATAGTTCTGCTAATTACATTTTAGCACCCTCACTGAAATGTTTCTGCTCAACAAGATGCAACACTGAAACCACTAGATCAGTTTTTCCCAGAGCATTACAAATGTTGAACCCCAAACCACTGCATCTCAACCCTAAACTCAATCCTGTTGATTTCTTTGCCCCTCATCTTTCCCTGTGCCCTGGTATGGATGCCATCATAACTTCCTAAAAACTTTTATTGGGCTGATCTGCACAGGATCTGTAAGATAACAAACTGCTGTCATTCTGATTTCACAAGTGAGGAGGGGAGCACAAATTAATTTGGTTGGCTGCTATCATGAGCATCTATGGGACAGCCAGGAGAGGAACACCCCAAATCAGAGGCTCAACATCTGTTCAGCTCTTCTACAATTCCTCTGAGATATCAGCTGAGATTTGACCTTTTAGCTACTTGAGCAGAGATAGGGAGCTCTAATACAATCTTCAAAGAGACAGTATTACATGGTTTCTTCCCATATCATGCAAAGATAACACTAACATGTTTTTAAACCATGCATTATAAAAGAAGGCAATGAGAGATTAAGGCTACTTGTATTTTCCTGACAAAAATGTTCAGTCTCCTCACAGCAGCTTTGTCACAGTGTTTAAGGCTCAGAGAATTACAGCTACTCTGTTTTATTCCCCCTCTGACCCTCTCAAAAGGCAATTTCTTAGGTTATAAAGCCTAAAATGTAACACACATTACCTTACTCCTGTCTTCCTGGGAGCATTAGACCATGAAGCACAATGGCAGGCAATCTCTAAAGCCTTGTCCATGAGCAAGAAAGCCTGGTCTGTGACAGCTCTGTGACATCCTCCACTTCTTGTGGACACACACGTAGATAAGGCATCACCATGCCAGAAAGCCCACTTCTTCACCCCCTGCAAACCAGGATGACAACTTCTTGTGACAGCTTAAATAGGAGTTTACCAACTCTCCTTCCACCAGCCATTCTCCCATCCTGCTTCTCTTAATTTGTGACAAATGAGATGCATCCCAGACAATTAGCTAATAATTAAACCTCACTTCCAGGGCTCAGAAGCTTTTAGGGCACCAGTTCCCAAGCCTAAACCTCCTCCCAGCCAGTTTCACATTTCAGCACAGGAGACATTTTTGTCTCTGTGTGGCTCTGCTGCCCTTCTCAGAGCTCTGGGCCGTGATGTCCCCAGCCCAGTGCACACCTCAGTCACTGCTCTCCCTTTATCTCTCCTTGCTGCAATAAACACCAGTAAAAGAACCCAGAGTTCCTGGTCCCCTGCCAAAGTCCCTTCCTCTCTGTAAATTGCCCAGAAGAAGGTTTGTGACACCAGCCTTTGCACTGCCTTTTTTACCCCCCTTGCAGGTGCTCCCCTCTTGCAGGATGTGAGGTTTCCCCTCACCTGCTCATTTGACATGCTACAAGCCTTCTGTTTGCTAAGTTTAGAGGTTATTCTCCTGGCCAGGAAACCATGTGGGATTGGTGGCAAGACCCAAACTGAAAACAAAACTCAAGACGAAAGCATTGAGAGTCTGCAAAACTACTGAGATTAACAGTGGGCGACAAAGGGGCTTTCACAGGCAGAGTGGTAGCACACGCTCTGCCCTGCCTCAGCTGTCACTGCAAAATGAATTTGCTGATCCCAAGTCTTAAGGAAAAAAAAAAAAAAAAGAGCTTGATCCAAAGAAAAATTCCTACCCAAACTGCTGGGGCAGGAATGGGGGGCTGGCAAAGCCAGAGCTGCTCTCTCTGGCAGCAGCCATGGCAAGAAGCTCCCCATTCTCCCCTTGTCCCAGGGATGCTCATTTTTATTTACCCCCCGAAGCAACAAGTGGACCCATTCTGACTTATATTAATAGCTTTTGGAAGAAAATAAGTATTTCCCATCTCATTTTCCTCCAGCACTTGGGTGGGACAGCAGCAAAAGCCTCAGGCTGATGTTCCCTTGGCAGCAGCAGGCACCTGGGGAGTTGCTGGGAGCTCAGCCCAACACTTACACAGGGTGGAATGAAAAATTCACTGTGGACGTTGGTCAGCAAGATGTGATTGCCTCAAGTTAAAAGCAGAAGCATTTTAATAAGAAATATGCCTGTGAGTCATGATGCTCCAGGGATCAGTGGTGTACTGTCTTACCCACCAGCCTCCTCAGATACATTCTTAAGGTCAGGATCTGGTCTTAAAATTGCTCAGCTGTGAACAGAATAAACACTTGGTCATGTTTGCTCACTTGAGCTGAAGGTGAGTCATCTGTAATAACTTTAGGAGGGAAAATTATATGAGTAATACTTTGACAAAAAGGTATGAAAAATACAGAGAGGGAGATTTGTGATGTATTTAATAATCGCGACCCCTCGCCGAATCATAATCCTCTCCAAGAGCCATTCCTAATGCTCACCATCATTTGATTGCGTGGCTCTGCAGTGTGCTAACCCTAAAACAGTCTGCAAATACATTTGTGTCGCTCAGCTCTATCTGTGTTTAGAGAGTGCCTTGGAGAACACATTAAACACTTCAGCTGCTAAAGCGAGTGTCAGCGCCGTCCCAAGAGCCTCTGAAGTAAATGATGTCGTTAACCACATCATGGGAATACTTGTATTAATCTCCCGACTCTGTGCAAACCTGCCTTCTACACCAGAGCCACAGGTGTCAAAGTGGGTGTGTTGGCACATTTTCAGCAGCTCCCAGCTGCCGGTACAGCAGCGGGATGAGCTGTGAGGCCAGACCCTGCTGCTGGCTCCCGTGGAGCTGGAAATGGAGGAGCAGTCAGGAGATCCTGGCCAGGGCTCCCCACTGCCAGCACTTGCCTCATCACCTGCCAGCATATCCTTGGCCCTGCCGGGCTCCTGCCAGACACAGTTTCCATCCCAGCAGAGCACAGGCAGTTGGGCACGTTGGCCTGGGGGATGAGCCTCTACCCTCTGTGATAAACTCAGATCAAGTGATCAGAGCCAGAAAAATGCTACTGCTGGGTTATTCCCATGAGGCTTCATACAATGGGAGAGCATATGGAAAACCTGGGTTGGTTCTTTTTAAGGAAAAGTCTCTCAAAAAGCTGTTTGACTGCATAGAAAGTATGAAAGGTGTTGCAGAAGAGTCAGAGGACCCATGACACTCCCAGGCAGCTGTCTGTGTCTCCAGGGTAAGGTGTGCCCCAATGTGAGCACCCAGGAAAGATGAGATGGATGGCACACAGCATCAGCTCAGCTGGTGCCCAGCCAGAACACATCCTTGCCAAGAGCTGGGCTCAGGTCATGGCCAGCATCTCCCTGCACAACATCCAGCACCAACCACCTGCTCCCCTCTGTAGTTCTGCCTGAGACTTCCTATCATCCAGGTTTCCAGCCTGTGTTTGCTCTTGCTGTCTGTATGTACATCCAAGCAGCACCAAGACGTGACCCTGTCAGACAAGCTCTGCAGTGCTGGTGGCAGCAGAGATGGGCACTAGTGGAGTGGCACTGTGCCCACCACTGTGCCAGCAGCATGGGGTCCTGGCCACACAACACAGCTTCCTGGGGGCTTCATCTCACACTGTGGAGGACACCTCCCAGTGCTAACAATTAGTTTGACGTGCCATGAACCCAGTGAGGTGATGCTATTACTGCTGAGAAACAAAAGACAAAGGTTTCCATGGCTATTATATCCCATCAGCTCTTCTAACCCTCTCAGGTATCACTGTTTCTTAGAAGGTTTACTGCTATTAGTGCACATAAAACACATTCTTTCTGTGCCATTCCTGGTTCCATACATCAGCCTGTGTTTTGTGCATTCCCTGCAGCTGTATGGAGGGATGTGCAGTACCTCCAGCAGGCACGCTGGGACATTTGACAAGGGCACTGAGCTCTTGGTTTCCCTGGCCACCATCCTCAGGTTAATGTGTTTTGTTGTTAGAAACCTCAGGGGCAGTCCCTAGAGATGACACTTTGGAAATGAAAGCATTCACTCCTGAACAGACAAATAGAGAACAAGCTATAGATAACCTTGAGGGGAGCAGAAACCTGCATCTCTGACACCAAAACTGGGACTTGGAGCCCAGAGAAGGCTGAGGGCAGGTGAAGCCTTTGCCCTGGTGATGGGTGAAGCCTGGCCACTGAGTGCTGGCTGCTGTAACCCCATGTTGCCAGGGGTCTTGGCTGCTCCTCCCATGCAGCTCTCCTGGTATGCCATGATCTGCTCTTGAAAGTTTGCCAAGTCCCCAGAGAAATTCAAGCAACAGCCTTGAGCCTGCTGGCATGTTTTAAGTTTGGATTTACAGGATGTTAAAGCATTGTGGGAGGCTGAGAAAAGGCTGAGCTATGGGTGCATGTTTAGCAGAGCATCTCTCCAGCCCCATGGGCAGAGCTGCAGGTGCCTCAGCCTCAGTACAGAGAGACGTAAGTACAGGCTGTGCATGGCAGAGGAGGTGCTCCACTCCAAGCCATCAGTTTTCCTTCGCTGTCCTTGCTTCTGTGCACCAAGATGCCTTGCCCACACTGCCCGGCAGAAGGACTCCTGACACGGCTGTAATGTAATTTTGCATGTGTTAATTTCATTTCTTGGCTTTGCTCAGTATCAGCTATTATTCTGCTGAGATCGTAACTAGGAACGTGTGAAGCTGGTTCAGAGAAAACAGCCAAGCCCATGCCTTTCATTTCCCCTCTCCTCCCAGCTGCCATGACCTTTGCCCATTAGTAGAACTAACATTGAAATAAGCCTTTTCTTTCTGAGGCTCTGAAATACTCAGCTCTGAGTCAAATTCATGGAACAAGGGAACTGATTCAGACGGCCACAAGCTATTGTTTCAGTTCCACCTTAAAGCAGTTCCAGCTCTGTCAGCTCTTTTCTTTCCTCCCTTTTGAAACGCAGCTGGGAGCAGCCCAGTAAGAGGCTGGCTGATGGTGGGGATGGAGGCACTGGGCTGCTCACAGCTCCTTCCAAAGCCCCCGCATCCCCAGAGAGCACCACGGGAAGCAGCAATACACATCTCCCACACTACTGTGCCCAGGCAAGGGCTCTCTGTCGCTCAGGGGCCAGATTCTCTCCACTGTCACCTTGTTTAGGAGACCAGCACTGTGGCAAATACTGGCTGAGTGGCTCCTGAGGCACGAGCTGGCTCTTTGGAAGGCCTTTACTAGCTCCCCAAAAAATTCAGCACCTGGTACCATCAGCAAAGAAGTCCCACTTGAAGAACTGCTCTGTACAGTCTCACTCCACTGCAGCACACCTACCATTAGTCACCCATGACAAACTCTGCTTGGACATCCATGGAACCAGAACAGTTCCTGGATGAGGGCTCATTGCATTGGGGTAAGCATTTTTTCCAATCTCACCATATTTCTGAACCACAGGTTTGTACTGGTACAGACCTCAGTGTAGCTACACCCATGTTCAATTGCCCTGAGCAGGTAAGCCAAGTCCCTAGGAAAAAGGCTATTATGGGTTCTCTGAGTCACCCTGTGCCTTCTGCAGTTGTACTTAAACCTGATACTGATCCATACTGTTTTTGAAAGCAGAAATTAAGCAGACAAAGAAGTACCTGGGAAGGCACTTTAAAGGCTTCTTCATCAAAGGTGATTTCAAAATGTTTTTCAACTCAGCATCCTTTAGCATAAATACACCACCCAGGTTCCCAGGGGCCTTTGGGGTAAGAAGATCAGTGTGGTAAGGAAGCCTCTCCTCTGCCAAAGTTGGATATTTGAGGAGCTCCTACTTGCAAAATAACACAGGCACCTGTTGTTTGTTTTGGCAATTCTGTAATCACAGTGTTCCCATAGGCTCCACACACACACACTGGTTCTGGGAGAGCCCTCACTCACAGTACTGGAAGATACAATGTTATTTAAATTAAAAAATCCTCAAGGTTTCCAAGTGGTTTAGCAAAGACTGCATGGAAAAATTACTGTGCAACTGTCAAATAGTCAAGATTCAGGCCCAAAGGCCAAGAAAATTGTCTCTTCTTGTCTTCATTCTAAGGAAAGCATTCCAACCATGACCGCAGCTGAGCACAGCTGCTGATAACAGAAGTGCTTCTTGACAAGGAAAGGTGGGATTTGCTTCTGGAGCACCTTTGCTAACCAGCCCAGTGAAAGTCTCACAAGTAATGTGGGACCTACCCATCTGTCAGGGTGGCAAAACAGATAAAATCCAGATACAAACCAAGATTTAAAAACAAGAGCTAGTGCTGGTACACACATGTGCAGATTTGAAGAGGTATTGGTGCAAGACCCTGGAGTAGGAATAGGCACAGGGACTCTCAGCACCACTGGAGAGAATGGGACAGTGTTTAAAATGAGGCTTTTTATCCTCTTCCAGAAAAGAAAGCAAACCCATAGATGTTAGCTGCAGAGCTGTGCATGAAATAACAACCTGTTACCTTAACACCCAGCTTCTTGCCTGAAACATGTTTGTTTTGTACAGTGTTTATGCAGAAAAATTTTTCAGACACCCAAGACAGTTGTGATTACTCACCTTAATGTTCAGCATTTATCCATATCTATCTCACTGTAGTTAACATACACAAGCCAGCCAGGCTTAGCAAATCTTTGCCCTTTTCTGCATTATTGATCTGACATTTCCTCTGGAGTATTTCAACTGAGAATTAAATTAACGCCGTATCTATGGACATTACCTAGTTAAAACAAACCAGCTGCACAGCCTGGCACACCCTTTGTTCAGTCAATCACAATCTTCCTTTTATTAATTCATGAAACCTTGTTGTTATTTCTTAAAAGTGGAAGATGCCATTAGCAATGCTAATGAAAACTACCAGACTCATTATGCCCGGTGCTCTCCAGACAGCCCTGAAAGAGCTCTCTCCATCCTACAGAGACCTCGCTCTGCAATTCCCAGGCAGTAAGAACGTGCTGTTTGCTTTCTGTCAGACATGTTCTTGGGAGAAGACATGCCTGGCCATTAACTGTGTTGTGACCAGACAAACCACCTCACTGCTGTAACTGGGGCATCTCCAGGAGTCCCCTGGAATGGTCCCACAATAGTCCTGGTGCAAAGGAGAAGTCAGTACTGGATGTGAAAGGCATCATCCCAGTTCTTTTCCTTCTTCCCAGGTTCTCTTTTTAAGCTCAAACTACCAGGTTGTTTCCACAGTTAAATGTTCATTTTCCTTTTTGCTTTTATGTCATGGAAACACCATTGAAAGATCAGCAGGAAAAACAAATTACTCAGAAAAGACTGTTTGGCCTGAGGAAGAGGTGTCCTCAGCATAGTCTCAACTGCCTTCCTGGATTTACAGGGCTTTCTTTGGTATTTAATAAAGATTGCTGTTCTGACAATAAAGAGAAACATCTGCTGCCTTGTAAGTGCCTGGTCTGCTTTAACAGACTTTATTTTTTCTTCTTAAGAGAACAGTTTGGATTGATTAAGACTCAAGCAAAGGATTTTATACTTTGATACATCCCCAGCTTGTTGAAATCTTACCTGAAATCTTGAAAAAGAACCTTACCAAAAAAAAAAAAAAAACCCAACTAAAATAGTGCACTAAATGAAAAGTCTGGAGGACATGTGAAGGCCCAGAGACTTCAAAGAAGCATTTTCAAGGCTGAAGACTGGATCTAAAGACTTTTGTAGTGCTCCAGCCACAAAGGAGGACTTCAGCTGGGCCCTGGGCAATGTGCTCTGCTCAGGCTGGGGCTTCACCCCCACAAAGCTCTGCTGCAGCTGAGGGGAGTCCCAGTTTGCACACACACACAAGCCTCACAAAGACTAAGCTGGGTACAATTCCCAGGCTTTGACTCTGTCTGACCTCCTACCCAGATGGAGAGCAAAGCATGCAAGAGCCTCACATTGCTGGATGACTTGGAGATGTCATGGGAGAACCTGAGGATGCTCTAACACCTGCAGGCCTGGGTCTTCAGACTAGAACAATATGATCTTTTGGTGTCAAGAGCTCTAGTAAACATATAATAAAGAAAACAAAGCTGAGGCAATGCTTTTTTATCACATATAAAGCTCTGGACAGGAATCAGTGAAGGCTTGTTGACTCCAGGCATAGAATACCTGTAGGTAAATAAAAATCCCTATGCTGCACATACTGCCCTGGGTTAATCCTCCACAGAACACCTAAAAATAGGTTTTTGCTGTCAGATTTTACTTGCTTCTCTTAAACCCTTTTACTTTTCATTTGCAAATAGGAAAGCTGTCAGAGAAGATGATAAATGTTAATGTTGGTAAATGCACTGTGCTGAGTAAAGTCATGGAGTATTCAGGCAGATGATGGCTCTGTAAAAGTATTTCAGAGGAGAGGAGATGAGGCTTAGTGCTGGTTTGATGCTGGTACAATGCTCCAGGTTGCTGTTCTGCACCCCATCATGACTAGTCACAGAGTAAGGGGTTAAGGACGTGTATCCTCTGAGCTGCAGTGAGAACCTCCCTCATACTAAAAACTCATCACTTGAATAGCCCTGCTCAGCAAAAAAATCTTCTCCATTTCAGAGATAGGGAAATGATGTGTTACGCTTCCTCGCACAGCTGATGTGGTTTAGAAATAATCTGCCTTGCTCCTGCTATCAAATATTAAAAAAAAAATCCTTGTCTTATGCACCCAAAGCTTCCTGTTGTGTCAAAGCATGTGGTGTATTTTGTATCAGGAGCAACACATGCCCACGGAGGATAAGACTGGGACTACTTCACCTCCCCTTGACCAGAGTCACCACCAGGGACAACCCTCACTTAGACCCTCTGCATTTTGTTTCCCCTGATGGTTCACCAGGGACATTTAACTCACTCCCTCCTTCTGTAGTTTAATTGCTGAAATTATATTATAGGACTGGAGAAGGACACAAACTCTACAAAACAAACCTCTGGAAACATCACAATACTCAACCATAACCTACTTCTCTTTGCAAAGCAGAAATCATGTCAGGTCAGCTTCTGCACAGCCAGTATATTCAGCCAAGACAAGAGAGTTGTTGGAGGAATAATATGATAAAACACAATATTAGCCATAGCTGCCTTTACTGATGGGCCTCTGAACAAGACATGCTCAGTGTGCTGCATGTGCCCCATGCACTGCCATTTCCTTGCTCTGAACAGATTTGCTGAAGATTTGAGCCCTAATCTGTGCACTGTGACATTATCTCAGCATTTATATTTGTGTGCTGATCTGTGCTTAGACATGGGCTTCAGCTCCCACAGGGCTCCCTAACAGAATGTGATCCTGTCTGTTCCAAATAACTGCACACTAGTTTTGACATGGAGAAAAGGTACTGTTTTTCCTATTTTAAAAATATTTTTTTAAAAAAAAGGCAGCAGAGTTTTGGTGTCTTACCCTGACATTCACCCTGGATTTCAAAACCACAAAGCAGCAAAGGCATCCACTGACTTTGCCAAAGGGCCTCATGCAGGTAACCCAAAACAAAGTGCATCAGCTCCCTGGTCACAGCTGTAAGAGCTGACTGAGGGTGTCTGTGCTGCAGCCCTTCCCTGGCACAGGCAGACTCTGAGCTGGGGGAAGCTGGTGCAGTGCCATGGGAACTGCGAGCCACGTTCTGCAGCCGGGCCAGCAGTGCCTGCTCACATGAGTGGGCTTCCTGATCGAGCCATAATTCACACACCATTACAAAGACAGTCAAATTACCCGAGCACAGAGCAGATCCTCAGCTGATGTAACATCAGTGAGAGTCCACAGTGCCATTCACACTCCAGCACAAGACAGGAGCTCTCTGAATCACTCTCTGCTGAAAATGGAAGAAGCCAAGCACAAACCTTAAACTGTTACCAATTAATGCTGTTTTTTCCTAATGTGCTCAAAATGAAACAGTCCTTGTCAGGAGCATTATCCCGAACAGGAAGAGCACCTGCCACTCTTATGGTCAGTCTCTCTTTTTCTTTATCTTGGGCTTCTGACTCCTTAATCTGTTGTGGAATGTCATTTAATTAAGCATTTTCAGGGTTCACTCTAGGCCGTGGGATTATGTTGTAAGCAGGCAATGCTGGCCTGAAGTTGCGATAATTAAGGCCACGAAGGACAGCTTGGCACATTGTCTAATCAGGGAGCCAACATAAATATGCCAGAGCTGGTACTAAATATTTCCATGGTAGAAGCATTCAGACTTACTACATGGGATTACCCCTAACCATAAAGGCATAGAGAAATGGGGGGGGGGGGGAGGGGCCGTTTTTCTGTTAAGTTAATAACAAAA
>VXBX01003747.1:908150-922013 GCA_013400415.1 Scytalopus superciliaris | reverse complement strand
AGGGGGGGGGGGGGGGGAAGTGCATTTTTCAGTTAAGTTAAATTAAAAAAGGAAATAAAAGAAAGACATTAGAAACATTCTTGACAGAAGAGCACCTGAAAAGGTTTTATGATTCTCTGAGTAAAGTATTATTAAGCACTAAAAACTGGAAGAGCTGGCCAGGGTATGGCACTGCTGCCTTCTGCCCCAGAACTTAACCCTTCAAGGTAAAACCCACTCGCCAATGGGAATTGTACAAATTCAGACAAATGCATAAGACCACGTCTACTTGTCAAGTTTCCATGCTGGTGAGACCCAGTGGGCACCTACCACTCAGCAGTGCCCCCATCCCCTCCTACCCTGGAGATCATACACAGGCAACATCCTCAGGCATTTCCCCTTGTTTCTTGCTCCTCTCATGGGGTAGGAATTCACACAGCATGATGTTCCTCTTACTGATAATGCTGTCTGTTTTCTCTGTTTGTTTGGACTTCTAATATGTGGGAAAGGGTTTATTTTATCCTTCCACAGGCTTAAACACAGCAGATGGGTACAACCAGCTCAGCTACTGCTTGGAAAGTCTGTACTATGATTATACTATGAATGCTCACAGAAATTTTTTTGAAAATTAACAAGTGTGACACAGGTTTTGGGTTCAAGGGCTTCTACTGTTTCCAGTATTGGCAGACAAGAGAAGTTCATATAATACAACAACAATGTTCAGGGCATTACAAAGGAAAAAGGGCAAAGATCCATTCAATTTACCCAATGTGAGTACGGAAGGAAGACTAAAAGGCTGGATTAAAAAAGAAAAAAAAAGAAAAAAAAAAAGACAAAGGAGAAACAGAAAAGAGCTGTATAATGCTGGCATAACTTCAGGTAATAGTCACTCCTGGTTGCTAAACTGTAAGTTTTGCAGAATTGGGAGACACTAATGTGTCCAACACCGAGCAGAAAGAGCATTTTGGTCTCTGTGATCAGATGCACCAGTGGATCTCACAGCCACCATTCACACAAAGACTTAGAGGAGCCAGGTCATTTTCCTCCTTTTGTGTGCACCTGAGCAAAATGCAAAACAGATGGAAAATAAGCAATATTCTCCCTTTCTGCCAAGCAGGAGCTGACAGCGGCAGGGCTGCGCGAATGGCAGGGCTTCCCCAGTGCCTCCTCATTAGAAGCGTCTCCTGAAACACGCTCGGTGTCATATCCATTTAGCATCAGGTGACAGGCATTTTCTTCTGTAACATTCACTTTAACAGTCGTATTATTACTTTTACTTAAGTGCTTTGATTTAAGCCACGGGAGATGTCACAAATTAGTGTTTACAAAACTTAACACGAGGGGGCTGTCAGTACTTGCTTGAAGACAAGGATTTAGATGGTTGAGACCCCATTGAGGAGGCAGCAGACTAATTACAGGAGCCAGGGTACAGAAGGATTCTAGACCTATGTGTCACTTCAAGCAGAAGTGAAATTAATGATGCTCAGAGTGCAGCTCTGAGGCACACTGGACTGAGCCCCTTTCTGGTTTTTTGTGGTTCATGTTTTGGTTTTTGCACACAGTGCAGAAAGGAACTAAAAGAAGAGTGACAGAGTCCAGCTCAGGTGCATCCTGACACTGCCCTTTAGATACATGAACACACAAACCATAAGCATCTCTGCTAGCCTTACTCAAACCAGCACTACAGTTACATGCCACAAGGGAACAAGATTCCAAGAGGGCTTGAATAAAGTCTTGATTCAGTCTGATTCAAGGAGCAGATACAAATTCTTCTATGATCCAAGAATTCAGTGATACTACCTGTTAGTTGGGAGACTTTGTATTCTAGCTGTTAACTATCCAAGTGAAGGAATCTATTTTGCATTTGGGAAAGTCTGAAAAATACATGTAATTGTTCTGACTCATAAACAGGAGAGATGCAAATGGTAAAAGTGGGATATTCAAAATCCTTCAGGTAGAAGTACAGAAGACATCAGTGTGCAGAGGGATGCAGAGTAGCTCTTAGAAACCTGGCTCTCCTAAGAGGCCCTTCAGCAAAGCAAGGTATTCCCATGTTCACTGTTAACGAACAAGAACATCCCACTAAACACACACGAGCATTAATTCCCCAGCAATGAGAAGTTTGATACAAGTGCAGTTTCCTCTGTGAAATGAACATACCACCTCAGAGCCACCAAAGTGGCTGAAGGTCCCATCTGACATCTCCTCTCCAGCCTTTCATCATGATTCATTGCACCACTCAGTGCAAATCACAAGCTTCAAAATTGCATTATCAGTACAGCTTTTTAATCAATTCAAGGTACTGATGTTTAAATATCTCCTGCACTGAAAAGCAATTGCTGTTTAGACCCAATTTTTTTTTAAAGAAATCATTATAACATTCTCATAATTGCTTATCTCTCAGAGGAAGATAACGCAGACACAGCTGCTATTTCAAAGGCCATTTTATACATGTAGCTCAAACAGTCACATCTGAAATACAGCAGAGATTCTCTCTAATTCAGGAATCTATTTATTGCTGACTGCATTGTGTGACAGCACTGTGGCCTTAGTTACACTCACAGCAGAGGTATTTATACATTGTGATTTGCCCAAGGACTTCTTCCTCTGCTGGGCCCCCCTTTAGCAAAACATTTCAAGAGATTCTCAAGATCACGCTGAAGTGATTTACTGAACATTTCTACAGTGGCTTTAGGGAGCTGTTTTCCCTTAGATGATCCTCCCCTTATTTCACCCAGTCAGCCATGCAGGGCACCTCATACTGCCCCACCAGCCACCTCTGCTGAGCGTGGGTGGGTGGGTTCAAACCTTGGCATCACCCCCACACTCACCCTTCAAGCCCCAGGCCCGCCTCTCTAATAGAAAACCTCAGGAAAATATCTGTGTGGTAGATAAGGTCACATAATGCTGCTGGGGTCAACAGCAATCTCTATCTATCTGGATTTTAAAGAGGAAATATGATCTTGCCTTGAAATTGAATATCTCCCTTTTCCACAGGTAGGTGAGCACTTACTCCTGCCTATAAAATGGAATGCTGCTTCCCCACCCAGCACAGCCACACCAGCAAGGTTTCTCTGGGGATCCTCAAATACCAGTGACCAGGACAGCACCCACAGATAAATACACAAACTCTTACTGTCAGGGGGATATCAACTCCCACAAGGTTCCCTGAGAGCATCTCTCCCATATTTCTATATCCATTTTTTCTGGTTGCCTAGCCCTGTGCTGCCTCTCAGCCCACCTGGGAAGGGATGCTCCTCCCGGGTGCTGCACCCCTGCATGCAGCAGTATCCCCACAGAGGGTCTCCATAGCGTTCTCCCAACTCCCACATCCCCAGGAGCAGGCGAATCTCGTATCAGCACCCTTTGATGCAACGCCTGCTCTAGCAAGTACAATCAGAGGCTCTGAGATGGCAATTCACATTTTAATGGGTGATTAGAGACCCCAGGAGCCCTTCGGAAGCCAACATTACCCACCACTTCACAAGTAATTCATGGCCCTTAGTCTGATGTGGCCGGAGATAAAGACCTCCAGCTGCATAGTACACACTGGACCTTGCCCAAGACGCAACCTTTCCTCCCATCCTCTCCTGCAAGCAGGAACAGAGCTAAAAACAGTGCCCAACCACCAGGACTGGGAAGTCCCAAGACACGATGGACCACAAAGATCATCTGCCTTCCATGTAGTACAGGCCATAGGACTTCCAAAAGTTAGTGCCAGTGGAAAAGCACAGATATTTCTTAGGAAAACATCCTGACATTGCTATTGCTAGTACTGGAGAATTCACTGGTGCTTGTGTTGTTCCAACAGTTAATTATCTTTACTTTTAAAAATGTGCATCCTTTTTCCCCCTGACAGAAAGCTATGCCAACAAATTAGTCAAGCTAATCAGTGCCCTGACTCACTACCTAACATCTAAGAACAGGAGAAAGAGATGAGATAAAATACATGGGTAATACAGGTTCCAGAAAATTACAGATAAAAATACTTTGGAAACTAGGTTAAATTACCTGGAAGATAACGCACATTAGAAAACAGGAGGGTACGAATCAATAATTTACATTTCAGAACAGTTACTCAGACGTTTACAAGAGCTTTCAAATGCTTGTCTTCCTCATCCCTCTCCAAATCTTGACCCTGACAATGATCCCTAGCAACTTCCTCAGAACTGAAGTAATTCTTACAACCTCTTGCATTTTCACTAGACAGCAACATGGCAAGTGAATGGAAAGAAAATATATTGGGGGGGAAGAGAGGATCCAGGATCTCACTTGATCACAATTGTTGCCATCAACACAGTGATTTCCCACCACTTATAATTTAAATAAACTTCCAATGCAGTTCTACAGCAAAACATTGTGCTTAAGGACACAAAGGCTCCTTGACACTGCTAACACAGCTGGACTGCTAGCTCAGAAATGTCAGCTTTCTTCCCTGCACTGAGAAAGCTCCACTGTTAATTCTGACATCTGGTTTTTAGTGAGATGCATTTCTTGCAGAGCAAATGCACACTGACAAATCTGGGCCCCTCTGTGTATTTTGGTAAATTGCAATCCATTATGAATATATATCTTGCTATAATGAAATGTTAGCTTTGCAGTTGTAACACAAGCTGTCCAAGTATCTGGTGGGAACATTTAATAACAATAATATTTTGCTGAGGATAACACAGCTACCTCATTTAGGTATTCCTAAAACACTTCCCTAGATGAGTTTTTCCCTCGATACATTAACAGTTTAATAGCACACAGGTGAAAGCAATGAGGTGATATTGAGATAAAAACCTGCCCCGGCAGCTTAGAGCCTCTCTGCAGAGGAAGCAAAACATTGACACGTCTGCAGCAGTTCCCCCTGGGATCTCGGTGACAGCAAACATCATGGATCAAGGCAGTCCCAAGACGATGCACAGCTCAATTACTGCACACTGCTCACCCCGAGTGTGGTTTGAGGGCCTGGCCACGTGGCCCAGGGATCTGGGGGCTGTGTGGGTGCACTGAGCATGTCCTCTCCACAGGGAAGCAAGCAAGGCTGGTGGGAAAGCATTCCCTGCACCTGCTTTCCAGCACTGCAAGGAAGGAATCGTCACTCTTTCAGATTATAAACTACATTTATTACTTTTTTTTCCCCCCTCCATTTAGCCCCAAAAGCTAAAATAGCAGATCCTAATGCAAAGGATCCCATCTGTCCCAGAGGGGACTGGCCAAGCACATTGGGCATGCTTAAAGCAGGGATGCCAGGGAACCACTGCACACCCCAGGCAGTGCTGACAGTCCTGGGTGCTCACTGTGCCTTCAAATGCTGCTTCTGAGCAATTCTGCCCCAGCAGCTTTCTGAGCACAAGCAAGTTTGCAAAGCAAAGAGCAATCACTGCCATGGCAGCCGACTCTCAGCAGCTGGCTGGAGACCTGGCTGCTCCCTCCCTTTGGCATGTTTTCTGCTACATTGGAAAGTCAGCTAATCCAGCCCAAAATTTCAGGAATATCTGACTATCTGATATTAAGGATTCTATCAAAAAGAGGTTAGAAAGGAGGCAGCAGTTGAGTAAATCAGTAAAAATAAAATTGAGACAGCAGTTGAGTAAATCACAGCAAGTCATGACAGCAAAAAAACAGTGAGGCCTAAACACCAGAAAAACAGACCAAAGAGATATTCAGACTCACAGTCTGTAATTTCATTCATTTCACAGGAATTGCTCTCTATTTTATATTATGTAAAAAGAAAAACTACAGCATCTAGAAAGAGAACCTCAAGAAGTCATTAAAACTTTTGATGCTGTTTCTAATCAGGAAAAATTAATACAGGCAGCAAGGAGAAGGCAACTCAGCAGCACAGGTACTACAGTTCCTGAGGATTTATGAGCAGCCTTGGTGTGGGGAGAGGGCAGTTTTCCCAAAGCCTTGCATGCAGACTGTATACAGCAGCCACCCCAAGCTTTACACAACAGGCTCAATGCAAATAGTATCACAGTCTCTTTTCTTCTAAATTGCTCGCCATGTCTTGCTCTACTACATAAAATCCAGAATACTATCCAACACTTATCATGACTTCAGATATTTAAATCTAGAAGGAATTAGGACCTGGGTTTTTTCATTTCAAATCAGTACCTCATCCAGCTACTGGAACAGCCCTGATCCTAGTTAAAAAACAGTTTGCAAGATGTGCTATTACTGTCAAAATTATTATTGTGCTACTATTTTGTTTTATAGGGCTACTTCATGGCAGAGAAGCAAAGCTTAGCTGACATCAGGGATCTGGATCAGGCCCCTAGTGAGTGGAAGAGAATTAATATTAATTCCTAACTTTCCTATTTGAGCATGATGTGCCCCCAGGCTTGCTGCTTGTCTTAGCAGAATCACTATCTCCTGTTTAGGCATGACAATATTTGTCAAGTGTAATGCTCATTAGTCTGCCGTGTGGTCAGGCCAGAAGTGTATAAACACTTGGAAAGATCAGGTAGGGACTAAAGGTCTGTGCTTTGTGGTCAATTATAGCCATCAACATTAATGATGTCACCATGGAGAGCTGCACAGGGAGGAGAGAGAAGTGCTTTCCCAAGGTTAGTCTTGACAACATAGCTTGGCTACGAGGAGCTGGCAATGAAAAATGTAGTGTGCACCTCCAGCCTCTGCCTAACCCTCTCAGTGATTTATTTCAAGAATAGTCTAGTGGCTTCTTTTTTTAAATACCTGAATAAAAGACAAGCTTTCTAACCTGAAGTGCATTCTCTTGTATTCTTCAGAATTCACACTGTTGATGATACTTAAACCTGATGTTTAATCAAAGAAAGAAAAAGCAACACAGGAGCTGAAGTTAGTTTCCCATCTCTGCCTTTGTTTTTATTTCCCCACTTCCCCCAGTCCCTGGACTTTCTCAGCCATTTCTCAGACACTTTTACTCTATTTGCTTGGAGAAAGTTCTTCTCCCTGTTCCTACACAAACTGGGAAAAAAACCAATAAGGTTTATTCCCCCCCTGCTCTTGAAAAGGTTATTTTTAGTTATTAATAAAATGGGGCTATAAATTTGCAGATCTCTTAAAAAGACAAGGATAAAAAACCCGCTCTAAATCTTAGAAAAGCAGAAACACTTTGAGATACTTAAAAATATTCACCAAATAAAAAAAAGAATCACTATTGCAAAAGTAATGATATGGATAATCATCTTCAACTGGCAACATCCCACTTACTACCAAAGGAGAAGGACCACTTGCCAGCCCTCTGCTGCCAACCCATTGCAGGGTAACACTTCAGTGAAAGCATCATCAATGAAAGCAGAAATAGCACAAGCTTTTGAAATCCTTACACAGTTCCCCAAGCCTGCTGGAGCACTATAAATACAAATGAACATGAGACAGCAATAGCAGGTCCTGAAACCCCAGCAAAATTTGGCATATGCATAACTGCCTTGATGAAGCATGGATATTCCAGACTAAAAAAATAAACCCCAAAATGTCCACCCCTTCCCCAAGCAAGAAATTACTTAAACTCAGTTTTAAGCAGGGCTTAAAACCATGTATTGAAGTTTAGGATCGCTTGAATGCCTTGCTGTAGGAGGAATGCTTTGATCAGAGTCATCATTTGTTTAACCTATGACCATTCATTTCAATTTAATTGACATCCATCATCCTCACCAGTGCGGTGTAACAGAGCACTAATATGGGGGTCCTGGCCATATTCCATTTATTTAATTGCATTTGTCAGCCTAAACAGAACCCTCTATGTAAGGTTATTTATCTACTTGTCCACGGAGCAGACTGCACAGCAAACTGGCATTCAATATTTGATGCGGTCTCTAAAAAAGAAAACCACGTTTTCTGTAAGTGAGGTGTAGCTCAGTCAGTAATTCAAACTCTCAGCATCCATGAAATCCTGCAATCCATTTATGCCTGCTTTGTAGAACTGACATTTGCTTGGTGGTCTAAAGCCTTTTATTTTTCTCTTTTCCTTTCCAGCATGTGCTCTTGTACTTACCAGGGCACTTACAGTATTATTTAGGTTGCTGCCTGCGATATTTTCAAGCTACTAGAAGACAGTTTCTTAGACATTTTCATAATGTTTTGAAATGCTGATGAGGATTTAGCATTAAAATTAATGGCAGCCAGCCGTGGTCTTTCAGATGTGAAAGACTGTGCAGTATTTTCGGGGAAAAAAAGGGGGAGCAGTGGGGAGAAGAATGGAGATATAAATAGCCAGTCTTGCTTTTCTCTAGGCAGGATCCTTTTAATCATGTAAAATAGATTTTAAAGATTAAAGACTCTAGGCTCTGTTCTGCCTTTGCTCACGTCTCATATCACCAATTTTTTTGTATGTAATTTGAATGAAAAAGGACACACATGGTGCTTTCATTTGCATTACCCCAAACAGGAACTTCCCTTGAAGAACACAGCCCCTACCTCCTCTGCAGCAAGGAGAAAGCCACCACACCTGGGTGGAACAACAAAACAGGAGGAAAAAAACCCAATTCCAAATCATTACCCTACTTCTTGAACCTGGAACCTCCATTTTCTGAGATCCAGTCTATAGCTATGCCTTGTAAGCTGAAAAGGAGACAGAAGAAACACTGGCCCAGCAGCTCTATTTGTGTATGTATGAGCTGCAGCCTTAGATTTCATCCAGAACACCATCATACTGCACTAACTGACTATCAGCAGGTATATCAGCACTGGCAAAACTGGCTGAACCAGGCAGCAAGAGATCTCTCCCCTGGTCAGAAAGTTTGGTTTCTCCAATGCAGGTTACAATCAATTCCTCTTACACATGGACTAGAGTATCCTTTCTCCACCTTACACTCCCTCAGACTTGCAGCTACAGCCCCTCCCAGTTTCCAGCTGTGACTCTCCTGTAGCAGGAAGTCCCTCATATCCTCCAAGATTCTGAGGCAAAAAAAATAAATCAGTGCTGCAATGTGTTCATTTTTTTTATTTGTACCTAGTTGTACTTCCCAAATGAAGTACAGGACATCTGGATAATTCTCCTTCATTACATTTATAAATATTCAGAGCATCCTACCTTTGTTTCATATGCTAAAATATCAATGGCCTCATCAGCAAAGAGCATAGACCCTTCCTTGGGGGCCCACCAAAAGCCATCAGCAGTGAACAAGCATTCTTTCCACTAGATATTCTTTCACATTCATAAGCCAAAGAAGAGAAAGGAAGTAAAGGACACTGTTGATCAGATACAAACTAATAAATCCTCCTAATGACATTTGGAATTCACCTAAAATTCCTGGCCAAGCTTGAGACAGTTTTCTGATGAGCTTCACCTCCATGAGTCTGACAAGCAGAGTCCTGTATTCCACACAATTAGTCTGCCATGCACATGGCCTGTGGAAAGAGAGGTACCTAAGAGCAGAAAAGCCATACTTGAATTTAGGAAGCTGCCTTCATTTTAATCAGTGTCTTCTTGTTGGGATAGTACGGTTAGAGTGAAAATAAGTCATAGAATAGTTTTTGTTGGATTGGACTCTAGAGGTCATGTAGTCCAACACGTCTGCAATGACCAGGGACATCCTCAATGCACTCAGGTTGCTCAGAGCCCCATCCAACATGTTCCAGTGTTTTACCACACCCATCGTGAAAAAGTTCTTTCTCATACCTAAAATAAAAGCATGCCACTATACTACAGGAAAATAAAACAGGTCTGTAATTGCAACGAAAGACTTTTTCTTGACAGCCCTGGAAATGAAAGTTCACAAAGCACACATAGTGTGGGAAGTGTCAGCACAAACCTCCCACACGTGCCTCCACCAGCGTAACCGGGGGATGAGGGCAGTGTGTTCTCAGTCCTTTGGCCTGCTGCTGCCTCTCTGCTGAGAGAATGGCCACCAGTGTTTTCAATTAATTCCAGGTGGTTTTGTACCACAGGCACTGATCCACTTGGAGCTGAACCAAAATGCTCCCCTTGCTACACAGATAGCACACATACCCTGCTCACTCCCAGCCTGCAGATCTGTTTCAAGGTCCTGACCCTAGTTTTTAAAGCCCTTAACAGGCAAGGGCCTAATGAACCTCGGAGACTGCTTCTTATTCCACAATCCAAAGAAACAGCTGTGATTGCTCTGGGTGAGCAGGGCTAAGTGAGCTCAGGGTGAAGCCCTCCTCGCTTTCTGCATCCAGTCCTCCTGCCACCAAAGCCTCAGCCCTGACTTTTAACAAGGACAACATCCTCAGACCCTCATCTGCAGTCCTGCCACAGCCATCTTCACTGTTGCTGCTGCAGCATTCATTAAAACATAGCACAAGATAAAGAAAAGCTGTATTTAAAAAAAACCCCACATTTTAGAAAAAAAATATTTCTTCAGGACTTTGCAAAAAGCCTTGGTGAGATTCATGTCCCCAAGAGCAAAGGGAGAGCGACGCTTTTTCTTAGCTTAGAGAGAAGTCATTTTGGTAGTGAACTTGAGAGGTCAGTGTCTCATCCCTGTTGAGCTACAGCAAGGGGAGCTCAAGTACCAGAGCCCTGACAGAGCAGCTCTGCAGTTCGTAGAACCAGTCCACTTTGTGTCTGGAGCAGCACAGCCTCAGTCCTACCAGCATGACCCTTCCTATCAAGTTTTGGGGGAGGCTGTGGCAGGCAAAAGCAAAGGCAGCACTGTGTGTGTGGCATCTTCGTGCTTGGTAAGAACCAACACTTCATGCAGTTGAAAGAAAAGATTCCTCATTTCTGGTGCATTAGTGGTCCCTCATCAGGCTCTTCTCACTCTTCCACATGCTGCCTGTGCTTTTTTTGCTATATAACTATGAACAGAAATGCAGAATGACCCTGCACCTAAATGCTGATTTAAAAGCTTGTCTGTACCTTCATTCTGCTTGCCACATGCTATTTCATACTTCAATATCAACTTTAAAATAGATGAGAGGCTGATGAGCTGAAATACATCCAGCTTATTACTCCTGCAGCATGAGCACTACTTTCTCCCTGTAGCCTTCCTCTCCTTTGTATCCATCTGCCCCCCTTTGCCTTCATCTTCACCACCTGCACTGTCCCTTCAGCATCAGGCAGTGCTGAGCCACAGCAGGGTGTTCAGCTACACCTTCCAGTGACCCACCACACATGGCATATGCTGAAGCCCTTGTCTTGCCAAGCAACTCAATCCCCTGTTCCCAACCTTTCAACTTCAGCTGGCCACACTGGGTCCTTTTAGACAGCATGTTCACCTGCTTTCATATCCTGCTCTGTTTTGTAAGCACAGGTTCCTTCAAAAGAATAAGCAGTAATTACTGCAGCCACACCTATACTGGAAATGCCTGTGCAATGATCTGTAGTTCATGCTCACAAAGAAAAGAAGAGCTGTAAAGAAATCAGCATCCATTCATTTTGAACTTTGGTATCTGGTCATCCTGTGCAGCAGGGACCTGATTCTTTGAAGAACCGAGCCACACCATAACCCCTGAGGGATTTCAGTTTCTTCTCACACATGCAAATATAAATCAGAAGTTGCTCTATTGAAGCCAAGTGAATTATGCAGGTGTAACCTCAATGTGACAGAGAGGGCTCATGGATGTCAACAGAGACTGGAACAGGTGCCCTTTCATTTTTCACATGATTTTTCATTTTCAAGCACTTGGTTTTGCACAGCCACACCAGCACATATATAGCTGTGATGCAATAGGATGGCTGGTATTTAGGAGAAATCACAGGCTTAGATCAATGCACACTGCAGGTATTCAGCTGGAACCAAATGTGTTGGAAGCAATGTAAGCCCCAGGGGGCTTGTTCACTAATCAATAAACACGAGGAATGTATGCCACTGAGTTATTGCTGCAGTGTTAATTGTAGCTACACAGGGGGTTTTTTTCATGGCAAAAGAAACAGACATCTTCAAGAACTACGGCTTTTCCAAAACAGGCACCATATGAAAAATGCATTTCTATTCACTTCTCTGATGTTTCCAACTTTCGGAAAACATAGAACCTCAATTAGAATCTCTCCATGCTGCCTCATGAAGGAGAAAGGGAAGTTCACTGCTCCCAGTCCCCTGGCTTATGACAAGTGACATTTAAGCAGTCACTTGAGGAAAAATCCCAATGGGACCACTGACAAAGCTTACCATTTGAAAAAGGTCACACCTTCTCTTCTTGTTCTGAATAGATGGTGCTGACCTTAAAATCCTTCCAGTCCCAGTCTCCCTCCTCATAAACACACGGAGGAGCCAGTTAGGGCAATTTTAGCCGGGAGGAGATGCAGGGCACCACTGCTCTGCAGAATTCTCTTATGCCTTGTTTTCCTCTTGATAAATTGCAGAGAAATCAACTCATCTGCAAGCAAGTGCTCCCAAGTATCAGCAGCACAGGCATCAGTGTAGGAGCACCACACAGGGCACAGGCTGCAGTGGGTTAGAGATACCTCTCTCCAAGATGACTGTCTTGAAAACAGATGGTAGAAATGCAACACTGTTCCAAAATCCTGATGGACAGGGCAGTGGATATAAATGTGATGAAAAAAGGGAGATTTACAAGGACCAGTTTTAACCAAGGCAATTCAGAACAGCAATTGCCATTTAGCAGCTCTGATCCAGCCTCTGGAAGAGCCTATTAGATACAGACAGTAAAACACCAGGCAGCTGAACTGAGTTTTGTGAGACCCCTCTCTTGTTTCATTAAGACCCCTCTTCACTCATTTAAGTCGAGAAACAAAGGGCAGGCAGATGGAGAAATAACATGTTCACCCTGCAGATGGAAACTAAACCTCTGGTAACACTTTGAGCACAAGGTCAGGCAAGGCTCTCACAGCAGAAGTCAAGCCTGGATTCATGAGGTTCTAGCTCAGGACCTTAGTTGAACCTCCTGACATAATCCTCTTAGTCTGAACCCGTATGTATTCAGCACTACACAGTCTAACTCTTCAACACTATGGGGGATTGACATCCTAGCACCAGGCTGTCAAAATAAAACTAGCACCATGCCAGGTAGCTGGATGTGAATACAGCTCCCTCCCCCTCATCAGTACCAATCAGAGGCCAATCCTCCACACGGGCTGCAGAAGAGTCAACTTCCAACTGAGTCATCCTGTGGGATGAAACAGGACAGCCCACAGTGGTAATCCCAAATGCTGCAGTATGCTGGAAAATCAGTCCCTGACTGCTGCAGTCATGAAAATACAATAAACATGCCCTATGATTCCATTTTTAGTTGCTTTTCAATGCAGCACTGCAGTTTGTCAGGCTTTCTTGTCCCAGCTGGAATAGATGAATTGCTGATGCTTTTTAGGACCATTGGCAGATGAGCACAATAGAAACATCGCTCAGATATTGATGACTAATGCACACAGAACGTTTCCAAAAACTGTGTTGCCATCGCAGCTAAACAAAGTGTACTAAATTAACATTCACATGGAAGGAGAGGAGCTCATTTCCACACATTCAGCATTTAAATGAACCTATGGCACCACTGTGAAACTCAACTGAAATAAAAAACTGACCACTGTTCTCTTGAAAGTTTCATGGACCTACCAAACCCTAACTCAGGTTTCAGGTTGGCAGCAAAGCCTGGAATCTCTCAAAGGGTTTGGGATTTCATTATACAAGTTTCTCACCACTATGAGAACTTCTCTTGGGTCACAGACCTACAGACCTCTAGATATCATCCTCCCTTTAAATTATTGTTGCCTTGCTATAGAAGTGACATGTATTACTTGTAAGGCAGACTCTGGCACATTTCAAAGCTCACAGAAGTCTTTTACCAGCTCAAATGGATTAGATCAGCTTCTTCATGGGAAACCTCCCAGGCAGTTTTCCCTTCAGGACTGGAAGTAATCTCCTTGAGCGTAGTACAAGCCAGGGCTACCCTGGAGGGGTAAAAAAATCCTTGGAAGGGCTCAAAATGCCACCACTGCAAAAACTAAAAGCACAGGAAAAAAAGAACCCAATTTAGAAGGGAAAAAAA
>VXBX01003747.1:879771-908130 GCA_013400415.1 Scytalopus superciliaris | reverse complement strand
AAAAAAAAAAAAGAACCCAAACCAGCAGTAACCAGCACATCCAACAGCACAACAACAGAGCTACAGACAGACTAACACAGCAAAAGGAAGAGCCCTCTGTCTGGAGTGGGATTAAGTAGATGACTCATGAAGGAGTTCTGTTGCCGTCATCTCTGACTAAACCTTACACTGAATTCCAGATACAAAGTGATCTGACTCGATGGAGAGTTCAAACAGTTGGAGGGAGCCAGACTGCCAGCTCCAGTTCCCAGCTCTCAGAGTCATTTGAACCCTCCTACATAGTGATCTATCCACTTGAAAAATTATAAGAGAAAAAAAAAAAAAAGAGACTTTTTTCCCCTGCCCTGTGTGCTCTTCAATTTCCTATTATGACAACACAAAACTAATGAATGCAAAAGCACAGACCATATCAAGCTTCTGAGATACACTGCAGTTTGTTTTGTGGCCAAAGTGACTAAACATCTGCTGCTTCCTCAACAATTTGTGAGGATTGATGTTTTAACACGCCTAGATAATGTCTTGCACACCTTTTTCTAACTCCCTATTCAGGTTACCGTTTGTTCTTCAGATACAAACATACAAATAGCAGATCTCACTATCTCTGGCTATGTATTTAATGGTATCAAACATGACTCCCTTTAGTGTACCCTTTTGTATGGATTTCAATCATCTTTGCAGAGGTAAAACTTTTATTGACTCAGTGTGCTTTTTGCAATGCCATCAGACAATTAAGAACCCTGGATACTGGCTCATATTTCATAGATAAATACCCACTGCTCTTCTTCAAATAGGAGTATCACCCCTGTGCTCCTGGTTATTGCAACTGCCAAAAGCCAAAGAAGGTGGATATATTTTAACAATTTAGCCTGACACTGAAAGCTCCCTTCCAACAGACTGAACCCATATTCATGAAATTAGGGAGGGTGGCGAGAGGAGAACAGGAAACGTTCTTGAAAATAGTAGACCATTTTTCATACATCTCATGGATTTCTGTTTCATTAGATATGGAAGCAGTGCCTTTAATGTAACTAACATGTGGCAACCACAGGGTAACCACAGAGAGTAAATCCGTCCTGCAGGAGGAAGCTAAAATGCAGCAGGACTTGCTTCAACTGCTAGGAAAGAATCAAAAAACCTTCTTAGCGTTGGTCACAACTGGGGGTGGAGGGGAGGAGAACAGAGAATACACTAATAATGACACTTGAAAACAAATATCTCAGCATTTGTGGGTAGGGAAATCAAACAGGTCTCAGCATCCTTGTCAGTGCTCCTGCTTATGCTCCAGATTTCTTCTTGTTAGTAAAAAAAAAAAGAAAATCAAAGCAATAGATCTAAAAGGCTTGAGGTAGACTTGAGATAAATATATTTAACAGTAGTTAATCATAGCATTTTCAGAGATGCACACATTTATGTGCAAAAGCGATGCAAGCTAGAAGAAATGCATTAAGGCTTTGGCTCAAATTGCCCTATTGTTGGGAGATCACAGTCAGTTTTCACTGCTTCCCTTCAATATTCCCATCAGGACTGCAGCTCCCTTGCTTTGTTCCCCAGACAGCCCAGCATTTAACAGATGTCCTAACTAAATCATGATCATTTGGTTGGCTTTGGGAATAGAAGCTAGATGGAAAAATCACAGTCTAATAAAACAATCAAAAAAGTACCAGCACATTACAGGCCATTTCAAAATAAATTAGGGTATCTTTTAAATCACAACACAACAGTTTGTATTTGAAATCAAAAGACCGTATGTCATTGGCTTTCCCCTGAGTAATCTAAGTGACAGGGCTCTCTGAGGTGCAGTAATGGATTGTAAGTGAAGAAGTGGGTATTATTTCACCCGTGCTGTGATAATCTGAATGCATCACTGCCCAGCATCATAAACAGTGAAGTGAGAAGAACAAACAACACTTTAAAAACCCCCATTGCATTTGGGGACTGTAGGAGGGAGTGGGAGACCAAGTCTCCAGTGAGAGGGAAAGCAAACATTTAAAACTAAAGTAGAAATAACACAGTATTATTTAAAGTCTAAAGAGGAAAACTACAAAAGCTTCTTTTCACCTCTACAGGAAGGAAAAAAGGCAAATCAGACTAATGTCAAGAAATAACGTCGCAAGCAGGGAGTGCAGTTCTTAATAATCAGCAGTATTTTAAAGATGTTCTTGAAGTTTTGCACTGAGACACTATAATTAAGGAAAGAAATCAAAGCTTACCAGTTACCATCTGCGTGGAGCAGGGAGGGAGCCGATGCTATAGGATCTCTGTGGAGTATGGGATCACAGAGTAGTGCACACTGCAGAAGTATCAGGAAGGAAAAAAAAAAAAAGGTAAGAGAGCCATTACAGACAACAACAGCCACCTGGGTAGGTCATGCTCTGTTTTCCTTTTCTTTTCCAGCCAGTCAGAAGGGTTTCCTCCTTCTCCCTCAGGAGCAAGCCCTGAGAACAGCCCCCTTCCCGCAGCTGGCCACCTCTGCCCAGCATTTCACCACCCACAAGGGGAGAGGCTCCAGGCTTCATTTCAATTCTCTCAGGAAGGGGAAACCAAGCCTTTAAACTGCCTGTCACACAGGCCACGGTGAACAATGCATCCACCTGGTAGCAGGATTGTTTAAAGGAAGACTCAGCTCAGCTCTGAGTTGTACTTGAACTAATCAGGGCAAATAAATTATTTTTAAAGCACGAAGACAGAGAAAAGGATCATTATGCGTAATTATTTTTAAGAACTGTTTTAACATCCTTTTCAACGTGAACTGTGCAAGCTAATGCTACACAAACTGAGGAACCCAGAGAGGTTTCTCTGTCTGAAAAAGGATTCTTGCAGAGAGATTTGTTTCCCAGGAGATAGCTGTATTTGGTTGCTTACCTGCATCCTCCACAGTCCACCAAGAATTGTGCAGACACTACCAAACAGGGCACATGGACTCCTTCTCTTAGTGGTTTGTGTGTTTGCTCACAGTCAAGTGGGGTCATGGAGCAGAAGAGTCACCCAACACACCACAGAGAGCAGATACACCTGTTACTTTGCACCAAATCTGGAAAACAAAGAGGTGGCAACTGATAATCATATCCAACAGGTTTTCATTTTTAAGTTACCCACCACAACAACTGGCAGTGCTTTTGCAAAAACACCACCAGCATGTTCCCCTGGGCAAACTACTGCTTCTCCTCAGAAAACCCCTTCTCTCCTCCTCACTTTAATTCACAGCACAGTGATTTGGTATTGTGGGCTTACATTTAGTTACCAGGTCATTCACTTCTAATTTCCTTTGCCTGTCATTTTTCTTATGCCTTCTACAGAGAAGGTGGGTAACACCACATAGAAATCCCGTATCAGCAGGATCCCAAGAAAATCCCATGTAGGTAGAGGGATATGTACCTGCACTGAGTAAAAACACTTACAGACTGATCTGGGAATTGCTTCCAAATTACTAAGGGTGATTGGATCTGAGAAACATAATAGCTTTGTACACCAAGCCAGTCCTCCTTTGACTCCAGATGTAAAATTACCATTTTTCTGCTGAAAGGGTGATTTCATGCCATAACTTGCATGACTAAGGTTTTCAGAGAAGACTTTTGTTTAGATAAGGACAAAAGATGCCCTGAGGCCTGTATTGTAATGTTATATGGATATACAGATAGAGAAAGAAATTTTTTGTTGAGCTGAGGGTGTGGTGTGATTTTTATCTGCATGATTACTTACTGACAGACACTGGGAACAGCAAGATCCTTCTTGACCTTTTTTCACCCCTGCCTGGTTGCAAGATTCACAGCCAGTGCAGTTCCTGGGTACCACTGGCAGCCTGAACAGCAGCTGATTTCTCTGTGCACCTCCCAGCATTCAACCAGATACTGTGCCATCTTTAAAACAGAGCTGTTCTCCACTTGAAATCCAATCTAGAGGAAAGAACCAACAGTCTGGGAATGACAATAGTCCCAAAGGAAAATGGTCAACAGAAAAGTTTCTTCTGTGCTGGTATTTTTAACAGCCCCTGGGATTTGCCCTCCACTTGCATTATTCAATTAGCTTGCACTTGCATTGCTTCTGGTACACCTTGAACCTCCAGCTAGAGCAACCTGCATTACCAAGGCCCCTGCACAGCTCTGGGTACAGCAGGGGTTGCATGGTCACCAGGAAGGCTGATGCTCTCCCCTGTTCATCACCCCTACAGTGGGCATAGCCCCTCTATTGACGCAAGACAAACAGGGTTAGGTACCAGGGATATGATTAACTCTCCCAAGGTACATTGCTGGAAGCTTCACTGTGGGTCTTGTCTGTGACCATTCTCCTTATCTTACACTTGAGACAGTAGATTACCTTAGTTCAGATTACTAGATACCTGTAAAACTATCTCAGACTAGAAATTAATTCTCAGCAATTTCTCAAGAGCAGAGCAAGGGACTGGATGGTTTTGGTTCAGTAACACCCAAACCAAACTCACTAAAAGGATTGCTAATTATAAAGCCTTTACAACCAATTCTGAAAACGAAAAGTTGTTCCTGTTTTCCAGACAAGGACAAACAGTGATTGACTTTCAAGGTATGACACAGACCCTTCAGCTGGAGAAAGCTGCAACAAAGGCAAAGGAGAAAGACCACAGCATGAAGACCCTGATCCGGTTGCCCTTCTGTAACACACTCTGGTCACAGCTGGAGCCAGTGTGCTGTCCCTGGGCTGCAGAGCTCTGGAAACACAGGCAGCAAATGGCTGGACTCCAAGTATGCAGCTAAACACACTTCCCTCCTCCCTGGCTTCTAATTGATATCCCAAATCAGAAACCTTGAGCTTGTCTTTAAACATAAGCATAATATCTCAGGCTCAGCCAACTGATTCTGCAGCAGGAACATAAAGACAGGCAATAGTCAGCTCCAGCAATGAACCAGAGCCATGGACAAGTCACATAAATGGTATGGTATTTCACAGTTTTGACTGTCAGGTTTTGTTATATATGATTTTGTGGAATATTTTGTTTTGTCCATCCATTAAAGTTTCAAAAGTAAAATTCAAGATTTCTCCCAGGCAGAAAAATATCAGTGAGTGCACATTAAGTTCAACAACTGTAGTTTATATCACATAGTTGAGCAGTACCATTACAACAAACTCCTGATAGCTGGCCAAAACCAGTACCCTATTAATTGAAGTCAACAGGGTAAGGTAGTAGAAAAAGAAATATGAAAATATTGCAGAAAGTATGAGTGCTTCTGAAATGTACTCTAACTCTAGAAGCTTCAAAATATTAAAGAAATATTTTTCCATCCAGTTTCATTGATAACAGCATTTGAAGAATCCTCTTTCACCAAAAGGTGACAGTTTGAAAGGTTTCAAGATTTTTTGCCTCCTACTTTTGCTTTTGAACTGCCCATGATACAGCAGTGTCACAGTGGCACTGTGTTAAGGGGATTGAATCCTCTGTTACTTTAAGCCTGAAGATTCTTCACACTTTCAGCCTTATCCTTATTCAGCTGTGGGAAGGAAAATAATCTGTCTTGGATTTTACTCCACATTTCAAAACACCAAAACTATCCAAACAAGAACTGCTTGTGTACAGGGCAAAGTCTTTGTTTTGACGGGCACCCAGGAGAGATTATGACATACTATCATCAAAGCAAACTGCAGATTATGGAGTAAGCAAAACAAGTTCTCAATTTTCCAAGTTTCCTCACCATACAAGTATCTTTGTAATTAGACAGGTAAACTATACAGGAGTCAAAACCTTGGAACCAATGCAGTAGATTATTTTTTAAAAATTAACTACCGTTCACACAGAAGATGTTTCCTGAGCATATGAAAAGCATGTACAATTTTATTATGGATATGCTTTTAAATAAAGCTTTCTGATTTTGTGGACATGTACACACATCACAGAAGTATTTCACATATCCCCATCATGGTCACACACATGCACAAACACACTGTTCTGCAGTGGAAGAATTCACTTCTATATAGAGACTACTAATGCGGCACAAATCTCATTTTCACATAAAGACTCATATTGGTGCCTTGCAAAGAGGTGCAGTTCTGAAACTTCTAGAAGTTTGAGCACCAAGCTGAAACCAGTAAAGGTTCATTCAGTCCTACCACTGCATAGAAACCTTTGGGCTGATTTTTGGAGAGATGTTCCTTCAGAAACAAAAAACAAGATGTCACAGCTATGTAGTTATTAAGCACAGATATTAAGAGTATGAATTTGAAATATTTCTGTAAGCTTCCTTAAAAACTTATAAAAACTTGGAAGATGGAAAAAAGCAATTTGAATCTGATAACACAATAAATACCGGGCACACACAAAAACCATCCCTTCCCACAGTATATCATCTTGACAAGATGAGTAGGGCAGCCAGACACTGTCACTGTATCTCCAAATGAATAACATAACAGGTATGAAAAAAGAATAAAAACTTTTAGCCAAAATGCAAATAAGAAATTCCATATTTTCAAAAGTCTGGTTTTCATCAACTTTGACCTCAATTGGTTTCTTACCTCTCAAACATTTGCTTTTCATAATCCCACTTTTCTAACAAAGCTCTTTTAAAGTCCTCTAATCAATGTGTATTTGTAAAGCCATACAGGTCCTTTGTTGAAGGTCCTATTCTAATCTAGAAACTTTAATTTTTGGAGAAGTCAATTCCTTAGTGGTGCGGAAGCATCAAGATGAAGGCTCAGTGAACCCAAGGTCAATAAGTCATGCCTTTCTTTTGACTAGTATTTGTTCTTGACAAGCAAGCTGCTCACAAATCCCTTTTGCAAGTTTAAGGCTCTGTGTAGCCTGCAGAGACAAAATTAGAATATAAACATCTACTCACTAGAGAAAACAAGGGAGTTATTGTCACTGTAAAGAAGGAGACATCTAAACCATACCCCCTCTGCATTAATTCCATTATTGTGCACAGGCAAGCTGACAGTTATACCACTGAGTAAACTGCAGTTATCTAGTCAAATGATCATTTAATGTTCTTTATTTTACTTTTTCTAAAGAAAATTGATTTCTTGCTATTTATGTTCAGGGTATTTCATTGTGCTGTGATTATAAACTAGACCGAATGCATTTCCACTGACTCCCTGCAAAGTGTGTTTTACAGCCCTTCCTGTTTGTACAATGCAAGATGCCTTTTATAATTGCCAGTCTGTTTTTTTAAGTAGGATGCATGCTTGTTTGTTTATTGGGAAGCTCAGAGAGCCAGGCTGGACTTCAGCCTTTTGACAAGTTGCTGTGAGATATGGAAGGAAATACCCGCAATAACGATGTAAATGACAAAACTGCCTACAGCCCATTCAACTACATGATGGCTCTGCAGATATCTGAAATTTAACTTGTGAGGACAATTCCTTGGGTGGGTTCTGGGTCATAGGTGTCACTTGTATCCCACCAGGTGTTCTATTCTGTTGTGTGACACAGCACCCAGAGCCAGGAGCACCACTGACACCAGGAGAAACAGCCATACTGCAGGAATCAGCATGTGGATTAGCAGACAATTTGCTCAAATTACCTCATCTTTGGGGAAAAGAAGTCATCCCTTACTTTCTGAAGTGCAAACTTTCCAGCTCTCCTCTAGTACTACTGCTGTAGTTTGCCCACCCCCAAGTTGAGAGCCTTTGAAGGACAGATGTTTAGGCACAGGTTTTGAAACATGCTCAACATCCTGTGAATATTTTTTTATTTCCTTCCCACATCTCAGTATGTAAAACCTTATTGCTGTGGAAATAAAGGTGTGAAAAATCAATCAGGGACCTTTGCAAGCTATAAAAAACCTAACGTAGCATTACAGGTTTACCACCAGCAGTTATAAAGAAGCTCTCTGTGAAACTGCGTGGGAGATATTCCCCATGACAGGGATTTTGATGGACGTACAGAGCATTTTGCATAATCCAGCAAACCACCTAGAAAACCACAGTCACTTCCACAAACACAGCTCTATAAATATTATTTTACTGCTGAAGTTTTACTATCCACTCTTGGTAAAAACCATCTCATGTAAAAACATTTGTTTGGAGGGAGGGGTCAGACTTCACTACAAGTATCAATTGATACAAAACAAACACTGGAAAATGCTGGGGTTTTGTTCCCACCCACTCCCAACCACCTGTTCGCCTTGTCTGTGATACCAGTCACTGTTGCTCAGGTATGAAGAACTACCTTTATTTCACATGTGCTGTGGGAGGAGCCCCAGGTGCTGTGTGTTGCTGGCAGGAGGACACCTGTCCCAGGTGGCTTTGCCACCCCAACACATCATGGCAAGCACTCTGACACACAGAGGGTACAGAAAAGGTAACATGCCTTCAGTGGAAGCTCAGATTTGTCTCCTCTTTAAACACCTGAACACCTCACCCAGCTTTGGACCCTGCCCTCCAAACACTGCATCCTGCTGTCCCTTCTCCATGCTTCCTGCAGGAATGGGACATTTCATGAAGAGCAATTCCTGTGCCAGGAGCTTACCCTAGTGTCAAAGAACACAGGGAGAAGTTTGGATTCCAATGTCACTCTTGTAGCTCTGTGAAGACTAAAAGACCTTTTCTACCTGACTTCACCAAAGGCCTACAGGAGGCATCCTTTTGTCCATCTTGCAGCTGGATGCACAGCAGATACTGCATGAGAGATGCTACTGTTCCAATCACCTTTAGCATCCCCCAGACAACCCTGAAACACTTGGAAAAAGGGGGATCTTGGCAGCTGAAAAGTTCACACACACATCCCTTACCCCCAGTGACCAGATATTTTCTTGGCTGCCCATACAGAAAATTCAGGAAATCTGCAGTGAATAGTATAGAACAGAAGCCAGCAAAAATACAAGACTCACTCCACCAGCACAGTGTGTCAGCACTTCACCGACAGTAAAAACTAAGTTCATCACAGCTTAACTCAACAGGGACAAATCTACATTTGAAAGAATTAAAAGCGAATAAACTCGCCTTAATCCAGTCTTGCAAACCCTGCTCTCATAATTCCCAGCTGCCCAGACTGGAGAGTGTTATGACACCTTTGCAGGACGCATTTAATCAGCAGCATGACCTGACCTGTTCTACAGGGAGAGCCCTTTATGTACACATTCCAGCTCTGACCTGTGCTGCAGCATTGCTGGCGTTTACTCTACCGTTACAGCACACTGCTCTGTCTCAGGAGCAGTGTATCCTGTGTGCACGGGCCATTAGCTGGCTGACTCCAACCACCTCCACCATGCTCCTCTTTTGGTTAGACAGAAGCTCACTAGCACTCCCAATAATGCCTTTCAAATTCCCAGCTATGTCTTTTTAATGGAGCCTCCCTAAAACAACAGCAGCTTCTAGAAACAGCCTCTTTGCTGGTGAGATGTATTTCCCAGAATTCTCAAAGGCAAAGAGCTGAAGAGGGGCTATGCCAGACAAGCACATTAAGCTCTGCATGAGTCTGTGCGTGCACTCTATTTTGCAGACAAGTCATTAGCTGAGCTATTTTTCAGTCAGATTAAAAGGAAAAACCAAGAATTAAAAAGTTTAACTTGCAGTGCCTGATCCTCTGCTGGTTTGGATAAATGTAGTGAAAATCTCAGATAAAGCAAGTGTAAGACAATGTTACATGAGAACCAACCTCCCTGAAATCACCAGGATCTGTCCAGCAGCTTCAAAAGGTCTAAAGGACACACCATACCATCTCATTTAGTGTCCATGATAGCAAAGCTGCCTCCAGGAGAGGTCCAATTGCAAGAAAGAGCTACAGGGAGCTGTGAGAAAACAATTCTTCCAGGCTTGGATTTGTTTTGAGAAGAAATCCTCACATCTCTTGGTCACAAGTTCCACTTCTTCCAGGTTTGTGAGGAAGCTCACAGTGCCGATGGCACTGAGCTCATGTAAGTGTCAGTTATTTTGGAATCTCTCCAGAGAGAAATATTTTGACAGTCATATTCTGTTCATTATTCTTCCAAGAGAGGAAACACGCACATCGTTATCTAAAGGAGTACAGTCAGCCCACCATGCTCTTGCCTGACTGGCTTACTTATCTTGATAAATGCCGGCTAAGATCAGGACTTAGTGCCATTAGATGTGTCTAAAACATGAAGCTGTCATTACTGTGTCAGCACCAAGGATTGTTTCCAACCGTGATAATGGTGGGGCCACATTTTGAACAAAGACAGATCTCAGTCTGCAATGGCCCGCTGCACCAGCTGGTTCCCATTACTGCACAGAGACCTTTTGCTCATGATTATGAGCTTCACCATTTTTTTTTTTTTTTTTTTAAATTGGAAAACAGAAATATCCTCCCCATCTATGACTCATATTGGACCTAGCAAATGGTTACCTCACTGTTAGGGGCTGGCAGGGTTCAAGTCTGCAACAGTTCAAAGACCCATTTGATCCCAAGCCTGAAGAACAGCGGGTTAAGTGAAGAGCTGCAGACTGCAGCCAGCCCTGCCGCCTGGATCCCACGTCCTGGTCCTCCCACACTGCCAGAGCTCCAGCAGGACATGCACCACACACACAGAGTTAATGATACACAATGCTGATGCAAGAATACATCTCTGTAACACCTTTTTACCTGTAACACTCATCTTCAAGGCACAGGTCAGCCTGAAGGTAAGTGGTTTCATAGCAGCACTGAGACAAGAAGAACTTGAATTCATTCTGACCTGACTCAGCCCAACATTTAAGCAAAATACTTAAGTACATCCCTGTCCAGCGAAGCACTTAAGTATGCGGTTTAATTTATAAAAGGTAAGTAAATGTTTATGCACTTTGGACTGTTGAACTGGCAACTATTACACCAACTGCTAGGTATGTACATATAATTATATATAGACAACTGTTGTTAAAAATATATCTATAGCTGGTTTTAATCTCAGGTTTTAAGGATTCTCAGTGGGTTTGAAGAAATTACATAGCCCTGCAAACAAACATAATTACATACATCATTCAAGTTCCTTTCCATTTTTCCTAGTAGAGATCTGTCCCTGCAAAGCAGCAACTTGTGCTTTATTCCCCTAGAACAGCACCTGAAGCTATGTCATGTTTCTGTTCCCACCAGACTGAGTGCAGAAGATTTCACATGAATATAGATTTATGACTTAGTGCTTGAAAATGTGCAATGCCCAGTGTCCCACTGAGTTTTACTCAGTTGGCTGTGACAATATCTGCTGCCCAGTGCATCATTATAATTTCAGCCTTTAATCCTGCCTTATCCTGTTCTGCAGGGTTTCATATTGCCTCCTATTCTCTTTCCCTGACAATTTTGGCATCTATACCACACACGTTATGTTACTTATATTGAAAATTAAGATCACTTGGGCATCTTAGGGTTAGAACTTTAGCTGACCACAGGGTTTGTCTGAGACCCAAAGGACAGCACCTTGTGTTCTCACTTTGGAGTTCTGTCCAGTCACACCTCAAACCACTTAAATTAGGTTGTACTGAAAGATGCCCCCATTTTGCTCAGTTTACACTTCAGTTGGTGGCATCTCTTATTTACGCTACATTGTGATGCAAATGGTTTGCAGCTATTCAGCATAACAAAACCAAGATTTCAGAAGAAGTAGAAATTATATGCCTTCTCTTTTGATTTTTTTTTATTTTACCCTATAGCAAAGCAACAACTTATCATCCCTAAAAATAAAACCAGTTACAAAAAAACAAGTAATTAACTTACTAGTAAATCCATGCAGCATTAGATGTAACTTGTTGAATTATCTCACTGGTGTTACAGGGTTAACATCAGGTGCAAGTTTGCCCCTGGCTTGAATAGGAACTGCCAGTTTTGGAGCAGGCTCTGGGCATCTTCCTCCCCTGAGGAAGGGAAGTGCTCTCTGGGTGCCCAGACACTGCAGAGGCCACAACCTTGTTGCGGTTCTCTAACAGACAAGTTTCACATTTTTGAGTGTTTTGCTGTCACAGAGGAGGTAATTCTGCCTCCTGAAATGGGGAGAGAGATGAACCCACAAAGAGCACGAGACTTAGAGGGGAGACAGTAAGATGGTCTTGTAAACAACTTACAGTGGAGGCTGCGGACTGCACACTACTAATGTTCATCCTTGAAAAACAACAGGGTTCCTGAAAACAGTTATGGGCGCTGCAATGAGATAATGAATGTCAGAGGCTGCAAGGGCAACGTTTGAAAAGCTAGATATGTATCTTAAAGCTGTCTTCAGGGCAAGTATAGTTCAGCAAACTAAAGAGAGGGAAAATAACCACAGAGAAACAGCTCCTTGTTCAGAATATGGCAATTTATGATCCCAAGTGGGCAGCAGTAAGAAAGGAAAATGTTAGTTAGTATCCCTACAGTGTCTGACAGCCTCTTGTTAAAGGTAAAACATGCAAAGGCCAACCAGAAAGTTTCAAATGGAAAGGATCTATGTCTGCATTCAGTAAGAACTTCCTAAACCACATGGGTGTCAGCCCAAGGTTTTAGGCTAGAGCTTTCAAGAGCCTGTAAGACCAATGTGTTTCCATTGAAAGACAAAATTTGGTACTTTTCTTTTGGCTCTGAAAACTGAAGTGTTTCAGGGCCTTTTCATTAAGCTCAAAAGATTCAAGAGATTGTCTGATAGTGGGTTTGGAGCACCTAGATATGAATCTATTCACTAGGTAAAGCAAAGCTGTTCTCACACCTTCCAAGACATATTTGGAGGGAACCACAGGAGAGAGGAAGTATGGCCCACAGTCTTTGCTGTTAGCTGGGACAGGGAAGTCAGAGTCCATTTCCCTGGTCTGAAACCAGCTACAAGTCAGACTTCCTCCTTCTGCTTGGGTATCTCATCTGTGCTGTCAGACTGTGCTAATAGCAATCCTTTACCTTCCTGACTGCTTGCAATTAGCTACTGCAAGTTTCCCAGTCCCACAGAGGCCTTGAACTAGAAGTGATACAATCCATAACAGGTCAGAACCAAATGGATTTTACCACAAAAGCAGCTGTAGCTATCTCAGATGGGGGCTGAGTGCAGTTAACATGCTCCAAAGCCATGTTGCTATCGTATGTTGTCACTGTTCAACAACTCAAAAATATAGATACAGATTTCTATGCCTTGAACTTCCTTCTTTTAACAAAGCACTTTTGCTGAGAATTTTGGAAGGTTGCTGCACTACTCTTACTTTGTTCAAGTGTCCCTGGTGACAACCATATCCTGGAGTGTATTAGAGTTTAAAAATACAGCAGCAAGATAAGCAGTGGCAGGAAGATAGAGGAATTCAGAACTCTGAGACTCAGAAGAAAAGATATTTCTAATCTTTGCTGAAAATATAAGACAAAGTGGATAAGGCAGACAAGCACAAGGAGGCTGATACAAACAGGAGAGGTTGGAAAGAGGGAAAGAAGGAAGGGAATGGGAACTTCTCACACCAGCAAGTGAGCTTGATAGCAAGATGAGAGAGAGGTCACAGCAAGACAAGTATAGCAAGCAAGTAGAGCTCCACAGAGATACAGTCTAGAAGACAGGTCAGGGCAAGTCTGTGTCTATGGTTTGCTTTGTTCTTATTTTTGGCTTTCCACATACCTTCTAAAGGAGAGATTATCGGATAAGAATTGATGCGACACCATTAAGACAGAAGGTTTTTCCAGCTCTATTGTGTGCATGACATTCCTTCCCTTTTGGCCTCCAGAGATTTCATACATCTGGAGATGTAATTTGCAAAGCACCAACACAGGACTACACAGCAATGCTGCCTTTGGTTAAGAATTTGATCAAAGGCGCAATTTAAAGTGGGTGGTTAATGGCCTCATAGTGTTTCTTTACCATGGGATTGTTCAGCCCAGCCTGTAACACACACTTTTGTGCTACCAACAGGTGCTGGGAAGCTTGCCAACATCCTCATCTCACAGAAAGCTTCTGCCTTTCCTAATGGTGTCCATGCACTTCTGGGGTAAAGGAATTCTAGACCTTCACTGCTGTAAGGCAGCAGATTCAGCCACCTCAGCTAAAGAACAATAATTAGTACCAGATGTTGATTTCCTGAGGGTTAAATCTGCAAGAATATAACATATTAGAAAGGGGAAAAAAATAAAGTGTGTTTCATTGCAATACCCTGGGAGTTGAGGAGAGATGTAAATGGAAAGGCTGGTTTCCATTGCAGCAGTCAGAAGTGCCATATTTCTAAAGGTCAGAAGATTCTGCATAATCAACATGGGAAAAAATACTGGTGTGGAACAGTTGGAAAAAAGAATCAGTAACCATAGAGGTGTATAACAGTATCACCAGTGGTGCTGCCAAGGTGAAAGAGGACCTGATGCTGTTAGCTTGCTGAACACACTAAGACACCAGCAGATGAGATGGGGGTTCAAATGGGAGGGAGCTATCCTTCTAAGATTTCAGCTACTCTTTTACAGGAGCCTACCAATTCCTCCCTTCTCTGTGCTTTCTCTCCAGTCACCTTCACACTGAACAACGTCCAACAGTTCCATTCTCAAAGCATTTTTCATGTTGTCTATCACATGCACTAAATTTTGACAATTTATGCCTTGCATCAAAATTATTTTAGACTGTTCAGTTGTAAAGAAACTCCAGACCTGCCATTGCCACATGGAATCAGGAACATGACACTAGAAAACTGCTCAGCACTCGTTTTCTTGCAGAACTTCTCTAATTGACACACACGATACCAAATTGCCCAGCTTAGATTCTGCTCCCAACAAGTCACCCCTCCAGCTATTGGGTCTTATCCCTCCCAGCAGTAGGGCAGAGAACGTGGGAGGCTAAACACCATGGGAAGAAGCCAGGAAGATGTCAGAGACGCATAAAGATGGTAGAGGGAAGTGACAGCAGGGACATCGGGAAGGTGGGAGAGCTGAGGATATTGCAAAGGAAAACTGAAAAGTCCACCGAGGTTGCTGCAGCAAAGGAGCACATGAGATTGGACAAACCTCCCTTCCTCATGCAACAGCTCCTCTCTTATCATTTAATATTCAGTGTTATTTTATAGCAGCAGGATATCCCTGACTCTTCCTCTGCTTTGGAATGTAAATAGCAGCTGTGTGTGCTGGTGGTACAGAGACAAGCTGCAGGCACACTCTGCCCGTGCTACCAGCAGGGCCACTCAGGAGGCGGGCAGGAGAAAGCCCAATTTGTTAATCTTGACAGAGCTTAGGAGAGAGATCAGATTTGAACAGTTTGGCATCAAGACAACTTGAATAACTCTAGACATACAGAGAAGAGCTCTAAGTACCTAGGGAACCCTCTTGCTGGTGATACTCAGCCACTTACAGAGGAAGGTGGGAGCAGGGAGGATTATCCTTTTGGCTTTAAGTGCTGAAATTCTTCTCTAAGGTCCTCCTTAGGCATCCATTCTGTCCTGTAATTCCAGGACTCAAACAAACAAAAAATTAAGAAATCACTCTCCCTATCCATGGAGCACTGGTAAAAATCCCTGACAATCTGAATAAATCCAGGCATTCTGGAACCTCATTTTCTCTTCACAGTCTTACAGCTGACTCCAATACAGCAGGGTGATATCATAAAATCATAGAATTGTTTAGGTTGGAAAAGGCCCTTAAGATTGAGTCCAAGAATTATACAGAAAATAAATAACACATAAATACATAAGAGGATAAATAACCTACAGAAATGGACAACAGTGCAAGGAACAAACAACTACAGCAGGAGATCATGAAACCAAAATACAAATACAATAACAAAGATTGATCTACTTTTGTTCTAGTGAAGTGAATCACATCACTGCTCTGACCCTGGGATTGCCTTTGGATTCCCATCAAATTGACCACAGTCACAATTGAGGTTTTGAGTGCTACTCATAGTTTTTCCCTTTTTACCAGAATTCGGCCCCAAGTAGCCCTCCCAGGAACCTTTTCTAATATCTTTTCTCCTTTACTAATTATAAAGGAGTAGTAATATTAAGATCCCCTTTCAAGGAACCTGAGGATTCCTGCAGAGCTTGTTTCAAAGTAAATCTCCTTAGTAACAAAGGAAATGGAGGGGGGAAGAGGAGTCTGTACAGGATCTGCAGGCTGCCTTTCTAGGGGTGTTTGCTGCCACGCTGTTCCAGAGATGAATCAGCCTCTCCCCATCAGCACCCCTCACTGCTCCTAACTTCTGGCAAGGATCATCCAAGAGGAATGTGGGGGGTTTTTTTCAATGTTCTCAATGAGGTATCAGCTGTTCTTTAAAGAGATTATGGTGGGAGCATTCCTAGCACATTGACTCCACTGTGCAGCCAGCCTTGCGATTAAATGGCTCAGCAAAGGTGGTTTCCAAGGATAAACTGTGCCAGGGATGACAACATTTCCTCACCAAAAGGGGGAGAATCTAATAAAAAATAAGGATAGAGGAAAACTGCTCTAGCTCTATAGCTATTATTAGTGTCTCAGAGCATTGTCACTGCTTTGCCTGTGCTGTCAGATGTCACTTTGCATCAGTTCTGGGCAATGCTCAGAAGAAAAATGGTGGAACTCATTTAATTCTGCAATGCATGACTGGGTTCCGCAGCAGGGCCGCACAGAGGGTTAAGTGACCTCTTAATGCTGGTGGGAGCACTGCTCAACAAGTTCAAGTGGGCTCTCCAATAATTTATGCAAACACCTTTTTGCATAGACTGGCAATTTATAGTAATTTATCCCCTCTCCAGCTGCTCTTGCAGAGCATAAAACAAGTACTTACAAACGAGTTCCAGCACTCTGTCCTACTGTCCCCTAAAGCGGCTCCCTGCTCGACTGACAGTCCAAATGGGGGGGAAAAGACAACTGAGGCAAGTAAATGATTGACATAAGGGACATTCAGACTTTTGGGCATACTTGTATAGAACCCCAGTCTGGGCCACGAGTAACATACAGAGCACAGTGGCACAGCTAAATCCCTACACTGACCTTCTCTAGCAATATTCCTTCCCTTACTGGAGGATGACCCTTTCCCATCAGCATTTTTTCCCCCCTCACTTATTTTTCAGGGCCAGTTTCTCCAGATAAAGCTGAGCAACTCTGTCTCAGTAAAGAACTCTGCACTCAGCAGATGCCAACTGATTCTTTCTGCTTTGAGGAAACACGTTACAAACATCCTTTGCACTCTCAGAAGGAATCCAGAAGCAGTACACACTCTTTTACTGTTCAGGATGACTGAATGGTTCAGTTAATTTTGCTGATCACGTGGCAGTTTACTTTGAACTATATGTATAAGCAAAGTTAATCAGAGTTGACACAAGACCTACACACATCCTATAGCATCCTCATTACATGCTTTTCAATGCCTGCCTTTTCTCTGAACTGAAAGCCACAGCCACCAAGAAAAAAGAAATGCATCTAGTTTTCCTTCTTATCTTAGTCACCTGCCAACACACTTTGTTTGCTACAGCAGAACACAGGATTGTTTAACGGCCAGCTAAATAGAAGTTAAAATGGCAGTTTTTTGGGGAAAAAAAGAAACAAACTCCCCAGGTGTTATTGATTTATCAAAATGGACTGAAATCACACCTTAATGCCCAAGCTGGAGACAGATCCCTGTATCCTGAGGTGAATTTTGGGAAGCTAATTTAAGTCCTCCTTTCAAAACATCTATTAGCGATTCGTCACACTTGATGTGACTGGGAGTAATGTCATGCTGACGGCTGCAAGATTTCAGCCAGACTTGTAGATCAGAGGATCTGATGGATTGCACTTCTAAGTACCTGCACAGCTCTGAAGCTCAAATTGACTGTCTGGCAATATTCTTTCTGTCCTACTGCACTGGAAAGCTGGATTTTAAGGAAAACCTTTCCTTGTTTTGCCCACAGTGTCCAAATCGCAGAACATAGAGAGCTCTTCATTGAGAAAAAATGGATGTATTGCTTGAAAACAACAAAAGACAGCTGCGTATACACACACTATGATGTAAGGTTAGGAAAATCAGAGAGAGGCAGAAGTCATCTTTGTATGCAGGCACACACCTGATTCACTGGGAGAAGTTAATGCACTGGCATGAATTCTCCATGGTCATCCTAGAGGAGGAAGACAGCTGTGACACTTGCCTGATGAGACAGGTCCCACAGCTCCCATTTCATCAAGGGCCTTGTTCTCTCCATCTGCTGGGCACTGCTGCATTACAAGTTTATTACTGGCCATGTCCTGCTATTTTAAGAGTCCAAAGACCCACTAGGCATCCTTTTTCCTGCTAGATCAAATCAGGAATAACCCCAAAACTAGAGGAAAAGGAAAGGAAAAAAAACTCAGGCACAAATATTTGAGCTGTTAGGTAACACTGGGGAACTCTTAGATTAGAAAGCACAAACAGAATTTAAGGATCATCCAAAATATCCCTGGGGAAGCATCTGAATTCTAACTTAGGACTAAATTCTTAAATATTTTGGGCTCCTTTGTTTCCGAAGTCTGAATTAGTACCATCTATTTTAGCAACAATGCTACTGGTAATGCTTTTCCCCTTCCCCCAAGAAAAAATAGTAATGTCTTCTTTAATTTGTCTTCTCTAAGCTGCAGCTTTTGTGCTTTCAGAAATCTAAGCAAAATTTCACTGACTTCAAATCCTCTTCCTTTGGTTTAATGACAGTTAAAGAACTTAAGCAACAAGCACACAGAGCCTACCTCAACCTCAAGTGTAAAAAGCTAAAAGGGTGAAGAAGTACATCGAGTGCATCAGAAGTCTGCCAGGCAGAAAACAAATGGCTAAATTTATAGAGGTGGTTTCTGCTAACAGAATAGCTGCCCAGCCCCAGCTATTTCATTACTATTACACTAAAGGGTCCTAGGGACGTTCTTTTTGAGGTGTAGGCAATTCAGAGAGCTGAAACATCACTGTAATTTGGCCTGTGAAAAATGAGTAGGTGTTCACAGTTCATTTCCCAATAGAGAAAGTCATGCTCATCACAAAAACCATCACCATGCACAGAACTAAGAGCCGCCCTGCTCAGCAGGCACACCCATGCACGTTAGAACAGCCTTGCAGTGCACCAGCTCTCACCACATATGAGCAAGAGACTCGGGCTAGCAACAGTGCCAGCAAAGCACTTTTTTTCCAAATCTACAGTCAGGTGAAAAAATATAGTGATGTTATAAGTAAGTAAATAAAACAACCAACACTAGACTCCCGCAACCACGAAACAAATTGAAAACTATGAAATATTCCCAAAGAAATCCCATGCTTCCAGTTCAACTGGAATAAAAACATACTGAGAGAGTCATAAACACAAAGTGAAAAACTCGAGGATGCAGGGAGAGGATACAAAGCTAACAAAACATCGAATAAATGGGATAAAACATGCTGCTGCTTATCAGAATGAGTAACATCAGCTGCGGTCAAAGGGCAATGGCTGGACAGGACGTGGTATTTTCACATTCCTGCTGTGAGCAAAGGAGAGGGCAAGGCTTGGGAACAACAGAGCACCAGCTCTCAGGATTCCAACAGTCAGTTATGAGTCTACACAGGGATTCTGCCTTAAATCCACACAAAGGCTTAGAAAACCTCAGGGCCCCTCTCAACCATTAGACTGGTTTCTGCTTGGATATTGCCAAAATAAACCAAAGTCAAAATTAGACATGGCTGAGTCCAATTTCACCTTGATTAGTATTTACATAACACACAGGGAAACATGAGAAGAGCACATAAATAATGTACTATTTGTTGCAGACCTCTCAGGAGGAGAGTTCTCAGCTATAGTATTGATCTGCACACACATACCCCCCAGCTCACCGTGCACAAACTCCAAATCTTCGCTTTATGCACACAAATAAACTCCCAGAAGCTGAGTCACACAGGCTGGGGTGCAAACTGGTCCTTTATTGCACCAGAGGGTCCAGCAGTCAGACTGCTGCATTCTAGAGCCTCATACAGAAAAAACACTAATGGTGGGCAGTTTACAGATGTGGTTAATTTAGAAAACATTCTCCATTTCCTTAATTTCTTTCCTTCTAGTGGACTTGACATTTCTGACAACACTCCCAGGAAATGCAAACTTGGGAGATGCTGATTGTTGAATTTTTTTTCCCCTCCAGTTACAGTACCACTGTTTATCCACCCAGTCTTAACACAAGTTGGGGGGACTCCAAAACAAAATTATTACCTAGGAGTGACTCAGTACCACCACTTTCTGAGGCAGCTGCACAATACAGTATTACTCAACAGCCACAAGCTGTTGGTACCACCTGTGAGAATAAAGTGAAAATAGTTTCTCTTCCCTATTCTCATTCTTTTCATGATAGAGGAAGGGTTTAACTTCAGGCCCAGTCCATGTGGGTAAAGGTGGAGGGCATCTGGATATTTCTTCTTTTCCATCCCTTGGCAAACATTGCTAGGAAAATAATTCCAATACTTCCTTTGATTTGAGGAGACATTTCTACTTTGCCTACTCTCAACTTCTGTTTTTGTTTTGATTTTTTGGTTGTTTTTGTGTTTTGTTTTGTTGTTTGGTTTTTGTTGGTTTTTTTTGTTTTTTTTTTCAAATCACACCCTAACCCCCTACGACACTGCTCCCCAAAGCACCTTAGTCAAACAACAGCTGTATCTGAGTCTGGTTTGCAGCTTTTGCAAGGTCCTGGTAAGCATCTACAGACATTCAGTCCAAGCGATGGAAAACGGTCATATGGCAAAGGTAATGGGTGGTTGAAACACATTGTGCTGCTCTGTAGGTTTACAGCCCTAAAGCTAAGTAGCTGAGGATATTACTATTGGCAAGAGGCACCTGAAGTGCCCAACACAGCAAGTATCCCCTGAAAAGACACTTGCACTGAGCCAGCCAGAGAGGCAGCTCAAAGATTCAGCATCAGTATTTTCCTCCCAAGTTTGCAGCAAATGAATGTCATTTTCGAGTATACTGTTAGGAAAGATTGCTTAAAATTAATTAGCTTAGTAACAATGGCCTGTCATTATGCTACTAAGTCACCAGCATGAGCACATAAGTTACAATGACAGCTCAGGGTATGAAATAAGTGCCTTTATATTAAAATTTGCAAAGTGCTTAGCAGTCAAATGCCAATCTATTCACTTCTGGTAATATTGCATAGTTTCCTCTTAACAGACTGCTCCAAACTCCCACACAAAGATATGACTTACTTTACTACAGAGAAGTCTTTCTACTTCATACACTGTCCATGCCCAAATATAGAAAGCTTTTAAAAGTGCATTTATTTCTACAGTGTTGATTCATTCCACATCAAGATGAACATGAGATTTAGAACATGACATTAGAAAAAGCTGAAGGTAATGAAACAAAAATTGTCTCTGGGGTAACTTAGCTAGGGTTGCATGGTAAACCCAAGGTAAGGACTGGATTTCGAGGGGCAAGAACATCAGCAGTTCCCACACTCAGCACTTGACAAGATTTCCCCAGTAGAGAAGGAAATAGTTATTGCTATAATTATTTCATAGTTCCAGTCAGCTGCATTCAGTTGCACTGTTATATTCCAATGGCAGGAAAATGGAATACAGTAAACTATAAATATCTGTCAGAATTCCTTTGAAAGGACAACAGTTAATTGCATAGCTTGATCTCCTGCCGTGCAGAGCTTGCATTTCAGGTTAGAAAGGTACAGATTGTTATTGATTTAATTCTCTTGAAACATGTGTGGTATAAAACTGTTCAAAAGACTTATGGGGGAGAAATATATGCTTCCAAAGGAAGTCCTATAGCACAAGACTGTGGCAGGCTACCTTCTTGTAAAATGCTTTCTGAACTTCAATACATCCCCTTCTAAAGGCCCTCACAGCCCCCTCAATTAATTGAGGCTCCTTTATTCCTTTGCAAAAGTAAAATTAAATCAGTGAATCAGATGAAAAACAACAAAAGATTAGCAATAGTATGAGGTGCATGTAAAAAAAAAAATCCTCCGTGTTAAGACTAATTCAGTCCTTATTACAAACTCTAACAGAGTGATCCATTCCCATCTTTCCTGTTTCCTTTTTATGTTGCTTCCATTCTACCTTTCTCTTTGCAAAGTCATTACAGGCAGTCAAGCCAACACTTTTGCCTAGTATATTCTCCTATCTACCTTCAAATTAATTTCTGATTTGGCTTGTGCAAAGTTAGTCTGACCACCCAAACACATCAGGACATGCAACCGTGCAGTAATTTGTTAAGCCTTGCCCATTCTGGGAATAAATCTCCCTTTACAAGCAAAGGCAGCAGTGAGGGAGAAGCCCAGGTTCACACTTGTCCAACTCATCTACTTGCCATAAAGGGTAACTGGACCCACTGTAAACTAAGTAACACTGTGATTTTGTCAGTCTACACCAATGCTTAGCCTGCTGGTGGTACAGAGAGAGCAAAAATCCCCACTGCAGGGAAGCCTTTATTAGCAAGTTACATAGCTACTAGTAAATTCCTTGCTCCCAGATACTGTAATTAAGATGACACATCTTCCTGATGGTTGCTTTAAAGAGACAAAATATTAATGGAAGAAGTACTGCAGAAATGTTTTAGCACCTGTTTATCATGACCATGTGTTAAGTTCCATTTGCACACCCTGCCAGCCTTTATTAGAAGAGCTCTGCAAGTTGTAGACTGCCAAATATATCTTCTCTGAGTTAGTTTCTACTAGCTTTTCCCTCAGTTTCCAGGCTTAAAACAGAAAATAATATTTACATATCTCCAGGTTTCCCAAGGTGGGTGGGTGAGGTTTTTTGTTATGTGTCTGTGAATTTTGTATTTCTTTTTCCCTTTGAAGTATTAACTGATTGATAATATACATCTAGGGATTAAATTGAAATTTATTACTTTAACAAATTTAAGAGAAAATTGAGCACAGCCTACAAGACACTTGGAAACAGAAGCAACTTCTGTCCAAGGAAAATTTCCAACATTTTTAACGGTTGCACCTAATAAAGCTGATTGAGAAGATTTTCACTGTTATTCACCCCTAAACATCAGACATCACACGACACACTGAGCACTGAAGACGGAGGCTATGCACTAACAGTGTTCTAAAAGCAAGTAAAGGAATCATTAAATAGATCACTGAGCCCAACAGGATTTAGGCATACCTAGTCAAGCAAGACATAGCATTAGCTAGCGATCATTATGCTGCAGGGCCTGACAACAGACACAGCAGCTTTCAGACTTTACACTTATGAAGCAAGAGGCACCACATACCCTGCGAGGCTCCCAGCCTTCTGAAATCCGAGCCATGCCATGCAAATCGCGGGCAGAGAGCATCACACTGCATAAAGCTGCAGGCAGGAGTCAGAGCCTGCCCACGTGGAACAAGTTCGACAGCTAAAACCTGAGGGAGATCAGACAGGCACAAATACAGGCAACAACCCAGGTAGGAGCAGGGTGGGGAAAGTTTTGCTGAGATGAAGTAGGCAAGAAAGAATCTCTGGAGGAGAAAAAAAAAAAATTAGAGAGAGATTTAAGATAACAGACAGTAGCAACAGACAGGATGCAAACGGGGAATTCTTCCAGATTTTTACCACATAGAATCTCAGAAAGCATTTGGGTTCATCCCTGTGAGGAAGACAGTCTACTGAAGATGTTATGAGAAGTAATACTGGGCTTTTGTCTCTGTAGCTCCATTGCTATAGTTTAAAATAAGGATAAAGATAATAACATCCTGTCCTGAAACAAATTCAGGAACTAAATAGAGTATGTACAATCAAGTAAAATCAAGCCATTGTTATTAACTCTCACCTTCTCTCACCCATGGTATCAGATGAAAAATATGGCTTCTCTGAAGAAAAAAAGCATCATAAGAACTACCATTCGCACTCCTATTACCCATAATAACATAAAACCTCAATATCTGGCTATTACAGATAAACTTGAAGTCCTTCTCTTTCTTATTAAAATGGCCGCTCCTTTGCCCCCTCAGAACACAGACAGCAGATCCCTTTCCTACCCACTGGTTACAGCACAGCAGAGCCTGCGAGCTGAGCCCTTATAGAACCCTCCCACACACCTACCTGGCAGGAAGGCTGAGTGGCCCAGAGCTGCCCCAGCTGGGTTGGTGAGGGAGGCTGCCCCCTCTACCCCTTCCTTTATGGCTTCTCAGACCAGCACAGTCACCCCAGGTCAGCAGATGGAAGCAGTTAGTTAATGAGGGGAGGGTCAGATTCAGCCCTCCATGCACTGATTGCAAGCGCACCCTTTCTCCCAAAGGCAAAAAAACCCACAAGTGTACTTGAACTCTTAGAGCACATAGGCTGAAGCTGATTTATTGGGGTGATTTAGATCTGTTAAAACAAATTTAATTTTGAATACAATTTTGTATCAATTAACAGAGTCTCACAAGTGTAGCCATTAAGGAATCTCTTTCCAAAACCAAAGCCAAATATTCAAGATTTATGAGACTGACTTGCCATATTGGAAGTAACTAATTATTCGTAATGATTCTTTGTACTCTGACAGTGATTATGTATTTTCAGTGCAAATGACCATGATGAAGCAAGTGATAAAGACAGCCCATGTTTGTGGAAGGGATACCAAGCATTTAAGCTCTGATCATTTAAGCAAAGTATTGGGGCAGCAGAGGAAGAAACAACAAAAAGCAACGAAGCTCAGTGACACAAAAACCAGCTTATTTAACATCCCGGAGTGTGTTCTGGTGCATGTCAGAGCTGCAATGAAAGTCTGTGGTCTCTTTTTATTGCCTTAAGCAATTTTGTATTCAGTTTATTTATTCTGACCTTTTGCTTGTCCTTCCACCTTGGACATGACAGTCTAACAGAGCAAAGCCTTGCAGACTCGGCTCGCAGCATGTGCAGTAGATTGTGGAGTACGTTTGGGGTGAGACAAACAATGCAGATTTGGGGTATGATTCTCATTTGCACTGAGGTAGTTTTCAGCTACCTGTGATGGCACAGGGTAGAAAAGGTATCATAGCAGGCCTGCTTCCATCTCCACTGGATGAAGGAAATGTCTCTGGATTACTGTGCCCTGATTAAAGTACCTGGGAATCGAAAATGATAGTTACACAGGGACTGGGTAGATTTTCACATCGCCTCAGGCTACAGAGAAGACAAAAGCACCGCCTTTCTCCTCTTTTCATAACTTCCAGTCCTGCCCCAGACACAGGAACAGAGCAATTGAGAACAAAGTCCCCATTCCAGTGAGGTGTTCAGTGCCAGCAAGGTTAATGTCCAGGGGCAGGCTCGTGGCAAGAGCAATGCCATGTTTACTGCCATGGTAGCTCTGCTCTGCTCTGATGCTGCACTCACTCAAGCTACAAACAAGGGTCTAATTTCTGATCCTCAGAAAGCAAAGGCGCAGCAACTTGGTCATTAAAATCTGCAGCAGCATGCGATTAAAATGTTAATGTCAATATTGTAATCAAGGCCTGACTCACAGGACAGCTGGTAAGAGACTTGATCTGTATTGCTTAGCCCCAGTCACCTGATGCACACCAGGGTTACGGCACGGTTGTGCCCCATCACATGGCAGGGATTGGCATTCACTGGCTCATGTGGCAAGCTGGAGGCTGACTGCTGAAAAGGGACAATCAGATCAAACCCAGGCGCAATATTGATAAGTTCAACTGCACCTGCTCCCCAGCGAGAGGAAAGCTTTTGGATAAATTTCCTTGGGATCACCTAAGCTGCAGCTCTGCTGCAAAGGCCCTCGAGTGTCTCCTGCTCACCTGCAGTGCTGCTGCTGGGTTGTCCTGCTTCCTGTTCTCACTCACCCATCTCTCTTGCTTTTGGACTTTTCTGTGCTAGTTTCTGTCTAGTTGAGTTTGAGACATTTAAGCCTGAGGTAAATTTTGCCTGGTGTTGTCTAAGCACCGAAAGAGCTATAGTCTGTAAAGCTTCTTTTCAGTAAATTCAGGATTAATGAAGAAGGCCTCTCTATTGTTGGAATGTCTAATACAATTATCCACTGAATGAATGGACTAGGCAGCAGTGGAGGGCTCCCAGGTTTGTGATGGGGAATTGTCTGTTTTAACATCCATCTGTTTTCATTCCCTCTGATCCATTATCATTCACCTGGAGTTATAACATGATGAATATCATTGTGTGGAATGCCATTTGATGCTGCGGGGAAAAAAACCCCACTGCAGGTCTGCCTTCTATTGAAAACATGAAATTGCCTTGGTGGAAGGATTGATTCAGAGATGCTGTTTCAAGCAAAGGCATCCTTTCCCACGTGGACTGCTTGATTTTATTAATTCCTTTGGCTGACCCTTCTGCTGAATCATTCAATGGAATATACATACATACAAAAATGAGGATAACTACGGACAATCATAGTGCTGATGAATTTGTGGAGTTAATTGAAAAAAATAATAGTATTCACAACTTTCCCCAGAAGGCACCTTTGGTTTACATTCCCAGTGACATTAAACTCCTGTACGTAAACACATAAGCAGGATGAGAATCTTGATGACCCTGCTGATGGGAAATAAAGAAAGGAACTTTACAGGCAATTTCCACTGTCCTTGTTGGTCAGCAAATTTGGAAGTGAATGGAAAAAAGAGAACTAGAAATGCATATTAATGATGGAGGGCCTAAAGCACAATGGGACTGAGATGAGCACTACCAAGATAAACTGCTAAAAAGGCCCCAGTTTATTTTTTTTTAACAACTTACCCTTATGATGTACTTATAGGAAAGATAGAAATTACCTTGTAAATTAAAGGACAGGCTCAAAAATGTAAAAGTAACTTACTGAACTCAGTGTAAAAGCTTCCTTCTAAGAAGTGACTCTTAAAATATTGGTAAAACAAATACAGTTGTTAAACTCAATCCATTTTTTGACCAAGTATATCAGAACGTCAGATCTTTCATTAACATCCATCCTCTGGATCCTGGTTATGCCTTGAAAATACCATATATTTTAAAAAACATTGTACTGTCTCTTAGAGAAAAACAGGAAAGAAAATACCCTTTGGTAATCCACAGTCCAGCAAAACCCAGGGCAGATAACTGCCTGACTCCCCACTAGCCTGTAATTACCTGAGGAAGCAGCTTGACTTAGCTATCTTCCTTCTTTAATTGGCACGCAAAAGATTATAGGATTTTATTAGGACACAAATGACACCGATATGAGTGTGATTGAGGCATGCAATGCATGACTGACTATTTGCATTAAGAGGCTTTGCACTACACATGGGATTTCTACCTTTGGTTTTAAATGGCTTATATTTAAATGACGTTTCTATGCTACATTTTAAGAGGATGATATTTATTTTAGCACTTGTCTATGTAAGGTAGGGCAAAGCTGTTGCCAGACACCAGAAACCCTTCAAAAAGAGTATGTTTGAGCCAGGTGGAAGTAGGTTAATTTTTGACTGCTCTGCTGTTGCAATTAGACCAGGAACATCGGAAAGCAGAGGAAAGGTGGACAAGAGAGTGCCCATGCTGAGGCCTCTGAGGGGTGTGTTAGACTCCCAGCTGCCACTGCTGGAGGCACCAGCCTGAGGAAGCCACCATTGCTGGTGATGACTGAACTGGAACACACAAATGGGAGCAGGTGGCAGGAGATATTTTGGCTTCCCTTACTTCCACGGCTCCCACTAACACTGAATCTCCTCCATGGATTTCTTCCCTTATTTGTGAATCTTGGTGGACTTCTTTAGGTTTTACTTCACAACATCCTTCTAACATCTCTCACATCCGGAACTGGAGGCTCTCCCTTGGGGAAGGTGAAAGCAGCTGAAGATGTAAGTCAGTCCTATGGAGCAAAGCCAGCCCAACACAAGGAAGGGAGTACCCAGGAGTGACGGTAACTTGCTGCAGTATCTGACTGTATGCAATAAAAGATGATAACAGGAGGATTAAGTTCTGCTACCATTGTGATATGTAGTATGGTCAGTGCTCTGTGCCAGGGTCCTGATCCAGGCACACCTTCCTCAGTGCTGTCCCCAGGACTGGGAATTGCACGGCTACTTGGTCAGCCACCAAGCTGCTCCCTGTCCCAGGTGAGTGACCAGTGACCAAGACTCGACCGAGGTGACCCTGGAGAAAGGAGATGGCCTGAAAATGTGGGGAAACCAGAGGGGAATGACAAGTTCCTCCTGCATCACAGATCCCAAATGAAACCTCGACAGGATGGATGGATGGACGGAGAGCAGGGGGCAACGAACAGGAAGGGTCTCCTGCCTCCATCTCCATGAGTCAACCCTCGGTTCCTTTACGCTGCTCTGGCTGCCCAGCCCCTCTGCCCTGCACCCTCCTCACCAGCTTATCCCCTGCCTGACCCCTAACTTGTCCCCAGACCCACAGATTGTTCCCTGGCTCATCCCTCAGCTCCTCCCATGTCCCTCAGCTCTTCCTGCGTCCCCCTGAACTCCCCACTCATTCCTCAGCCGGTCCCTCGTCCCTCAGTTCATCGTCTAACCTTCAACTCATCCCGCAGCTCGCTCCCTGTCCTTGGGTCACCCTCTGACCCCCAGCCTGCCCCTCAGCTCACTCCTCGCCTCTCGCTTCCACGGTTAACCCCGAGCCCATCCCGCAGCCCATCCCGGCTCCCACCGCTCGCCGCGGGTCGCCCCTTGCCCCCGGGCCCCCACCCGCTCCACTCCCCGGGGCTCGGGACAAACTTTTC
>VXBX01003747.1:865411-878541 GCA_013400415.1 Scytalopus superciliaris | reverse complement strand
CCTCTCCCTCCCCCGGCCCCCTCCTCTCCCGGTGTTTTGCCTTCACTTTCGGGCGAGTCAAATGTTTGTTTGGGGTTTTAATTGGCTGCAGAATATTCCTGGTGTGTTGGGATGGTCCGGCATTGTTGTGAATGGTGGANCCCCCTCCCCTCCCGCCCTCCTTCCTCCCACTCCCCCCTCCTCCAGCTCGGGAGTTTGTGTTTGCATTGCCAAAATGTTACTTTATCTGTCTCCGGAGATTGTTAGCAAATGGCTAGTGTTTGACATTTTGTGGAAAAGAGATGTTTAAATGGATAATAATCCCTCGGTTGTAATTCCCATTTTTGAAGTAATTGAACAAATTCTTCATCTCTTGTTGACTGTACATATTTTTCTGGTGTTAATAGGCTGGCAAAAAATATTGCTTGTCTAACTTATTACAAACAATATTTGCTGAGCAAATACTGCCTGCCTTGTCTGAGCTAAGTTAAGCAGAGCAGGAAATTTAATATTTTCAGAGGGGCATTGACAAACTATGACTTTGGCTTTAGGTTTTTGTTTTGTTTGTGTACAAGGGGAAGAAGTGAGTTGTCGAGAGGAAGCACCTAACTAGTTGCTTGGTGGGTGTAATAACTTGATTTGCCAGTAAATATGAGCAATCCTGGTGGCTTTGCCCGCTTTCTTTGACACTCTGTGATAAGAACGTGGGCAAAGTTTTGGGTGCTCTGCCTACTTTGGGTTTCTTGCCACTTGTGTGTCTATTTATCTGCCTTACAGTAGTGAAGAGTTCTGCTCAGGCTAATGAATAGTCTCAGATTTGCTCTGGGATCCCTAATGTCTTTGGCTCGGATTTGGAGGTCCCATTTTGTCTGTGGGCTCTGCTGCTCCCCAGCCCACCCCTCCTGCCCTGCAGGCCTCTGGTGGCATCCTGGTTATCAGGAGTTTCTCACCCAGAGAACCAACTTCTCAGAGTCCCAGAGATGGTCCCTGTGTGCCTGTGGAAGTGTGAGCAAGTGGCCTTAGCCATCTGCTCTGCTGTCAGGACCCTTGCCTGGGGAGCCAGGGGTTCTGCTCAGCAGGGACATTTACCCCAGGGGTCCCTGAGCAACTCTGGGTGTGGAGGTACTGGGGGGGGGGGCGGAGAGATGGTTTATGTTGGCTTGGCCATGGCTGTTCTCTGGCTTTTTGTGGTGTCATTTGTGGGGTGTTGTCCTAACAGGAAAGCCAACTACTTTGTCTATGCAGAACTGATAATGAGCGAGCAATCTGCTTTCATGTGCCTCTAAGCCAAGCCTTAGACCTGTCTGAATATTGTTTTTGTTTTTTTTTTTTTTTGGACATGCTCTTAGTCAAATCTGTGTCAGCAGATAGGTCCAGTTAAACCCCTGAGTCTTTAGTGAGCTGTCAGTGAAGAAAGTAAAATTCATCTTTCTGCAGAAATTTTCTACCATGGTGAGCACATTATCAGGAAATAGAATTCAAATGATGTTGCAGTCCCTCCAGGCTGACGGGGAAAAACTCTGGGCTTTTCGAATGGGATGAGCCTTGTTACTGAGTCACCCAAACCGTAACCTTGATGATAAGGCTCACAAGAGTAGAAGGTGACCTTAAACTTCTGCCACCCCAAGGTACTTCTGTCTTTGGAAGCACTTCTGGTTTTTCTTAAAAAAAAAAAAGAAGTCTTTGCAGAACAATCTACTTTCAAACTGTTCTAAAATACTTGAGTATCACCTGAAATGAACTGATTGCTACTATATTTACCAACATGCAAGTGAACGTGTGCACCTCAGGATCTTGGATGATGGTAGCACCTCAGAGGGAAAAGTGTGAGCAGAATTCACCTGTTTCACACCAGTTCGGTGTGTTGTATTCCAGGCTGTATTCTTGGGGAGTGCTAATGATCATGTGCATTTCCTAAATCCCGGTAATACTAAAAAGAAGAAAATAGTTTTGCACTGTGTGGGTTTTTCCATGCAGTGCTGCCTTGGCCCTTGGGTGATGTCTGGCAGATGTGATGCAGCAGCAAGGGAAGGGAATTGTTAAGGCAAAACTCCTTTAAAGCAGTTTATGCCCATGTAAGTGACTGAAATGGCAAGGTCATTTTGTGTGGTGTGGAACTGTGTTCTCTGGTGAACTTGAGTGCAACAGGTGGTTTTCTTCTGCTTCGGAGGAAATCTGTATTTTAGTTTGTATTTGTGCTTAAAGAGGACTTAAAATCTGCTGTAATGATAATTTAAAAAGAAATAAGAATTGAAACCTATGTTCATGAGGGGGGGAGGGAAGTATAAAAATGAGTACACAGCCTGGGGACAGTACTGAACTAAGAAAGTATTTAATTAAATTTTTTAATCCTAAAAGGCACGTTTGTTGCATATGTGGTAGTTCATTGTGGTGTTCTAGGTTGGTTTGTTGCTTCATGTTACAGTGATAAGTGATTACATTTAATAGACAAACTAAGCTTTGGGCTTCCCCTTGGAAATGAAATTTCATGTTGGTTAGGTAGAACTTAAGGGTAGAATCATTTGGGAGAGGTAAGGTGGTTTTTGGTTTGTTTTTCTTTATATCTCAAAATGTTGTGAATTCCCCTTCCCCACTGAAGCAAATTCTCACTGCTGGTGTTCCTGTAAATAAAGAGTGCTTTATAGAATATGTATTATTTGTTCATGTTGACCTGGGAATATGAGCAGTTAAAGTTATTACTGAAGGATGGCTTTGAGGCTCTTTTGAGCTTGGATTTTGTTTTAACTCATGTGGCAATGTTTCCTTTGGCACTTGTCATCTAAAAATCATGTGTCTTTTGGTGATACTTCTGCCTTGACTTATGTGTCTTCTTTCCTACCATCTTCCAAATAAAGACTGAGTTGATTATATATACATTTTAAATTAAATAAAAAAGAAGAAAAAAGCGCCCACAGATGAACAATCAGCAGCCTCTTTCTGTGCATAAGAAGTTAAAACTTCCCCTTTGCCTTCCTTCCCTTGGATCTTCTTGTATAAATGCAGTCCAGGTTTCATACAGATTAAAGCTGATGTATATGTAGTGATGTTTTGGCATTTTTTTTAATACCCAGTCACTTTAGACTTAATGTGGTAACTTGGTTTGCTCTGACCTGTGGCTTGAGGTGGTCAGCAAGATGGGCAGCTGCTGGAAAACCATCAGGTGATGGTGCTGCCCAGGAGACAGGAGTCAGGAGAACTGGCGGGCTGAGAAACGGGGGATTTCTCCCCGCCTTCCGAAATGAATGGTATGTATGTGAGCATGTGTGTATATTCATTACGTTCAGATGAAGCTGCTAATTATTCTTGAAGGTGATTGGTGAATCAGAGCGAGAGAATCTAAATGAGTGAGTCGGTAGTTGAGGGCTCTCTCTGATCATAGCTGTTCCTTTCAAGTATGAAAAACAGCGCTAAAAGGGAACTTCATCAGAATGTTAATGAATGCGATCTTTGAGAGCAATTGTTCTCCCAAAGTAGTTGAAAAGACAAGGGGTTGTGTTTTCTTTTTGGCGGTTGTTTATCATTTTTATAGATTCCAGCAAAGCTTTGGAGCTCTGAATGTAAATTTTAACTTTCTTGATGTGTGTGTGTGTGTATGGGTTTTTAAAGGATGTTTAACCTATTTATGGAATGCGGTGAAGAATCGGTGCTCAAATGCACATGGAGTGATGTGTTGTATAAAGTAGATTCCTCAGCTGGAAAGAGTCAGACCTTGACTCTGCACGTGGTGTTGAAGTGGAGATGCTCCCCTTGCAAGCTGAGTTAGGGCCCAGCTGTGCCTGGTTGCAGACCCTGAGGAGATTAATGCTTTGCCCACTCTTACTTTTGTTTGTATCCAGAGGTCTGGCAGTGCTGACTTGCAGTCCCTTCCCTGCTGTTTGTGCCTGAGTGTAGCAGAGTTTAGAAAGCCTATTGGTGATAGTAGACTTCTGGACAAAATCCATAAGTTCTCCAGCTGTCATCTTGATAAGGCTGTTTTCACATGTGTGCTGTACACTGTCCTGTTACTGTTGCTCTGATCTCTCATTGATAAGAAAACCAGTGTATTTATCTGCAGCTTCCTGTTCCAAAGGTTTTGTGCTAGTTCCACTAACCTAGCTATGTAACTTCGGATTTGTTGTTATCTCTTTCTATAGGTACTTTGCAGCTTAATTTGTTCCATAGTTATATTTTAAAACAAGTTTCTAGATATTTAAGTATTTTTTTCCTTCTGCATAATTGTCAAGTGATGGTGTATCAAGCTAGTGTTTCTGATGGCCAGTTACTCCTTTTAAAAAGTGCTTTTAACCTCAGGAAAGCTAATGATTTTCTGGATGATGCTCTAAAGGCTCTAAATGCCTTTTGGTTTTCCTGGAGGCTTGCTACTCTTCATTGATTTGTTCTCCTAGCTGTTGATTTTTATTTCCTTTTTTTGCATCTTGTCTGAAGCAGGTACTTAAGGTATTTTTGTTGTTGTTGAGGGATCAGAGGTAGTTAGTGCAGAGCTAAAGCAGCGGGGTGAGCTCTGGAAAGCCTGAAATATCTGGTCAGCTGGGCCAGGAACTGGTAGGAGTGAAGTTCCCTGCAAACCGTGGTCAGGTAGTGGGTTGGGTAAGGAAGGATCCAGCTCTTCTACTGAAGTTGGAATTCTCTGCCTCATCAGTGAAACCTGCCAGTATCAGTGGGCACCAGGATCAAAGCAGTGATGGGGAGCATGACAAGTACAGCCCCGGAGTGGGACAGTCCTTGCAGCCGAGGCCGGGACACCTTTAGTGCATGTAACGTGGCTGCAGTGGCATTGCAGAAAGGAAGTGGCTTGTTGGCCTGAGACTTGGCTGTGGAAATGCTATCCAAGCTCAGGGGTCACCCTCATTCCTAGCCGAGCTCTTATTTTTAACTCAAACTGCACTTGACCCCATCTGTCTGTGTTTTTTGAAAGACTTCTTAATATTCTACCAATTCTTCCAAAGTAGTTTCCTGTAGTATAACTACTCAGTCTTTCTTTGGCACTCTTCACATGAGGTGAGGTTTGCTGAAATGTCAAGTGAACAAACCACCACAGAGCAATTCAGGATATAATCAAATTTTTAATTCATTACAGTCTATAATATTTAAGAAATGGAAAGTACTCTGTATTGCACAGGTGAGATTTTTTTTTTTAAGAGAAGGGATATAATAAAGGTAGTGTTCCTCTTCTCCCAGTAATAAATTATATTGTATCCAAATTAATGCTTACTTGCAGTAGTGCATTTCACTTCTTGTCTAGTAAGAATGGAAAACTTTACCACCCTCTCAGTGTGCTAACAAGATGCACTTTTTATTGTTTATCTCAGTTATTTCACAGAATGAAACTGACTGTCACAATGTTACTTTCTGGGAAAAGGACAGTGAAGAAGAGAGCTGGTAGGATGAGATCAGCCTGGTGTGTTTCACCTTTTTCTTTAGTATATCCCTGCTTGCTTTGCAGAAGGGCTGATGGTCGTGCAATTGCACCCCTATAAAAATTCATATAGGTACAGAGGTACAGTACTGGGGCTGCAGACACGTCAATAGAAAGATTTTGGGGTGGTTTGGGTTTTTTTTCCTCTTGGTATCCTCCTGCTCTCCTGCTTTCTTTGGGTGAGGTGTGAAATTCTCCAGGCACAGCCACTGCAGGCTGCTCGCCCTGCAACAGGATTAACTAGACCTGGTGGGCTTTGCATGCACAGAGGCCTGTGTGCACCTTGGCTGAGGAGAGTGTTCCCAAAACGTGCTTATTGCTTCAGCTTCTTGAGCATCTGGTCTTTGTCCTGGTGATGCAGATTGTGGGAATATTGTGTAGTTTGTCAGTGGTGCTGCAGTGAGTACTTGAGAGCAAACAGTATCAGCAGAGCTGAAATGCTGTTTCCTGCTTGATGCAATTTTTTTTTTTTTAAAATAAAGATTTGAAATACAGTGCGTGGGGTGTGTATCTTGGTATCAGTTGTAGGTGAACATCCAGCTGTAAGTGAGAACAATTTCCAATTCACTGCACTTTAATGCCTCCAGTTTATCACTGTAAAGGTATAAAAGAGTTTTATGTAGGTGAAGTGGCTCTTGCTGTTTAAATATCTTCTGGCTCTGCTGTGTTCAGCACAAACGGGGGCTGTGACTGCTCCAGCCATGCACTTCATAGAGAAAAAGGAGCTGGAGCACTGTGTTACCAGCCCCAGTCCATCTTCTTGAGAAATAGTCTCTTTTCCAAAAGTAATGAACTATTAAGAACACTGCTCTGATGCTGAGAGAAGAATCAGTGTTTGTTATTAATCCGAAACGTTTAAAATGGAGGAGAAGGTTAAGCAGCCTCCGAGCCGCCCAGGCTGAACCGACCTGTGTGTAGTTGTCTGTCCAGTTCCTCAGGTGCGGGGGATTGTGAAAGCTGGGCAGGTCCGAACTGCACTGCCTGTGGGGCTCCCCCACCCGCGCCCGCCCGGCCCGCAGAGCTGTCGGGCCCTACTGACAGGAGGCAGATAGGTGCCTGTCGCTTTTTGTGGCTTCATTGTTTTGTACTGAGTGACTGGACCCCAAGTTCAGAAATACCTGGTAAACAGGAGCACAGGGCCAGCCGTGTGTGTGGTGCTTGCAGGATCCGAGATGAATGGGAGGTGTTTCCTCTGTAGCTCTGTCTTGCTTCAAACCAAAAAGGGACTGAAGTTGAACAAAAGTTGCATCTGCAAGGTCAGTGGTTGGCATGGATAAGGGGATTGAAGGGATCAAAATTATTTCCCTGCGCTACTGGCTGCAAAACATGGGCTTATGGCACCATTCCTGTCTCTCCCTTTGTGCTCAGAGCAAAGCTTTTTTTAATCTTGTGCTGGCTATCTATAGTTGTGCCACACAAACATGGCAATTTGAAGTTAAATGTTCTATTTTGGGGACTGCTGTGCGCTGTCGGCAGGGCAAGGGAGTTGTGCTTGGGCTCCTCTCTTCATCCCAAAGGCTGCCTTGCTCTCTCTTCTGCACAGGTTGTGATAGAAAGGAATTAAAAAAATATGTGTAATACACTAGTGCCTGTAGTCTAAATGTGAAGTGGCTGGATATCATCACATTATTTTCCTCTCCAACAGATCTTCTTTCTAGCTTCATAAAAATACGACTATAATTGTTTGGTGTTTTCCTTCCCACCCCGCCAGTTTTAAATGTAGATTGATTTACTCTGATGCTAAGGTATCTCTGATCTAGCCTGTACTTAGTGACAAGATGCCTAAGTTAGGAGGAAGTGTGCGGCCCAAGTTGGGAAACAAATGGTAGTTCAGAGTTTCTGTCTGTTGGGTGGCTGCTGAGAGAGGCAGCAAGCTCATTTCTTTAACCCCTCCTGTTGACTGGTGGGACTGCAGTTTCTTTCCTGGAAGCTCTTATTTGTACAGAGGAGCAAAAACAACCGAGAATTTCAAGGGAAGCAGTGTCTCAAACCTTCCAGTGACATCGAGTGCATCAGGTAATGAATGCATCGTCACTTCTCATGTTTTGGTGGCTCATAAATGTCTCTTGCACTGCTGTCAGAGAGGACGTTCAGCCTCTTTACTCCACTTAGTCTGAGCACATACCTGCACTCAGGGGAAGTGAGACTCAAGATAATATGTAGCTAAGAGATGTTTATGCAATCAGTCAAACTTGATATAAAATAATTATGAAGTTTTGACAGCTTGTTAATAACTTGCAACCATTGGAAGAAATGGAATTATGACGTTCTTGGTCCTTGATGGAACCTTGGCATTTCTTTCAGATTGTAAAATTAAAGAAAAAATGTGAAAGCCATTAAAATAGTTGGACATGGTGCCTGGGAAAAATTATGGGCGGCTTAATTGAAAAAGTGCTTCATTCCAGTTGAAGTTCATTGCAGTTCACTTCTGTCCACTTCCCTGTATCTGTAATGGAGAAGGAAAAGGGCTGATTCCTCCAAAATCTGTCTGTGAGTGTTTTGGGTGTCACTTGGTTCTTCCATCTTATCTGTGAATGAAGTGGAAGGAAATCCTAGCAAGCATTAGACATGAGAGTAAAGTCTTGTCACCTGTAATGACTAAAATCCCCTGAAGTGTTGCCAGCGTGTACTTTAGGAATCATATAATTATATGATTATTGAAAGAGACATAAAAGACCTCATGGCAAAAACCCTAGAAAAGGGGAGGGAGGGAATCCGTATGCAAATGAAGATATGCAGAATTTGCTGTCTCTTTTTTTTTTTCCCTAGTTATTTTTCAGTCCAAAGCTCAGTAATTGCTTTTATGGGGATTACTTAATAAAACTGGGGCATGCAAAGGAGGGAGAAATTGTTTATGCTGCGTCAAAGGGCTGGCTTGCAGTCCCATGGAGTTGGAGTAAAAATGGGTTTTTAAAAGTAGAACTGCAGAGTGGGTTTTCTGCTAAGAGAAAATAGCTATTTGTTGAAATGTTATCCTACAATAAAAGTGTTTTGTGGTCTGGCGGTTAGCAGAGGGGTCCGGAAGTTGAGATAACGGGGTTTTCTTTCTGACTCCGCCACAAGTTTCCTCTCTGAGCTCTTGGCAAGTCCTTTCATCACTGCCTGTGTCACTTCAGCTGCCAGTGCCATGGCTTGGGTAGTTGATGGGAGGCTGGATCTGCCACTTAGGGAAACTCATGTCATCCTTCTGATGCAAGAGAACTGTCTCTCAAGCCTGGTGCATCTAACTTGTACTGCACGCTGTGTTTTCCTCTCGGGGTTAAAATACAGGCCTTGACTTAGGGCTTCTTAAGTTCCCCTAAGCTTCATCAGTCCTTCCTGATGCTCTGGATTTGTAATCTTCCTTCTCATAGAAGCACTCAGTCAAGCATTTACTAGGAAATTCTCCTGATGCAGAGCAGACCTGTATCTCAAGAGAGGTTTTGTTGCAAGGTAGGCAAAAACCTCCTTCGTTTTTTTCCTCAGGCTTAACTAAAGCACCTGATGCATTTAAAAAAAAAAAAAAAAAAAAAAAAAAAAAAGGAAAAAATTCCATCATAGTGCTTTTAGTGTTGAGTTACTGAATATTTTGCAAGATCTCTCCAGGAAAGAACAACACCATTTAGTCTTGCATTCTAGTTTGACGCTAAATAGTACCAAGTTGTGATATGAGTTGCTAATGTGATTTTTAGCTGAAAATGACAATGGTTTTCCAACCAGATGGATTTTCTAACTTGCCTGCTATCAGCTCATCCATCAAACTCTGCAGATGTCTGTAGGTTTGTTATAATGTGCACATGGTTATGTTGTTGATCACATCAAACAAACTGATAACCCTATTTGAGCCCTGTTATCGCTCTCTGGGTAGCCCTTGGTATGGGTTTGACAGTAAGGGGGGCAGTGGGGGGCTTGTTTGCTGCCTGTCCCTGCAGGTACTCGATGGCAGTTTGGAGCTGAGTTTCTCAGATCCTGTGCATTGCTGGGCTGATGTAGCTTGCATGGAGAGAACAGTTTTGAGATAACTGATACAGGCACTGGCGTTTCTGATGCTGTTTGTATTGGGAAGAGGGTTAATGAAACAGAAATGAGAGCCTCTGGGCTGCACATGGTCTGTAACTTGATTTCATACAGCTCATGACTTTTCTTCCACATCAATGGATGACACTAAGTCACATAGGGTATGTGACTTAGAAATTAAAATTTTAGCTGCATATAGGCAAAAGTGCTTGCAGACTCAACCAGACAAGGTTGCCCTGCTCATTACTCAGTCATTTGTAGAACTTTTAAGCTTTTTTCAAGAAAAGATGATCTTTTTATCAGCTGTTGGATAGAGGTTGTCTGGAGCCCCATGTTACCATCAGATTCAATTGGCTTGGTTAGAAAATGACCTTGTGTTTTGGCAGGTGTTGGACATGCCATTTCCAAACCAGAGGTTATGAACTGCTGTAGCAGGGCCTGTATAAACTAATGTAAATTCCCAGGTGATATTTCAGATAAACAGCTATATGCAGTTTGTTTTCGTGGTAGGTTCCCAAGAATTATTTCTGAAGTTGGTCTTTTTTCCAAACAGTTTACACAAGCTGTTTCCAGAGAGAGCATCTTCTGTTTCTTAACTTCAGCTGTGTTGTGTCCTGACAAACACAAGAATGGGCTGTGAAGTCTCTGAGAGTGTTGTCTGGTTTTCTTCTGCCCAGGAGGAGCTCTGGGCTTAGGAAGTTGCTGGTCTCTAAACACATGTTGCTCTTGTGCTGCAGCTTTGAGGCAAGCCATGGTACTGGATTATAAGATCTTATTATTGTTTCTCTTGATGATTGAAATCTCTTGTGCTGCTCAGATGAAGGAGGCATGTGTGGATTTCCTGGGGAGGGTGTTCAAGCCTCCCTGTTGGACAGGGTCAGGTCTCTGGTTTCCTGATCAGTGCTTCCTGGTCAAAATATATCAGTGGATTTTCTTTACCCCTGCCAGAATAAATGCTGCAGACAATCCAGGGCTAGGAATGTCATCATCAGGTTACTGAGTTTCTGCCTGAAGGTCAGCTAGCTGTGAGTGCTACTAAATAGCTGTTTGCTGATATGTTGTTTGCATTCATACACCCCGTCTGGTTGCATTTTTTCAGTGTAGTTTTGGCATAAAGAAAGCTGTGTGGCCCAAACAGGGTCATGTTTGATGATACTTCTCTTTGTAAGCTTGATACAACCTGTGAGGATATTTTTGACGCAAAAAAGGACGTTTATCTGTGTTAAGTGCAATGTGTCAGTCATCCAAAATCAAGTTAATTTGGTTTGCTTGGTGGTTGGTGTGTGTGTTGCCAGAAAGATGGGTCCTTTCTTTTTAACACTGACATAGCAATTGGCAGATTCAGTGGAGAGTTTGCTTGGAGAGAAGAGGTTTGTGTACTGTATCAGCAGGGCTGAAAGCCAACCTGTTCACGTGCAGCAGCACTGGGAAATGATCAAATAATGTGGAGTTAATGCAGTAAAACAGGTAAACTCACAAGCTGGTCTCAAACTTATCTGGGTCTGGTTTTCAGAAAGTGCTGGCTCTAGGTTGGATGGAAGGAGGCTGCTGGAGGACTGTGCTGCTGGGCAACAGGAGCCAGAGAGGTCTGGCTGTCCCCCCTGGGTCACCTTGGGCTGGGTAGGCACCTCCTTCCCTGTCATGCCCACCCTCTGTGTCAGCAGCATAGGGCCAGCACCCGGGGTGGTGTGGAGCACCACGGTGAGAAGCTGTAATGTGAAGCACATGTCAGCATTAGGGGTAGTAGGTGGGCAGCTTCTGGAGGTGTTTCTTGCAAGCAGATAAAGCTTGTCTTCCTTCGGGATGTTCCTTGGTTTGGTTTTTATGTACTTCTGACTTTCTGCTAATTACCAATAAGTGAATTTTCACCTGTTCCAGTGTGCTTACCTGGGCACAAAGGAGCAGCTACTGAGAAGGGGGAATAGATTTTTGACTCAAGCAATAGGTGAATTCTTGTTCTTTTACATCTCTCTCCTTTTGTGCCATGTGTGTGTTAAAATTCCCATTCCCTGTTTATAAATGTTTAGCAGATGAAGTCACTGGTGTTTTTCCTAGTATTACCTTTGCGATGTTCTGAACATAAGCAAAATGTGATTATTCACTGAGTCTCTGCTGAATACTGTAGGAATAATGAGTCTGTGCCTAAAGCATAAACCCAGACACATAAAGCATGTCAATAAGAATACAGACGTGGGGGAAAAATGCAAAGTGTAGCTTCTTTTACCAATTTTACTGCATCATCCTTGTACTTACTTTGAGGTTAGGAGGACATTAATCATGGTGTAAGACTGGCATTTCTGATGTCAGGGAGCAGAAAGCGGAGAGAGCATGGGGGTCTCCTGCTATGGGAAACTCTCTCCTCTGGGGAGAGAGACAGTTCCCTGCAGTGCAGTTTAACTGGTGTGCTTCTGGAAGCAGGGCTGAAGTAGAAACAATACAGGGGGAAAAAATTGAGCTGGCTTTGTGTCTTCATGGTGATCAAACCTTTTCAAAAAGAGTAGCTTCTGGTGTCTTGCAATGTATTCCTAATGCTGCTGAAAGGAACAGAAATTGTCAAGGTTTTCCCACCTGATGAATTGGCATCCCATTGGTCAGTCCTCCCAGGCAGCTGCCAAACTAGAAACATTTGATTGTCCTTTTCTGGGGGCTGCAGGTACCTTTCAAGAAGGTCAGAATTTGGGTTGCAGCTGAATTACAAAGTAAAGCCTTTGCTGTGATGTACAGAACGTTTTGTTTTTGTTTTTTTTTTTTTAGACTTTCTAGTTCTTCTAATGTTGGGTTGTGGAGCTTTAAAGTTTAATGGACTTTAAATATCACCTCTGTTTAACAGCATTTAAACTTTCTGTTTTCTTCAGCCTGAAAAAAGAAATAGTATTGTGTTCTCTTTTAGACCCTGGTCACTGAAATGGTTGGTCTCTATTGTTAAAAAAGAATGAGTATTTGGGTGCCTAATTGCCCAGAGCTCCTCCTTTTAATGTTGAAAGTTCATCCTTTGCCCCCACTCTTTTTAATGTAGATTTTCTAAACAGCATCTACAAAGTGTGTCTAAAAGACCTAATTAGTGTTGATATTTTAATATCTGGGCTTATAACTTAGCTTTTTTAGTAGGGTGCCTGGGTATCAGCACTAAATGTGAAGAAAATTGAACCTATCCCCCAAGTGAGTGCATATAATTTTAATTGGGGATGGGGAAAGAAACAACCCTGAAAGATCAGACTAAATTATTTGTTGGTTAAATGCATGTCCTGTGTTCAGTGTGTCCCATGGAGGGAAGGAGGAAAATGGTATTTAATTAGTGCTGCAGTAATACCACACACTTAGATTTATGGTTTTAGAAAAATTTGCCTGGACAAGTTCCTCCTGGCCAGGGTGGATATCTGTTTGGTTGATATTATTTTAAGTCTGATAAAGCATTGTTCACACCTTCTTGGAATGTAATACAGGAATAAACGGGAAACCCAATCTCCTTAGCACCCTGAGTCACTCAGACAGGCCGTGCTCTGAGACAGGGATTTATTTCATGCATGGTGGCCTAGACACGAAACAAATGTGTAGAAAAAGGAATTATGTAAAATTGAAAGTGACAATTATGCAAACATTCCAGTTGAGGAAGAAGTAAATTCTTCTCTTTTTCCATGTGCTCAGCTTCAGAGCTAACGAGCAGCCTCTTGGGGGTTTTGGTCTGTGTGTTTGGATCTGTCATATCTCTCTCCTCTCGGCTGCTTCTTGTTTCTTTTTT